>CAWUFW010008781.1:277500-848942 GCA_963921515.1 Calotriton arnoldi | reverse complement strand
AGTCGATTTGGACTGGTGCAAGGTGCCCACTATAATTAGTGGACAGCATATGCCAGGCCAACTTCTCACAGTACGGATGGATCCGGGGATGTTATTCAGATCCTGGGTGCACAGATAAGAAAAAGCCTGTTGCTGAGTTTTATTTTTTATTTCTTTACACTTCTTGGTCTACAGTCTCTTGTGTTCTAGCTGAGGGTGTGCGAAGGACCAACAGAGAAAGTGAGATTGTGCAATACAAGCCGGGGCACCGGTTGTGATGGCTTTGTAAAGGACGCAGCGGGCTTTGAAGATGTTGCAGGCAAGCAAGGGGAGCCAATGGGCTTCCATCAGGGTGAGGTGAGAAGATCATATTTCTTCAGGCCCTGGATGAGACGTGCTACAGCGGGTAGGATGCATTTAAGGGGTGCTATTGTGGAGTCGAGGATGCCATGGAGTTATTACCATCCAGGTGAAGAGCACGAGGGCTTGAACAGTGGCGGCTCCTCCGCTAAGGCGGAGGAGCGTCGCCCCACTGCATTTTGAGCAGTGGATAAAGGAAAAATAAAATGATAACACTTATTATCATTTCATTTTTCCGGTTTGCGGGGCGGGTCTTGGCTGTGCCACGGCCAGCAAGGAGAGGAGTGGTGGGCACTTAAGTGTGCATGACTGTTTGGCCGGCCATCTTGGGCCAGCCAAACAGTCATGCCCACTTTGCATGTTCCCCACCAGGCTGTAATACACAGTCTGATGGGGAACATGCACAGGCTGTCACTGCCGGTCTGAGTGCCGAACCACAGCGCTCAGACCAATCACAATGCTGCATTGCAGTGCTGTGATTGGCTAGGGGAGCCTGTTTGTGCTTCCTGCTTCAAGCAGAAACAGAAGAGGAGGACGTGAGGCAAGGCTGCTTTCCGGCAGCAAGATAAGTAATTTTCAAATGTATTTTTCTATCAGCCGCCCTTAACCCCCCCCCTCCCCCTTTCCCCCCTCCCTCCACCTGTGGTGCTCGGTGGCAGCCACCACTGGGTTTGAACAGCATTTCTGAAGATGCTTCCTGGTGGAATTTGACGCAGTTGGGGACCATTAACTTTCTTCTGGCCACATTTTGCTTTAGAGATTGAACACTCATGACTATACAGTGTTCAGTTGAAGGAAGTGACCCGATTAGGGCCAACCGGGTAACTCGCGACCACCTCTCAGCCTTCCATACAAATGAAGAGTTGGTCAGACAGTAGAGAATACAAACCAAGTATATTTATTCAGATACACTCGAGCGGAGCCCAGTCTCTGTGGATTGCTGCAGATGGACTAACATCAGCAAGCATGGTGATACATTATTTACAAATCAGAACCAAAGAAGGCCCGCCAAAACTGGAAATTTCCAGTTGGAGGCAGCTTGACAAAGAGTACAGAAGGATGAGTTTCGATCCCGAGAACGGGAATACACTATCTCTATAGCAAGGTCGTTCTGCCTGTGCCCACCGCTGGGCTAGTGGGAGCAGGCCTCTATCTTGTGGGAAAGGTATGCACTAATAAGAACAGTGTATTCATTAGTACAGCAAGGCCCAACCTTGGAGAAATGAAAACGACCAAAGCTGCTTTTAGCAGAGACAGAGAGAAGTTAGTTTCGATCATGGCTCAAAATGGCGGCCAAACATAAAATGGTGCCGCGAATGCTAACTTAAGACGTACAATACATAAGCAACACAGCTAAGACACAGCCGGGAGACAGTGTATACAGAGGCAACATGTGAAAATAATACTAGCAACTACAACCAAAAAGATGACGATCTTCCAACCCCATGTTGCTAGTGCATTCCAAAACCACCCTGACCTAGTCCAAGTACCTGTTTCTTGGTGTATCTCAGCTGATCGCCTCTGTAATTTCTGGATGGCCGAATAAACATTGTAAGCGTTATCAGGTATGTAAACGCAACAGCTGCTGCCACTGACGCGACAGGCCCCTCCCCGATCTGCAAGGATGACGTCTAACACCATCCTGTTCTGTAAGGTGACTGATCTCGTAGCCTGGAGCTCAGCAGTGATATTTGTAACTATCCCCGCAGTTGTATTGATAACCCGTTCAACAACTCTTGTTAGCTGATGAATTTGAAGGCTATTGGCCATGGGACCCCAATAAGGTAGTAGGCCCTTCAAAGCATCCCCAAATTGCTGTGCGGTGGTGTCAGTCTGGTCTATATCTTTATTATCAACAACCCTCTTGACTCGGGACAGGGATGGGCTTCTACGTTGCAGTCTGTGAGTTTGGTGATAGTTAGACGGGGCAACATATACAGGGGAAAGGAGAAAAGAGAGATAGCATATACCTGACCATCTCCTCTGGAGCCACACGTGAGCTTGTGACCCACAAACGAAATAGACATCATGGGGCAGAACTAAAGGCTGACTATTTGCCGTATTCAACTTGTATGTGAAATTACACTTCCTCTCACCCACTTTTATCTTCCCTGTCCCCTGGACACAAAAACTAGCTGTTGTATTAACCACCGGCACAGGTATTGGCTTATCTTCAGTAAGATTTCGACTCCGGAAGGATTGGAAGTACTCAGAAGTGTTAAACCATTGTAAATCAGCTAATTCCATTTGAAATCATGCAGTGTTCTTTACTTTTTGGTACGTTTTCAAACAAGATTTTGAGGACATTATCCCTAAGGTCCCTTGTCCTGCCGGGACTATGGGGGTAAACCCTTGAAAGAAGCGTATATATTCAACCGCAGTGTGAGAATCAGTGGGCGTCATATCTAAAGCAGAAAATTGAAATTGGAAGTATACCAGTCGAAACAATTGAAACCAACCCTTGCAAATGCCAATATATGATAGTCGCATAGACAACAGATTGTCACCCTTATGGGTGACCGAAGGGAGCAACCCACAAACCCAACAGTTAGTTGTATTGGAGACATTATGAGCTTGATGCAACATTTGTATAAAGACATTATCTGTGTAGGACAACCTATGCACTTCTTTGAGTGGAGCCAAAGTGACAAAAACGTGTTCAGGGGGAGTGGGCGTTGTACCAACCAAGGAATGTACAGGATACTTTTCCTCTAGAAACCAGGATATTCCAAGTATTGTTATTAGCGTAATCACAACAATTAATATGCAAACCACTTTACTCTTTGTTGACCAACCCTGCGCTAAACGCTGTGGTGCAAAAGGCTGTTCCTCCTCGTCAATAGGCCGACCAAATGGATGCATTATGAGGTAAGAAAAGGAATGCAATGAAACCGATAGTAAAGGCAATTGTTCCCAGTGTCCGTCTGAGCCTCACTGGTAGGCTGCTATTGTTCATCAAAGTTGGCGCTCTTTAGCACCAGCAGTGGAGCTTGCTCAGTCCTAAGCTCACGATGAATCCCACGTCGCACAGGATACTGTACCCTCCTCCGAGGGAGCACGTTCCATTTATCCGGTCCAATGTCAGAACAGTGCACCAATCTCACTACACCCTGAGCTAACACCGCTGGTACTATAGCAAAGTACACCCTAACTTACACAGTCCATCCCTGGCTAATCTGACTTCTCCTTTGGTGCACTATTCCTCAGCCGAGGACGCAAATTGTACCTGGTGACACCAGGCACAGAGGGGTCAACAAACAGCAGCTCCTTAATGGCTTGGATTTCTGGAGGGACTGCTGCATTTAGCGCTTCATCATTTTTTGCATTCGTTTGGGTCCATATAAGCTTTGCATCACCGAAATGGACGAACTGAGGCACCTTCTCACACTCAGTGTCCCCTATGCCATCCCTCACCCACTGATCATAGGGCAAGGGCAAGGGTATCCTGCGGCAGTGGCTGGCATGAATCCAGTTCTTTCGGCCGGCGACCTTCACGACGGTTCGGGTGGCCAGAAGGACCTGTTCGGGTCCCTTCCAGCGGGGCTCCAAGCTCTTCTTCTGCTAGAAGTTCTTGACTAGGATGAAATCTCCAGGCTGAATATCATGTCCGGGTCCTTCTGGAGTGGGCGGAAGGGACTCGCGGACCTGTTGGTGAATAGAACGCAAATTTTCAGTTAACTGGCATAGGTAGTCTGTCAACAATGGGTACTCCATATCAGAGAACTTACGAGGGCGCGGGATGCCCCAGACATTTGCCGGGCGTCCAAACACGACCTCGTAGGGTGACAATCCTGTCCTAGAATGTGCTGTTCTTGTCGACAAAAGAGCTAATGGTAAAGCATCTGGCCACTGTAACCCTGTTGTCTCCTGAATCTTTGCCAACTTCAGTTTGAGAGCACCATGTACTTCTCAACCAAACCTGCTGACTGGGGGTGATTTGCAGAATGAAACTTCTGTTTTATGTGCAAACCATCACAGATTAACTGAATGACCTTGGCATTAAAGTGACTTCCGTTATCACTCCAGATCAAACGGGGCAAGCCGATGCGAGGAAAGAACTCCTTCAGGAGTACCTTTGCAGTCGCCATGGCTGTATTGTCTTTGGTGGGGTAGGCCTCAACCCATTTACTGAATGCACAAGCGACCACCAACACATACTTCAGATTATTGACCCTGTCCATTTCGATGTAGTCCATTTGGCGGACCTCAAAAGGTTAAGTGGGAGGTGCAAAATTACCAGGTGGTGTAGGGGTACCCTTGCCAGGATTGTGCATCATGCACACCTTGCAGTACTTCACTAAATGTGCAGCTGTCTTTGAAATGTTATCATTCTGCCATACAGGGTCTAATAACTTGCAAATACCCTTAGCACTGATATGGGCTGGGCCATGAGCCATCGTGACTACAGGAAGAACGTACGCATCTGGCAACATCCATCTCTGCTTCCCTGACTTGTCAATCCAACATCCCTCATCATTCAATTGTGCTGTATTTTCTTGCCACACTGCTAATTCCTCCACTGTGGCCTCACTTTGAATTTCCTTCGCGCTCTCAAGTGTATCCTCAAACATGGTGACCTCGGGCACCCACCTAGCGGGACCTGCTACGAACATTCTTTTCATTCTAGTCCGGGCTGTTTCCTTGGCTGTCTGATCTGCAAAAGCGTTCCCTTAACCTACATCGTCAGTAACTTTTCTATGAGCGCTACACTTCACTATTGCCAATTTCTTAGGGAGTGTCAAAGCGGATAGAAGCCTATATATAAGATGACCATGCTAGATCTTTGTGCCATGGGAAGTAAGGAACCCTTTCTCTGACCAGAGTCACCCAAATATATAGGCGACTCCAAAAGCGTACTGGCTGTCAGTATAAATATTGACAACCAGTCCCTCACCCAATTCACAGGCTCGAATAAGGGCAATGAGCTCTGCAGCTTGCGCCGACTGATAGGGAACTCGTGATGTCTCAACTACCGTACGTAGCGTAGTAATGGCGTACGCAGCAGTTGTAGTGCCATCTGGTAATTTAAAGCAAGAGCCATCAACATATAGTTCCCCTTGAGGGTCAGATAAGGGAACATCAGTCAGGTCTACCCGCCCTTTCGTCTCTTCTTCCGTCCGAAAGATACAATCATGTATGCCAATCTACTCATTCTCAGAAGGGAGGGGTAGTAACGTGGCTGGGTTCAGAGTGGCACATCGTTTAATCAGAATGTGTTTGGCGAACAGCGTTAGCTCATAACCTGTCAGACGTGCACTGGTGAGGTGCTGTGTCTTTGTCTTATTCAAAAGTGTATCTACAGCATGGGTACCATGGTAGTGAGGTCAGTATCAAGTACGAGTCCGGCCGATTGTCTTATTGAGACAGCCACTGCCGCGCCCGCTTTTAGACAGCTCGGGAGGGCTTGTGCGACAGGGTCAAGCACCGCAGAGAAATAAGCACACTGCCGTTGCTTATCTCCGAATTTTTGTGTTAAAACAAAGTGCGCAACCGGCCATCTCATGGACATACAACACAAACTGCTTAGCACAGTCGGGGGTGCAGAGTGCTGGAGCCGAACAAAGCGCAGTTTTCAATTGCTCAAAAGACTGCTGTCATTCAGGCGTTCAGGGCAGGGGCTCATGCACATCTTTTAGTGTTAGAGCAAGCAGGGGCTTAATTAACAGCGAATAGCTAGGTATCCACTGCCTACAATAGGAAGTGATACCTATGAAAGTGCGCACATCCTTCTGAGTTTGCGGAACGGGCATTTTAACAATGGTACTGATGCGCTCAGGGGTCAATATCCTACCCTTCTTCGACAGTAGGTGACCTAAATAGGTGACCTCCTGTCGACAATACTGAAATTTGGACAGGGAGACTTTATTGCCATGCTGAGCTAAATGTAACGATACCAAAGGGGATGATGGACGGAGCGTTAGAGCAAATCAAACACTCACCCCCAGTCAACTGATCTGGGTTTAATCCATCATCATTCTTTAGCTCACTCCACCACCCCAGTTCAGACATGGCCATATGCAAATCAGTCTGACCCTGTGCCTCATGGGAACAGTCCAGCCCGAACTGCCAAGCCATGTCTTCACTGGACCGGAAACAAGCATCCTGGGACCGGTTTCGGGGTCAAAACCCTCATCAGCCAGGCTATCTTGAATCCAGTGGCAAAGTGAGCAAGGGACCCACGTCTGGGCATACCCTGCCAACTTAGGGCGAACAAAGCGATACCAAAGGGGATGATGGACGGAGCGTTAGAGCAAATCAAACACTCACCCCTAGTCAACTGATCTGGGTTTAATCCATCATCATTCTTTAGCTCACTCCACCACCCCAGTTCAGACATGGCCATATGCAAATCAGTCTGACCCTGTGCCTAAAGAAGGATGATGGATTAAACCCAGATCAGTTGACTGGGGGTGAGTGCTTGCAATGTTCAACACTCCGTCCATCATCCCCTTTGGTATCGCTTTGTTCGCCCTAAGTTGGCAAGGTATGCCCAGACGTGGGTCCCTTGCTCACTTTGCCACTGGATTCAAGATAGCCTGGCTGATGACGGCTGTAAGCCAGAAACCGGTCCCAGGATGCTTGTTTCCGGTCCAGGGAAGACATGGCTTGGCAGTTCGGGCTGGACTGTTCCCATGAGGCACAGGGTCAGACTGATTTGCATATGGCCATGTCTGAACTGGGGTGGCGGAGTGAGCTAAAGAATGATGATGGATTAAACCCAGATCAGTTGACTGGGGGTGAGTGCTTGCAATGTTCAACACTCCGTCCATCATCCCCTTTGGTTTTGCTATGAGCTAAATGTAACAACAATTTAACTGTACTGTCTGTGCAACCTTGTTCTGTATCAGAGGTAATGAGCAAGTCATCGACATACTGAAGCAAGACATTACCTGTAGGGAGTGACAAGGAATCCAGCTGACCTTTCAATACCCGACTATAGATACTCAGACTTTCTGTATAGCCTTGAGGAGCGCTACAGAATCTAAAGCTTCTACCAGCTTGGGTCAACCCAAACAGATACCTGCTGTCAGGGTGAATGGGAATACTAAAGAACGCATTTTTCAAATCAATGACAGAAAAGAATTTAGCAGAAGAAGGAATCATTGTCAAAAGAGTTGTAGTGTCAGGAACCACCGGAAACTGGGGAATCACTATTTTATTAACTGCACGCAAGTCAATCACAAAGCGGTAAACATCTGCATGGTCATCAGAGGAACCCAAAGGTGTCAGTTTGAGAATGGGAAGAATAGGGCTATTACAATTTTTATTTTTTATTTTATTTATTTTACAGAGTTTTATATAGCGCGAACTTGATCCGCATCGGGTATCAGAGCACCTTACATAGCACCAGTTGCATTACATAAGGACACATTCATTTTTGTTAGGCACGTGGAGATTAAGTGATTTGCCCTGAAACACAGGATGTTCAGCGTCATTGCCGAGACTCGAACCCAGTTCCCCAGATTCGAGGTCGACCGCCCTAGCCGTTAGGCCAACTCCTCTCCCCTACAAATATTAGCAGTAGTCTCCTCAACCACTCCTTTCTCAATCAAGTCCTGTACAATGTGCAATAAAGCTCGCTCACCTGCCTGCGGTATTTTATATTGAGAGATGCGAGGTAAAATAGCATGGTCTTTAACTTGGATCGAGACTGGCGATATTTGTAGCAGTCCCACATCTGTGTCACCTGTCGCCCAGAGAGTGGGCGGCACATCTTTAAACTCCGCAGGAAGAGGCACATCTTTTCACAGGCACTGCGTAGCGCGTACTACATCCGGACCCATTGTCAAACACCCGCCAGGGAGCAGTAAATCGTAGCATGTAATTTCCTCAACAAATCCAGACCCATCAATTTTCTCCACAATTAGAAGTCAGCAAGAATGGTGAATCCTCAGTGAAAGGACCAATAGTCCACGCAAGAGGTTTTGAAATGGGGCTCACAACCGGTACACCAGAAAAACCTACCGAAACATTATTATGGCCAGACAGAGCCACCCCTGGGATCAAGGAATGAGAAATAGAGCTGTTTGCTGCACCTGTATCCACCCAAAACTCCTTAGACGAGCCATGCACATCCGCACTAACATACGGACCGCGTTGATCTACAGGTATCGGAACTGGTCCCTCACTCTGTCCCTGGCTGTCCGAGCTGTAAGACATTCCTGTCACTTCATCCATATCAAAATCATCATAATTCAGTCCGCCCGAGAGTCATTGAAGTAGTTCTGATCCGAACGACCCTGCGAGGCCACAGTACTGTGCTAGTACGTGGAAGCTGTCGGGCCAAACCACCACGTCCTCTACCATTCCCCGTAGAAGCCTGCTGCAACAACACCTTTGTCTTCAAATCCTTGTGCTTCTTCTCCGTCCTCTCCTTATCCTCGTTTTCCCTGTGCTCATAATACTGTGCCATATTCAAAATAACAGAAGGGGAAGATGTGGACCAGGTGCTCTCGGAAACCTGCAATCGCTTTGCGATCTCAGAAAGCAAATTGGAAACAAATCTATTGACAAACAATCAAACACCACCTTCGATCGACAAATCTTGTCCACTATAGTCTAGAAACACATCTTCAAACAGACTGAAAAAAATCAGACACACTCATCTTTCTTCTGACGACAAGCCGATAACTTGTCCCAATCAACCTTTCTCGGTGGAATGAGAGAATGCATATATGTAATGATACGGCCGGGTAAAGCAAGTATCTCTGGTCTAGGCTTATCACCTGGCTTCCGTTCCTGATCCCATACCTTAATTTGGTCCCAGGTACCACCCAACTCTGCAGCATGATCCTGTGTGTGTACGTGTCTCCAAATATCAACCGGAACTAGTAAACCAAAAAACATTTCAATATCAGCAAGTGTCATCACTGTAGAAGAGGTAGCTTCAGTCAATTCTTTATAATAAGCAGTGGGATTCTTTCTAGGGTCAGGTAACCAAGTCTTAAGAGACAAAACCTCACTCCTTTTCCATGGAGTATAAACCCATTGTTCTTGGAAACGGGCCGCCACACCTAGTCTAGTGACAATACCGTGCTCCATTAACTCTGGTATTTCGGGGTGATATATAGGATGAACCTCTTGCATCGGAAACTGAGATACCTGGGTGGGGCTCTTCTCAAGCAGTCTACCCCGAAAAGCAACCAACGTCGCAACATCACCAAATACTTGACCAGGCTCCACATCAGTAACATATACATGATCCTTAATATCATATAGAATCTGCAATGCTGCATCGTTGAAACACTGCTCCCAAAGACCAATCAAGGTAGCCGACATATGCTTAAGGGCATGCTGTCGTACAAAAGGCTCATAATCTTTCATTACCCTCCACACATCTTCCACACCATAAATGGGATTCCGAGCCCACTGGGCAGCCTGATTAGCTACTACCCTTTTTTTCCTGATCTCCCACATCGGATCGGACTAACGTCCGCCCCATACGTTCCTTAAATTTCGTCCAGTCTCTATCCTCAAATCCACGTACTGGTGTCCCACCACTCGGTAATGTCGGGGGATGGAAGAATACAGTGGGAGTAGAAACAGAAGTAACAGACACTAACGTCGCTGCCGGCTGCGTGGCAGGTGTAAGAACTGGCGAAAGGGACGCCGAGGCAACAGGGGTTGCAGGGGTACTAACAGTCATGGTTGCCACAGATGGCGAGGGCAAGGAAAGGACAGGAGGTGCCAAGGCAGTCCAATCAACAGTAACAGAAGCTGAACAGCAGAGACAGAAGAACCGGGTAGCTGGGGCTGTGAGGGAAGAGCGGGATATATCCTCTGCGGGACATATGGGGGTGGGGGTCAAGTATCTAACAATTGTTCCACAAACGTATCGTTTTCTTCTTGGGTCACAAGATTTATCAATATTCAATCAAAACCTCCTATCTTCATGTTCAATCCCTATCTCTTGTTTCTCTCTATCATGTGCTACAGCTTTCTGAGTCAATGTTTGCATTCTCCCCTTCCGGGCCTCTTTCTCTGCTTTCATTCGCCTCTGTTTAGCCTCCTTTTGCCATGTTCGAAGAGAATCAAACATAGACTGCCTACTTCGCTTCGCAAACAACTTCTCCTATAAAAAAAACATTTTTTGTTCATCAAAAGTGCCCATCAATGGCCACTGCAACTCGGCATTGTCCCTCGTATATCTGTGCCATAGCGTACTAAACATAATAGGGCCAAGGCCATGCTTCACATACATATCAAAGTTCGGAGTGCCTTCTGGAGGAGCTAGCTGGCTTTCTTCCAGTCGAGCATCAGCAGAACAACGACAACAAGAAACCAAAAGCCGGCTAATTCCAGGCATTTTCAAAAGTGAGCCAAATTCGTTAGGTTGCCTGGCAAAGTGTTCACAAACACTTTGTACCAAAATCGGTCCTCAGACCGTGTCAAATACAAACCAAAATGGTACCATACCCACAAAGAACCAAAACAAACTCACCTGGTGCACACAGGTCAAACTAATTTACTCTCCACTGCCGACTCTTCAGACCAAACGGTCAGATCCAAGGATTTCGCCGTTCAGGACCCCAGTGGGGATGACCGCTGGGGCGAGGCACCGTCTGGCGGGACAGAAGGTGCAGCTGCGAGCAAACAATGCTCCTCGTACAGGGATCCCTGATCCATCCGTCCGACCGGACGATGGCCCCGACCTCCCCACCCGTCCGCGGGAGGGGATGGGTCACCCGATGGAGTCCCTGTTCGGGCACCAACTGAAGGAAGTGACCCGATTAGGGCCACCCGGGTCACTCACAACCATCTCTCAGCCTTCCATACAAAATGAAGAGTCGGTCAGACAGTAGAGATTCAAACCAAGTATATTTATTCAGATACACGCGAGCAGAGCCCAGTCTGCCCAGTCTCTGTGGATTGCTGCAGAGGGACTGACATCAGCAAGCATGTACAATTCAGAACCAATGTAGGCCCGCCCAAACTGGAAATTTCCAGTTGGAGGCAGCTAGACAAAGAAAGTACAGAAGGATGAGTTTCGATCCTGAGACCGGGCACATACTATCTCTATACCAAGGTCGTTCTGCCTGTGCCCTCCGCTGGGCTAGTGGGAGCAGGCCTCTATCTAGTGGGAAAGGTATGCGCTAATAAGACAGTGTATTCATTAGTACAGCAAGGCCCAACCTTGGAGAAACGAAAACTACCAAAGCTGCTTTTAGCAGAGACGGAGAGAAGTTCGTTTCGATCATGGCTCAAAATGGCGGCCAAACATAAAATGGTGCCGCGAATGCCAACTTAAGACGTACAATACATAAGCAACACAGCTAAGACATTTTTATTCTAACACAGTCAGAGCCTGAGGCGATGCATGCCTACACGTTGCTTCCTGTGCCTGACTGTAAGAACATATAACTGGGTATTGTACGGAGACATTTCTTTCTGATCCAGTAGGGTAAGAAATCCCTCTTTTTGCATGATCCCTCCCAAACGTTTTGGAACCGATGGTGCTGTTTTTTCTACTCTAAAATGCACTGGGTGCTGCTCCCTAGGTCGGAGCGCACATAGTCTGACCCTTTAAAGGGTATCTCCAATTGGCTAATCCCCGATTGTCAGATTTAATTTACCTATAAATCCCTTGTATATGGTACACAGTGTATCCAGGGCTAGTAATAAATGTCACCAGATGACTGCAGCACCTCATTGTGCCAGCACGACAGCGACAAAGTGTAAACATGGCTCTGGGTCTGCCATTATAGCTGAGTCGGGCAGCTTTTAAACTGCCAACCTGACATGGCAAAATGAACCTCTTTAGCCAAGTCCCAGATTCTGATCGGGGGAGAGAGAAAGAGAGGGAGGGAGAGGAAGAGACGCAGAGAAAAGTTGGGCTGGCAGGAGGTCAGGTACATTATTTCAATATGTGAAATTAGCACAGAAGGAGGCAGGGGAGGGAGGCAGGAGAACAGATAAATGTATATAATGGGCAAAGAGGGCATTAATGGAAGTCAGGAAGGTGACAGGAACAATATTTTAATATGTGAAGTGGCACTGTAGGCGCTAGGGATAGGAGCTACAAGTCAGGTATCTTGTTCTAATGTAAAGAGGCCCTGAAGGGAGAATGGGCAAGAGATGAGGCAGCTTATGTTAATATGTGTGAGGGGCACAGAGCGAGACAAGGGAGGGTGGGGGGAGGTTTGGTACATTACTGCAGCATGTTAACGTGGTCCGGAGGAAGTGTTTGGCATGTCAGATACATGGTTAGCTCTTGTCTACTAGAAAGAGTTTGTCTGTTGCAACACATATTGTGGGTTTCTAAGAACATAGAAGGGCTCGGAGCCCGCCCATTGCTTACCATTGGTAGACTTTCCTTCCACTTGTTTACCTGCTTCCGATTCATGTCCCATCTAGTCAATCTTATGTTTGTCCCTCCCATGGAGCATAGCCTCTTTACAATCTCTTTTGATGGGCTGGTTTCTATACTTGTTTTTCCAAGCACTACTTTCTTATTTAGGTTGAGCATTTCATGAGAGTGCATGTGTTTTCCCGCTGTCTCCTGCGCGTACTTCTGTTCCCCCTTTTGCCACACTGCATGCTGCTCTGTCGACCATGTGCTTCTGTCCGCCCTCCTCTATGCCTCAATGTTGTGCTTGCCTTATGTACTCCGCCCGTGATTGCCTTCTTTCCTATGTGCTTCTCATACGGTCGCTTCACCTTTCTCTCTCTCTCGTTTTCTACCTCCGAGCACTCCACTCTAGTCTCTCAGTGTGTCATTTGCTTCCCCCACCTGCGCTCCTCCATGTTGTTTACATCACTCCATCTGTACCCCTGTATTGCTTCCTTCTCCTCATCCCTGTTTTGCTTCCACCCCCCCCCACATAGAATCCCACCCACCGCTTTAAAAAATGGTTTTGCACATTGTTTTTCTTTTTAGCTACTGGTTCAACTCAGATCGATAGCTACAAAGAATACATAAGTGGCTGCAGCAAAGGTTTTTGTTTTTTGTTTTTATTGTGTAACCACACTGCACAGCATCGGGGATGCTGTGCAGCATCGGGGATGCTGTGCAGCATGGTTGAAAAACTATTGTCAAAGACAATTGGTGTTAAAGGTGAGAACTATTTGGCTTTGCCAATGCCTATTTTTATATTTGAAGGGCTATAGAAAGTTGGGCAAAGAGGCAAGAGGTCAGGTACATTATTTTATTGTGTGAATGGAGGAATCGAAAGGGATGGGGGAGCACAGGACCTTTGTTTAAATACTGAAAGGGGCACGGGGGTAGGGGGGCTGGCAGTCGGCCATGCATACATCACATCATGGAGAAGGCAACCTTAGAAGATAGGGTGGCGTGGGGCAAGATATGTCGTTGGTGACTGTTCTTTTGGTAAGAGGAGACCCAGGTGTGTTTTTGGATGGTCATGGCAAATTTATACAACACACTGTCAACTCTCTTATGGTAGGAGAAGAACCTAGAAATGTTGGGGGTGAAAAAGTTATGCAGGGACAGGAAACTGTGCACAGGTGTGTGCCTATGGTACCTGTGCAGGGCCATCTAACAGCATTATAGGCCCCCGGGCAAAGCAGTGCACTGTGCCCTGCCTACACAACCGCTAACAGGAATAACAATTTAAATGATCAATAAAATTAACTTACTTTAAATTCTTGTCTGTGCATACATTAGCATGGGGCCCCTATGCTCGTGGGGCCCCGGGCAACTGCCCACCATGCCCATGCGTTAAGAAGGGACTGTACATGGGAGGTACTGTACATGGGAGGTACTGTGTAGATCACGGACGGAAGATCGCTTAGTAAAACCAACGTGGACGTAACCTACCGCGTGCGACGTAAAACACACCCCACAAGCAGCGTAGCTAGCGGTCGTGGCCCTAGTGCAAGAGAGGAAATGCGCCCCTCCCCCCCAGGCTGGTGTTTGAACTGCGAAGCACAGCAATAATCAGGTAAGCGGGGTTAAGTGGGCCCTTCAGGCCTCTGGCCCCGGAGCCACTGCACCTGCTGCACCAATGCAAGCTACACCCCTGCGAATGGAGTGAGCACAACACACTGCACAGGCACAACACACTGCACAGGCACAACACACTGCACAGGCACAACACACTGCACAGGCACAACACACTGCACAGACACAACACACTGCACAGACACAACGCGGCAGAAAAGCTCAAAGACGAGACAAATACTACTTTGTTTCGATAAAATACAGAGCTCAAAATGTTGACATGAGAGAATCTGGTTACCAGCGACTAGTTCGAGTCCTTTAGATTGAATTGCTGGTGTTTTAGCCACAAGGTTTAAAGGCACTTGGGAAATAAACACTGAGAAGATGAGAAAATGTAATCCTTGGGTTTAGGGTAGAGGCGGTGACGACTGAGGCCCGTTGCAAAATGAGGGGTTAGGGTCTTCCCAAGGGTGAAAAACTATAGTAAAGTTACACTGAGAGGGTTTAGGATGGGGATGGAGGGCATGACAGTTCTTTGGGGGTGCGATTAGACATTAGGTAGGGTCACAGAATGGTTTGGGGGTAGCAGAAACAGAGCATGGTGAGGGCCAGTGTAACCTTCAGAGTAGGGAGTAGCGACTCTGGTGCCTCATCCAGTCCCCGTGTTTAGTTTGTAAAATCCGGACTCCAAGTCCCAGAAGGCAATGTGATCAACTAAATTACAATTCCCAGAATGTATAGCAAAAAACCCGGACTGAATGTGCAGTTTATGCATGAACCTGGTATGCATGGAAGCTCTGTGACAGTGCTGATGCGGAGGGTGGCGGAGAAGGACATTGAATGAAAAATGAGAACTAAATGTAAAATAAAACTAAAATGAATGTCCATTTCAATAGAAATTGTTGGTTTCAAACCGTTTGCCAAATAAATCTTTTCAGCTGGACCAGTGCCAGAAATGGACGGATAGATGTGCAGATACCGGGTGCCTTAGGGTACCGGCTTTCTACTGAGAAGTGGACTTGAAATTCCCATTAGATGCTCTGCACAAAGGGGGGAGGGAAGGTGGATCGGACAAGAGAATGAACTGTAATGGTATTTGTTCTTAAACTCAATACATTTTTAAAAACATCTTTTAAAAAAAAAACGTTTTGCACAAATACAGACGCGTGGTGGTACTCCCCTGAGCAGATAAATCATGCGTAAGTACCTGCCTCGCGGGACCTCCACATTTACTAATGTTTTTCTTACTAATTCATTTGAACTTCACACAGAATCAAGGAATGTACTTTGTTGATAGCTCGAGGTGAAATAGAGGTTTACATCTCCACTCCTCTTAATAAAGTAAATTAATGAAATCACGTGACATCCATCTATTGCATCTCTGCACATTTTTTCCAACACAGCTGCTCTATTTATTTATTTTTTTGCACTGCTCTTTGCCAGGTACTTCAATTGGTGGGTTGTCTAAAATGTCAAAAGCTACAGAACGCTTGAACCATAGTTTATATACATTCGATGAGAGAAGGCAATTATTAACAAGCAATAAACTGCAGAATATTGGTGTGAACCAGCACCATTCGTGCTATGGGACATAAATGAATCGACTGCAGTCAAGGGTGCTTGCGCATTCCACCACAGGTGATGAAGAAGTCAACGCGGTGTCAGGGTGGATCGCTTCAACACACACCAGCCGTGATGGCAGAAATGACGCACTCGACGGCCAGTCGTGGTGCATTAGCTTCAAGTCGGTAGCAGCAGCGGTGCCAGCTCTTGGCTAGGAATATCAGAATGTGTTTATCCTGCTCTAACTTGCAGTCAGCTGAGACTTCCTCAATGACTCTTGGCAGGAAAGGCAAGGAATCAACTGCTGTGAATATGAGACACATCTGTTCTCTGTACGGGTGCGTGAAGCATGTTTCCGCAGCTTCAGCGAAATGCTCCAAGACAGGAGCTGAAATAAAACACTGAACAAAGCCAGGAACTTCACTTGACATCTCTTCCAGTTCTCTAAATAAAAATGTGGTTTAAATCAAACCAGTCCTTGCGGGAAATTCAGGCTTAAGCCTGGACCCACGTGCCTAAATACTATGCCTTGCCGTGATGTGACTCGCAAGCGTCAGAAAAAGTTAATAAAACTGTTAATAAAAGGAGTAAAAAATGGTGCTATGCATGATGACACCTCACTCCCTTTCACAGACGCACAAGTGAGTCGAAGTGACAAGGCCTCACTGCAGTTTTTGATTGTTGACAAGTCCATTTTAGAAATTCATGTTGGTGATATGAATCCGTTAAAAAAATAATTATGGATTGGTTCAAGTGAAACTCTGATCTCACACTTAGTCACAAAATGAGGATCTACACGGAAGACCACATTATTGTGGTGAGGGTCCTTCTTCCTGAGCATACATACGAGTAAGCTAGTGTTCCATTTGAGAACTGTTAATTTACACCAATCACATCAGCATGGAACCATTTTGTATGGCTAAGGGAGCCTTTCAATGTATGTAATGCATAGAATGTGTGGAAATCAGAAACTCCAGCCACAGGCTGATCCGTTCTTATAGCTACTTTGAAAACCTACATGCCTTCTTTAAGAAAGGGATTTGGGAGACAATATCATATGAAACCTTCATACCTCCTTTATAATAGGGTAATATCTGCAAACGGCAGGTGAAACTCATAGGGCTTTGCATGAAAACGGTCATTGAATGCCAAAGAGTACACAGCGATGAAGGGGATTCTCAGACAACGGACTCAAAAAAGCTTGCTATACCAGGGGACGAGCAAATGCTGATGAACAGAGACATCTTTGGGAGCAGAAAGTGGAAAAGTATGGCTCTTGCAGCTCATGCGAGACAAATGCACTGTTTGACAAATATATTTTTCAAAACGGTCTGATCCAATCGCTGGACAGCATGAAATTTAAGAACAACCCACACTGATGATGGGAGTGGAGTGATGTTCGTGAGTTTAAATCAAGTGAATCTTGATGAAAGCAGACATGTCCGAGACGCTCAGTGGTTACCATAGTACAGATGGGGCTCCGTTTTGGCACTTCTTACAAACTACTTGGTTCTTTCAAGTCACTCAAGAGACAACGTAGCCGGGTCATCAGACTGCATCTTACCCAAGGGCTCCATGGTTCTCCCACCTGTGTACTTCCAAGTCATTCCAGAAATCATGCTTCTCCCAGCAGGTTTACAATGTGGATAAACCCACGAGTGGTCGGTGAAGTTCTCCTTCAGTAGAAGACAGAGACTTTGTAAAACTCCAGTCCTGTGAGATTTTCAGGGAGTTTTGTTCGAGCACCAGTATTTTGTCCAAGAACCACAGAGTTCTGTACGAGTGCCCAAGACTTCTGTACGAGTGCCCAAGACTTCTGTACGAGTGCCCAAGACTTCTGTACGAGTGCCCAAGACTTCTGTACGAGTGCCCAAGACTTCTGTACGAGTGCCCAAGACTTCTGTACGAGTGCCCAAGACTTCGGTACGAGTGCCCAAGACTTCGGTACGAGTGCCCAAGACTTCGGTACGAGTGCCCAAGACTTCGGTACGAGTGCCCAAGACTTCGGTACGAGTGCCCAAGACTTCGGTACGAGTGCCCAAGACTTCTGTACGAGTGCCCAAGACTTCTGTACGAGTGCCCAAGACTTCTGTACGAGTGCCCAAGACTTCTGTACGAGTGCCCAAGACTTCTGTACGAGTGCCCAAGACTTCTGTACGAGTATCAGAGTTCTGAACGAGTGCCCCAGACTTCTGTACAAGTGCCTCAGTGTTATGTGCCAGGGTTAGGCTCATGTAACGAATCTGCTCATTTCTTACATTGTCCTCTTTTTCACTGAGTGGTGAAGTCTCAGCATGCAGGGACCCTCAGTGGTCTGACATCTCCGGGAGAGTGTCCAGTTCGTGACCAGGACGGGGACCTACATTCTCTCCTGCCAGGTAATGGGGTTGGATCGTCCATTGGGGGAGGGGGAGGATTCCTGGCTTCACACCTACACACACTCTAGGTACACTCAGAATAGGGTTTTGAATAGTAGGAGTACACCTGATTACTACTTTGTTTATATGCCTGCATATATGCACTGTTTTATCACCATGGTAGAACCATATCTACTACTTACGCTTTTGGTGCTTGCAATCACTTTCATCTCCTTCTGTCTACTGATTATCGCAGCACATGTATTCTATACCAGAATAATGTTGGTTCAATAAATATATTGAAAACATCCCACTGTGTATTCTGTATGTTTCTCGGAATATAAGTAAGCACAAGTGACTGAGTGAAAGGTTCTGATCTGTTTCCACGATCCCCGAGGGGTCAGGGTTGTCATTTTCAGTAGTTGCCAGAAACTATTCGCTCCCTGGTAAGGTTAGGGAGGCTTACAGTGGCACTGTGAGCTAGCTGGTCTCTAGGCCAACATATCCTGCGGGGGTGCTCGGAATGAGTGTAAGCACTTCACCCAAAGTTTGTTGTCCAACAAACGCACCGATCCTACGGATTAGTAGGAACTACACGACACCAGAGTTCTGTATGAGTGCCCAAGAGATCAGTACAAGTGCCCAAGAGATCAGTACGAGTGCCCAAGAGATCAGTACGAGTGCCCAAGAGATCAGTACGAGTGCCCCTAAGTTCTGTATGAGTGCCCAAGAGATCAGTACAAGTGCCCAAGAGATCAGTACGAGTGCCCAAGAGATCAGTACGAGTGCCCAAGAGATCAGTACGAGTGCCCAAGAGATCAGTACGAGTGCCCAAGAGATCAGTACGAGTGCCCAAGAGATCAGTACGAGTGCCCAAGAGATCAGTACGAGTGCCCAAGAGATCAGTACGAGTGCCCAAGAGATCAGTACGAGTGCCCAAGAGATCAGTCACGAGTGCCCAAGAGATCAGTACGAGTGCCCAAGAGATCAGTACGAGTGCCCAAGAGATCAGTACGAGTGCCCAAGAGATCAGTACGAGTGCCCAAGAGATCAGTACGAGTGCCCAAGAGATCAGTACGAGTGCCCAAGAGATCAGTACGAGTGCCCAAGAGATCAGTACGAGTGCCCCTAAGTTCTGTATGAGTGCCCCTAAGTTCTGTATGAGTGCCCCAGAGTTCTGAACGACTACAGAGGGTTCTGTACGAGTGCCCCAGAGGTCTGTACGAGTGCCCCAGAGTTCTGTACGAGTGCCCCAGAGTTCTGTACGAGTGCCCCAGAGTTCTGTACGAGTGCCCCAGAGTTCTGTATGACTATCATAGAGTTCTGTACGAGTGCCCCAGTGTTTTGTGCCAGGGTTAGGCCCAGGTAGCGAATCTGCTCATTTCTTACATTGTCCTCTTTTTCACAATAACATTTCTGCTGTGAACTTTTGCATATATTTGCATGTGCAACAATGTTTGATTAGTTTCTCTGAAACTACTTTGTTTACACATCCAGCTTTGCATAACAGTTCACTATGCATCGGACATCATGTACAAGGTCTCTTTATGTACTATGTACAAATGTCGTTCTAGATGTTCATCCATGGGGCAAAAGAGCTATCTACATATTCATAACATGCCCCAGAGTTCTGTACGAGTGCCCCAGAGATCAGTAGTGGTGCCCCAGAGATCTGTACGAGTGCCCCAGAGATCAGTAGTGGTGCCCCAGAGATCTGTACGAGTGCCCCAGACAGTTCTGTACGAGTGCCCCAGAGATCAGTAGTGGTGCCCCAGAGATCTGTACGAGTGCCCCAGAGATCTGTACGAGTGCCCCAGACAGTTCTGTACGAGTGCCCCAGACAGTTCTGTACGAGTGCCCCAGACAGTTCTGTACGAGTGCCCCAGACAGTTCTGTACGAGTGCCCCAGACAGTTCTGTACGAGTGCTCGAGAGTTCTGCACCAGTACCAGAGAGTTCTGCACCAGTACCAGAGAGTTCTGCACCAGTACCAGAGAGTTCTGCACCAGTACCAGAGAGTTCTGCACCAGTACCAGAGAGTTCTGCACCAGTACCAGAGAGTTCTGCACCAGTACCAGAGAGTTCTGCACCAGTACCAGAGAGTTCTGCACCAGTACCAGAGAGTTCTGCACCAGTACCAGAGAGTTCTGCATGAGTGCAATAGAGCTGTGCACGAGTGCAATAGAGTTCTGCATGAGTGCAATAGAGTTCTGCACAAGTGCCAGAGAGCTCTGCAAGAGTGCCAGAGAGCTATGTACGAGTGCCAGAGAGCTATGTACGAGTGCCAGAGAGCTATGTACGAGTAGCTATGTACGAGTGTCAGAGAGCTATGTACGAGTGTCAGAGAGCTATGTACGAGTGTCAGAGAGCTATGTACGAGTGTCAGAGAGCTATGTACGAGTGTCAGAGAGCTATGTACGAGTGTCAGAGAGCTATGTACGAGTGTCAATGTACGAGTGTCAGAGAGCTCTGCAAAAATGCCATTGAGACCTTCAAAAATATCAGAGTCTGTACGAGTGGCAGAGTTCTGAACAAGTGCCGGAATGAGTGCCAGAGAGTTCTGCAGGAGTGCCCGAGAGCTCTGCACGAGTGCCCGAGAGCTCTGCACGAGTGCCCGAGATCTCTGCACGAGTGCCCGAGATCTCTGCACGAGTGCCCGAGATCTCTGCACGAGTGCCAGAGAACTCTGCACGAGTGCCAGAGTCCTGCACGAGTGCCAGAGAGTTCCTGGTCATTGGTTTAGTTAAATCCCCAACCAAACACACACACACCGAGTACTCCATGTCAGAGAAAGTAACCCTAAGAGATATTCACTTTGGTTAGTACTGTAACGGAAAACCCTGCTCTAGGGTGGTCACGTGTTGGCTCTGGAAGGTCAACAGACACTGCACGGAGTGAACCACAGCACTTAGCATGACACTTCTTGTGATGAAGCGGGGACACAAAAGGACGTCACACAAAGACTGCAAAAACCACAAGGTCTTCAAATGTGCACTCAAGCACATAGCCAAGCATTGAAGCCACTCTATCCCATCATGCCCTGCGGCGAGAGAAAGTCAATGGAGGAAAGACCTCAGGAGCTGCAGAGCTCTCCAGAAGGGACAGAGTTTAGAAATAACAATGAGCAGTGTAACAGGAGGCGAGAAAGGGCGTGAAACACTATTTATCTATTACAGTAACACGAAGATGGTTGTACTCTGCAACATGACCATTGGACCATACAATTGAAAAGAAAATCCTATTAGCATTTCTTGCCAGCACCAGCTGCTCAGCTGGAACCTCCTCCACACCCCCCCCCCCCCCACCCCCCCACCCCCGTACAATGAGCCGTCCCTGGGCTCGGTGAACAGGGGGGGCTGAGCCCGTCCATCTGGAATAAACGGGGTCAGCAGAGTCCCCAGCAGCAGCATGGACGCCTGCCGCTGGTGGGGTGGGTGTGTGTGCATGGGCTCGTGTGATTGGATCCCACGCCAGTCATGCGCAGACCGTCTGCACCGTGTCCGGGTGAGAACCGCAGCTAATCACCCAAACAAAACCATAAAGGAAACAAAAGAACGAATCAAAAATACAATTTAACAGCGCGGGTGACGCGCAGCGCTCTGGGAAGAGTGGGCGGGGCCTGAGCAGCACTTGTGAGCAGTGGGTGCAGGAAGTTACCTTTGTGCAATGTAGTGTTTGTTGTGAGGATTACAACACGGTGCAAAAAGTGAGGCGTGTACAGCACAGCAGCTGCTCGCTATAGGCAAGGCCACTGGAATTATGCGGCAAGAGAGGGCCAAATTATGCAGCAGGGTTGAGTCAATTATTCAGCAATAAAAGGCAATTATGCGGCATAATGTGCCACATTTCGTAATAGTGTCACTTCATTATTTTGTCATTTTTAATCTTGGTGCTTCATTAGTACCAATTTAACACGCAGATATAGCAATAGGCAACGGAAAGGTGACCATTCTAGCTTTGCAAAGGGCCCTCCACTGCACTGCAACGTGTCGCTGCACTTTTAGTACATTTGAGCTAGAAACAATTTATTTTTTGTTAAAATCTGCAGATCATGCGGCAGGTGATAGGTTATGTAGCAAATGCGGCAAATCTATAAATATGCAAAAATCGCCAGGGCTGCACAATCACATAATTCCACTGGCCCTGGCTATAGGGATTGTTAAACTTGCAGCCTCCACCAGGTACCCGTTGCTTCGTCTGCACCGGTGGGCTATAAATATGGGAACATTCCGTTAGAGAAAACAAATTGCAAAATTCGAAATTATGTGAGGACAGTTTGGAGAAATACACATTTGAGTTGGAACAAAACATACGCCTTGTAGAATGTGTTTAGTTTTTTTTTTTTGGGGGGGCAGTGTTCATATTTTCAAAATATGAAAGTTTTCATTTTTTTCATCCTTTTGTTAATGAGTCTTTTCTTTACTATTTTTTGTTTTCTATTTTGCAAATAAAAACTTTTTCCAGGTGGGTTTTTAGGTCTGGGGGGGTTGATGGCTCAGCTCTTAAATGACCTAATGCTAACAATCTACATACAATGGACTTTTGCTCCACCCCTTTCAAGCATGATAAACTTGTCAATCACAGCTTGGCTCTGCCCAGTGGAGTACACATTTCTCACCAAATACTATTGGCTGTCTGGGCGTAGTCTTCCACCTCCACTGGACTTCTTGCATTAAACTGCACACGGGTCTACTTTAAAACAATAGCCGTGTTCACTCCTGCTTGCTCACGATTGTCTTACTGGAAACAGAGTCCTCTTCGAAAGGGTCCAGGGCTGCGCAGCCATGGAATCCAATGTTCCTCCTGCTCAGCACCCACCTGTGGGGTCTGGCATTCTTGACTTATTGGAAGGTGACATTCCCTGCACTGCAACCCCACCAAACCAAGGAAAGGAATTACAGAGTGTGCCAAAGTTATTACAGGAAAGGGTGGGGCTTTGGGTCAGCCCTCCATATCCACTGGTCTGCTCAAATGTCAATCACATTTAGCTTCCACCCAACACAGCAAACATGGGACAAAAGGCCAGCCCAGCCCACGCCATACACAGACTGTCTTGCACTTTGAATGAGGAACTTACCTTGCCTGATCACGTGTGCGTAACTACCTTGAATGTAGTGCATATCGGAGGCGGGCTGATTTGCTTGGACAGCGCCTTATTTCTTTCATAACTTTGCCATGTTTACATCTGTTTGCATAAATACACGAATAAAACTTCACACACTTGCTAAGGCTAGAGCCCCTGTCTTTGACAATGCTCGTTTCGGAGGGGACAATGGATTTAATTATGGTGTTTTCAATGCCCTCTTAATAGGCTGGGAGCCTTACTCAGCATGTCCGATTACGACACTACTTAAGAAGAGTATGAAATACCCTGTAGTCCGGTCGAGACATGCATGTGCCCGGCTTTGAACATACCCTTGCTCTGAGTAGGACTGGTGCCCGGCTTTGGGCGTACCCTTGCTCTTAGTAGGACTGGTGCCCGGCTTTGGGCGTACCCTTGCTCTGAGTAGGACTGGTGCCCGGCTTTGAACATACCCTTGCTCTTAGTAGGACTGGTGCCCGGCTTTGGGCGTACCCTTGCTCTTAGTAGGACTGGTGCCCGGCTTTGGGCGTACCCTTGCTTTGAGTAGGACTGGTGCCCGGCTTTGAACATACCCTTGCTCTGAGTAGGACTGGTGCCCGGCTTTGAACATACCCTTGCTCTTAGTAGGACTGGTGCCCGGCTTTGGGCGTACCCTTGCTCCGAGTAGGACTGGTGCCCGGCTTTGAGCGTACCCTTGCTTTGAGTAGGACTGGTGCCCGGCTTTGAACATACCCTTGCTCTGAGTAGGACTGGTGCCCGGCTTTGAACATACCCTTGCTCTTAGTAGGACTGGTGCCCGGCTTTGTGCGTACCCTTGCTCTGAGTAGGACTGGTGCCCGGCTTTGAGCGTACCCTTGCTTTGAGTAGGACTGGTGCCCGGCTTTGAACGTACCCATGCTATGAGTAGGGCAGGTGCCCGGCTTTGAGCGCACCCTTGCTTTGAGTAGGACTGGTGCCCGGCTTTGAACGTACCCTTGCTCTGAGTAGGGCAGGTGCCCGGCTTTGAGCGTACCCTTGCTTTGAGTAGGACTGGTGCCCGGCTTTGAGCGTACCCTTGCTTTGAGTAGGACTGGTGCCCGGCTTTGAACGTACCCTTGCTCCGAGTAGGGCAGGTGCCCGGCTTTGGGCGTACCCTTGCTCCGAGTAGGGCGGGTGTCCAGCTTTCAGCGTACCCATGCTATCAACTGGTGCCCAGGTTTGAGCGTACCCTTGGTCTGAGTAGGACTGGTGCCCAGCTTTGAGCATACCCTTGCTCGGAGTTGGACTGGTGCCCGGCTTTGAACATACCCTTGCTCTGAGTAGGACTGGTGCCCGGCTTTGGGCGTACCCTTGCTCTGAGTAGGACTGGTGCCCGGCTTTGAGCGTACCCTTGCTTTGAGTAGGACTGGTGCCCGGCTTTGAACATACCCTTGCTCTGAGTAGGACTGGTGCCCGGCTTTGAACATACCCTTGCTCTTAGTAGGACTGGTGCCCGGCTTTGGGCGTACCCTTGCTCTGAGTAGGACTGGTGCCCGGCTTTGAGCGTACCCTTGCTTTGAGTAGGACTGGTGCCCGGCTTTGAACGTACCCATGCTATGAGTAGGGCAGGTGCCCGGCTTTGAGCGTACCCTTGCTTTGAGTAGGACTGGTGCCCGGCTTTGAACGTACCCTTGCTCTGAGTAGGGCAGGTGCCCGGCTTTGAGCGTACCCTTGCTTTGAGTAGGACTGGTGCCCGGCTTTGAGCGTACCCTTGCTTTGAGTAGGACTGGTGCCCGGCTTTGAACGTACCCTTGCTCTGAGTAGGGCAGGTGCCCGGCTTTGGGCGTACCCTTTCTCTGAGTAGGGCGGGTGTCCAGCTTTCAGCGTACCCATGCTATCAACTGGTGCCCAGGTTTGAGCGTACCCTTGGTCTGAGTAGGACTGGTGCCCAGCTTTGAGCATACCCTTGCTCGGAGTTGGACTGGTGCCCGGCTTTGAACATACCCTTGCTCTGAGTAGGACTGGTGCCCGGCTTTGGGCGTACCCTTGCTTTGAGTAGGACTGGTGCCCGGCTTTGAACGTACCCTTGCTTTGAGTAGGACTGGTGCCCGGCTTTGAACATACCCTTGCTCTGAGTAGGACTGGTGCCCGGCTTTGGGCGTACCCTTGCTTTGAGTAGGACTGGTGCCCGGCTTTGAACATACCCTTGCTTTGAGTAGGACTGGTGCCCGGCTTTGAACATACCCTTGCTTTGAGTAGGACTGGTGCCCGGCTTTGAACGTACCCATGCTATGAGTAGGACTGGTGCCCGGCTTTGAACATACCCTTGCTTTGAGTAGGACTGGTGCCCGGCTTTGAACATACCCTTGCTTTGAGTAGGACTGGTGCCCGGCTTTGAACATACCCTTGCTTTGAGTAGTGCAGGTGCCCAGCTTTGAACGTACCCATGCTATGAGTAGGGCGGGTGTCCAGCTTTCAGCGTACCCATGCTATCAACTGGTGCCCAGGTTTGAGCGTACCCTTGGTCTGAGTAGGACTAGTGCCCAGCTTTGAGCATACCCTTGCTCTGAGTAGGGCAGGTGCCTGGCTTTGAGCGTACCCTTACTTATAGTAGGACTGGTGCCCAGCTTTGAGCGTACCCTTGCTCTGAGTAGGGCAGGTGCCCGGCTTTGAGCGTACCCATGCTATGAGTAGGGCGGGTGTCCAGCTTTCAGCGTACCCATGCCATGAGTAGAACTGGTGCCCAGCATTGGGAGTACCCTTGCTCTGAACTGGTGCCCAGGTTTGAGCGTACCCTTGGTCTGAGTAGGACTGGTGCCTGGCTTTAAGCATACCCTTGCTCTGAGTTGGACTGGTACCCAGCTTTGAATGTACCCATTCTATGAGTAGAAATGGTGCCTGGCTTTGAACGTACCCTTACTTATAGTAGGACTGGTGCCCAGCTTTGAGCGTACCCTTGCTCTGAGTAGGGCAGGTGCCCGGCTTTGAGCGTACCCATGCTATGAGTAGGGCGGGTGTCCAGCTTTCAGCGTACCCATGCCATGAGTAGAACTGGTGCCCAGCATTGGGAGTACCCTTGCTCTGAACTGGTGCCCAGGTTTGAGCGTACCCTTGGTCTGAGTAGGACTGGTTCCCAGCTTTAAGCATACCCTTGCTCTGAGTTGGACTGGTACCCAGCTTTGAATGTACCCATGCTATGAGTAGAAATGGTGCCTGGCTTTGAACGTACCCTTACTTATAGTAGGACTGGTGCCCAGCTTTGAGCGTACCCTTGCTCTGAGTAGGGCAGGTGCCCGGCTTTGAGCGTACCCATGCTATGAGTAGGGCGGGTGCCCGGCTTTGAGTGTACCCATGCTAGGAGTAGAACTGGTGCCCAGCTTTGGGTGTACCCTTGCCGTGAGCTGGTGCCCAGGTTTGAGCATACCCTTGGTCTGAGTAGGACTGGTGCCTGGCTTTGAGCGTACCCTTGCTTTGAGTAGGAACCATGCCCAGCTTTCAACGTACCCATGCTATGAGTAGGGCGGGTGCCCGGATTTGAGTGTACCTTTGCTTTGAGTAGGACTGGTGTCCAGCTTTGAGCATACCCTTGCTCTGAGTAGGACTGGTGTCCAGCTTTGAGCATACCCTTGCTCTGAGTAGGACTGGTGTCCAGCTTTGAGTGCACCCATGCTAGGAGTAGGGCAGGTGCCCGGCTTTGAGCATACCCATGCTATGAGTAGAACTGGTGACCAGCTTTGGATGTAACCTTGCTCTGAGCTGGTGCCCAGGTTTGAGCGTACCCTTGCTCTGAGTAGGACAGGTTCCTGGCTTTCAGCATACCCTTGTTCCGAGTAAGACTGGTGCCCGGCTTTTTGGGTACAGCAAGGTCCTTCTGGGTAGGACTTACCCATGCATTGCGATTTTTAATAAACATTCGCTATTTTGTGTCAACTGTTACCCTTCTGTCTTCTCTGTCCTTAATTATTTTTACCCCATATCTAGCACCTCAACAACATTTTACATGCCCTTCTTTTTACATGCCCTTCTCATGGGTATGAGCAGGAGGAACACGAGTTTTCTTGGTGTAAATCAGAGGCCTTTCCCTGGACAAGAGAAAGGTACTCGTGGGGTACAAATGAGATGCTGGGAAATAAATGTGAGGTCTTCTGATAATTTATGGAAAAATGGAGACCGTCTGAGCAGTGGGGATGGGGTTCGGATAAGGCGGGCGATGCCCAGTGTCTTCCTTTGTTGGTCTGCGAGGGATCCATTTCAGATGCAAAATATTGAAAAACGTCAGATGTGAGTGTAGGGGAGGGTTGGTGCAGAATTCATAGAAAGCTTGCCCCCACCAACCTCAGTGCCCTCCTGAGCACTGAGAAGGCCTGAGAAACTCACGATGAGCAGGTCTTATACAGAACTTCTGCTCAAAGCCAGGCCCTCATTCAACTAGTTAGCCTAAGGGCAAACCTGGGCACCAAGCTGTAGGACACAGCGACTGAGCGCGACCACCACCATGCAGTGCCCGCTGGAGCCGACAAGCATATTTACCACCATTCAGGGGTGCCCGCTGGAACCAACAAGGATATATATCACCATGCAGGGAACCCGCTGGTCCACCGTGCAGGGGTACCCGCTGTAGCCAACTAAGATATTTACCACCATGCAGGGGTGCCCGCTGGGGCCAAAAAAGGTATGTGCCATCATGCAGGGGTACCCGCTGGAGCTGACAACGATATTTACCACTATGCCAGGGTGCCCGCTGGAGCCGACAAATATATTTACCACCATGCAGGGGCGTCCGCTGGGGCCAGCAAAGATATTTATCACCATGCAGGGGTGTCCGCTGAAGCGGACAAGGAGGATTATTCTCTCTCTACAGTCTTGTGATACACCGGTTACTTACATTCCCCAGACTAAACACTAGTTGTGATGTGCGGAAATGAAATAAGAAATGTACCAAATTCAAATATCTGCTTCATTAAAGAAATGCTGCTCAAAGGGCAACCGATTCTACACTATTGTAGCCACTATTTCAGTTTGACTCAAAAGCAAAACAATAGCCACATGGTTGCCAGTGGAGGCCAGCACTGGTGCCCGCCTGGGTCTGCCAGGAATGAGAGGTGACCAGTCTCTGCAAAAACCCGCAAAGCGAGTAGAGAACACCAGACGTGACATCATAGGACATGGTGTTTATTCTCAGGCCAGAAGAGGAGAATTTTTACAAAATGAACCTGTTTATTTTTCCTGATGCAAGTCTTTGGAAATCAAAGTCTCCACACACAGGGCGTGGTTATGGGAGGGGGGAGGAGTGTGGCAAGGAGTGGTCCCAAGGTCTGGTAGTAGAACTATGGTTGAAATCTCAGAGAGAGGACGTTAGGATCCTGGGACATAGGGTTAGATCACCCCTTTCAGAGGATGTGACGAGATGAGAGACATGGATGCTGCTTTGATACATTGCGCCATGTTTTGGAGGGGCGATGGGTTTCTCTACGCGGCGGTGCCGGAAGTTGATGCGCGCAAGCTGCCTGGTGCTCGATCCATCCATTCCAGTCTCATCATCTCTATTAGATCTGACACACTCCTAATTCAAGGTCAGCTGTCCCATAACCCAATCTCAGCCGTTTCCTTGGTTTGCGCAGCCGGCACCATCTGGCGCATACGCCAGGGACGCAGATTAGTGTTAAGTAACATGGCCGCTCTGTTCCTTTCCATCAGGGCTGCTCGTAAGGAGATTGAGTAGCGCTGGAGATATTGAATTCTGTGTAAGAGGCTGGTGTACGGAGGCTAAGGTGGGGGGGAGGGTGGAAGGGTTCACACCAGCACCAGAGCACCACCTTCCCCAGAGCGCGCGCGGGCATATAGGGGCCCTTCTCCAGTGTGTGCTGCACCATCGTTTGAACACACGGAGGCAGGATGTTAATTGTATCCATGAATACTAATACAGCAAAGCAGAATGCAAATTGTTTGTGCGAACATTAAGCAGCCTCCTGCCAACCCGCAGCCCCAGCAAGGATTCCTGGGCCTCGCACATTTATAATGTTAGCTTCGATCCAAAGAAACAGGGATGCGAGGCCGTGAGACACAAGGGCTAAGAGACACCGTTAGTCCTACGGGCGGTTGTGGACCTGAGCAACCAGGGGTTGCCAGGAACGCTCCGCCCCCCCTTCTGGGGGGCGTGAGTAATGGGGTGGACTGGCAGTCCACCGGTGGGAGGGGTTAGCCCCTCCCCCAAATCTGACAAACATCGATTGTATTGGCCACGGTGTAATTTGGCTCATCAGGTGGCAGGCGGCGAGGGGCTGCCTGCCCTGGGATCGCCCGTAAGATAACCCACTATGTTGGCATATTTGTTATGCAAATAAACCTGCAGCAATTTTCGCCACAAAAAAGGTGTCTTGTCTGTTTATTTCTCCAGGATATTGCTGTGGGGGGATGGGGAGTGTTGCCGATATTGGCACTATGGGCCTTGCACATTTATAATGTTGGCTTCTATCCAAAGAAACAGGGATGCGAGGCCGAGAGACACAAGGGCTGCAAAGTCCAATATTCCTATAGGAATCAAAGGCAACAAGAAAATCACGCTTCTCCATTTATTTCCAAAAAGCTATAACTCCGTAAATAATCAACGTCGTGAGACAGACCTTCGAGTATATTTTATTATTTATATTATACAACTCTTCAATGTTTAATTATCTTAGGCTCCATATCAAGACACACCGAGCTAGAGACCATACTCGCACAAACCACCCATACACAGTCAATATAGAGAAAACCACCCAATACATACATCAAAAACATTGTTCAGAGTCCCAGACATTCATTGGAAAACATTATTTGGCCTAGATATCCATAGATGTGCATATAGAATAGATCCTACTAGATGGGACAGTGGAAAGAGTAAGTGAATAAGATAAAAGCGATCACAGTTGTTGAGCGAAGGTGGTGGGGAACTGTCAGCATCATTCAGACTGGCCTCCCTGCTCAAAGAGAAGGTTCAAAGTTTTGGCTGGAGAATAACCCAGTCGAGCACTCATCTGGTTAAAATTCCTTATGTTTCTGGTTTGCCTAAACTATTAGTTGCTTTACAGGTGCGCTGATGGAATAAAGTCCAGGACTGTTTGCTGGGTTTCTGGCAATATTTAGTTATAGGTTCTTCCACCATATAAAAGACTCAAAGACATGGAGCCGATACATGTTTCGCTCTGCTGCCAATATACGCAAGCAAGATTTTTCCGGCCAGGTCTCATTTACTCCTGCTGAGAGGACAGGAAAGGGGAGGGATTAGGGGTGCAACAAGCTGCAATCTGCCACTTAAATGCACAAACTTGTGGAAAAATGGTGTATAATTCCTATAATGTGGTCCCCTGCGCGACCCCCCCTCGCAGATAAATGTGAGCCAACGTCAGTAGGAGCCAATGGGAGGCCTGATGAGAAAGGTTATGTCTTTAAGGGCAGGGGCAATAAACAAATGTACCCTTTGTTCAGCCTGAACCATCTCCCATCACGCCCCTCACACTGGGCAGAGTCAAACAAGTGTGTGTGTGAAGCACATCTTTGAAAGAAGGGTGCAGATGTAGGACCCCAACACTGGTTTTCCATTTAAACCTATGGACAACAGATTGAGTGTCACCCAACATGGAGCCATCAAAGGCAGGACACGTAAAACCCAGTAAGTGCATCAGTGTGACGTCACCAATAATGCGCTTTATAATTATCGACAGGACGTCACAAATATCCATAAATTGTTCTCATATTAGTTAGTAATTTTCTATGTAAGGAAGTCTGTATGTCTCAGTTACCTATAGCACAAGCAGAAAATTAGACTATAGAAAATAAGGACATTTCAGTATATCTAACTAATGGCACAGAGAGCATGCTGTATTAACAGATAAAAAAAGAAGTCCATCGCTTTATGTGTTGTAACACAAGTGTTGTATGTAACAATCCCTACACACAGTTGATAAGAAGCGTACTTCCTATGTATAGCAACGGACACGCAGCAGCAATGGAACACTACAGGAGGTGACGGAATACTTGACACATACAGATATGTTTTTGGAAATACAAGCTAATATGTGGGACCGCAGTCGGAGCGCATATACATTACCGCATTATGAAGATGGAGACACACTGCACTTAGCCTCCCTGAGGAATACGCAATAATCAAACTGACATTACTGCGAACAGCGAAGGCGACACATCAAGGCGGGTGAACGCCTGTGAGAAGGCTGACAGCCTGACATATCATGAGCACACAGTGACAGGTCTGGGCAGTCAACAGCGTCTGACAACGCAGCATTGGTGGGAGGGTCCTCGAATGCACCCAAGAGGAAATTGATTTAGAATGAAGTTGACGCGGGATCAGGGATTCAAGAAGTTTATATTGGAAGTGGCCATTGACCATGAATTTATAAACTACAACACAGGGAGATGAATGACCACAGAATATTCACTCCTTGCCCACGTAATTTTATCAGTTATCAGCCCCAACCTTCTGCTTTTTCCTTGAATCCACCAGAGACCCCAGAGGGGAAGCGAGAGGGGATTGAAGTGAAGAGTGGCTCTTTGTAGCAACTACACAGCAGGAAAAGGACTACAGTCTCTGTCTCTTTCCAAACAGACTTATTGTCTGATCACCTTCCTGCAATTAAAGCACATTATACTTAAGGAGATAAGATGCCTTTCTGTGTTGTATGAATATTGATTTTCTAAATCAATATCTTCCCAAAGGATTACCGGACCACTCCTCTGTGTAACTGGGACATTAAAAATCTCCAATTACATTTTTTATCGTCCTGGCCTCTCTACAACATAACAAAGCATGTGTAAGGTAAAGGGTTTACTGAGAGTCTGTCTTCAATCACGAATGTCTGTTCTGTCCATCGAGGGTGTATTCAATCTTCGCCTGGCTGCGAGTACCCCGCCCTTTCTTGACCAAGTGCTTTAAGGTTATTGCCACATGGTCAAACAAAGCATTACCAGTTGTAAGACCAAAACAAGCAGAATGCACCTCTACACTCTACCCCTCTGACGGTGTCCAATACATGGAGATCACTCAGTGTCGTATCACATCGCCTCTACTCAAAGATGGTAGAACAGGAGCAGAAACCATCACAATTGAGGCTCATTCCAGAAAGGCTGGGGAAAGCCTGAAACAGGTCAGGCACAACTCTTACAGGACACTGGATACAACAGGGGTGAGTGACGTCGAATCAGTGACTCCGAAGCATGATGGAGATGGTGAAGGCCATCACTTCAAAAAAAGTGTTAAAGGCTGAAACGGTCACTCGCATGTCAGATTTACGTGTGAGCCTAGTGAGGGCAGTGAACACTCAACTCATATCAGGACCAGGCACTTCCTCCTGAAACCATTCTTAAAGTGCGGTTAATGCCAGTAACATCACCTCACTAAAGACATAGGGCATGTGAAAATATAATTACCATAGGTCGAAAAAATAACCAGCTATGGTAGACTAAACAAAATACATTTTTGGAAATCCCAGGGTAGTGTTAAATCAAAAGCGAACCCAGACAGCAGAAATAACATTTCCACTGGGCAAAACCTTCCAAATGTAGTATTTTCTTAAGTGAAACATGCGCAACACAACACCAGAATTGCAGGTTTTATGCATTTTTATTTTCCATGTTTACCAACAGTATTAGCAGATAGCACTGAGGGACAGTTTAAGCATGACGTGATGAAGTTTGCATTACCACGGACAGGGCCGGACTGGCCGTAGCGGGCACTGGGCGCTTCCCCGGTGGGCCGCCAGGATGGGGGCCGGTTTTGGGCCCATGGGTGGCCGTTTTTGTTACCGGGGGCCGGCAATATCGGCCCCCTGTCACAAAATCGTCCGAAACCGGCCCTATCAAACAGCTATCCACGGGGGAGGGGGGAGGGGGGGTCGGCCGAGCAGTTAGCCAGGGCCAGTTTCGGTCCCCAGTCTGGCCCTGACCACGGATGTGGCAAAAATGTTTCACGCAGGTGGTGTTAGTACCAAATTCACAGAGTGCAAACGTTAACTAGGCCTGAGCGGAGTGACCAAAAGACTCCATTGCGTGAAGTGCCGCAAGCGACAAAGTGCGTTAGGTAGCACCGTTTGCACTGATTTTTATTGCAGTGTGTTGATCCTGCGCTGGAAAATCCACGCGAACAGCTCTATGCGCAGCACAAGAGGGCACTGCTTCTTTCTGCCGCTCGAGTAGATTTTCTACACGAGCGGCAGCTTCCTCAACACGAGCGGATGGTTTCTCAACGTGAGCGGTCGCGACCATGCCCAAATGCCAGCTCTGACAAATCTCGCTGGGAGGTGGTCTAGCGTTGGATTTTCCTCGCTCGCACTCGCCAACTTAATGTTGGGGAATGAGGAAAAAAACTCTGGAACTCCACGTGCTCCAGGGAGCACGGAAAACGGAGCAGAGTTCACCACTAAGGCCTAACGGTAACACGTGTGGATAACAGGTCGCTGCACATATTGCGCATCACTTCCAAGAGTGCGAATGATTATGGTGGGTTATAAATGCCACTGTTTGCGAATAACATATTGGACGGTCTAGCTACATCAAGAAATGACTGAGTTTGCAATTTTTAAAAATGTTACATGAACACACTAAAATCTTTGTTCTCCTCACACTTCAGGACAGAGAGACCTATTCTTAAACAAGGAGTGCACCACCCCTGGTAGGTTTACTCCCTTCACTGGGTGCAGGTTTACACACTTTTCAGATTCACAATATTTCAAGACAAGTCGTGGATTGTTGGAGGTTTATAGGATATGACCCTAAAAAGATGTAAGAATTCCCAAGTGGGGGCATGCACATACATCTGTGTGTGACTGTACTTAGTGCACAACTACATACACAAACGCTTTAGCATGTGTACAATTTCTCTTACATGTATATATTTTTGTTCTCAGTAGCAAAAATATTTCCCCCATGGATAACCCCCTTCCCTTCTTACACCCCACCAAATTTGAGGGGCTTCCCTTCCCATTCCACCCTGGAAATGCATTATCTTCTGAAACAGGCAGGAGTAAATCTCTAAATGTTTCCAGGGAGACATGGGTCATGGAGAAGTTTGTGAAGTCCATGGAACATGTGGGTTTGTGACTGTCCTCACACTTTCAAGGCATCCACGACGGAAAAGCCCACTCCACACCCCTCGGAGAACATTTACTCAGGTGCAATATTACACCATATCGTGATGTTATTATGCAAGGATAAATCTCTTTACATGCGAAAAATTCGGTTTTTATGAATTTCAGTTGTGAATCTACACTTGTAAGTCACGCCATTTGCGCGAAAATGACTTCTGAGAATTGGGCCTAGAGAGTTCACATCTCCTCACGTATTTTTCACCTGATTTTTGGACATTTGGAAAGATATGTAATTTTTAGTTTGCAAAGTTAAAAAAAATTATTTAGGTACATGTATGTTGCAAAGCCTTTGACATTTCTCCTTCACACGCTCCTATACAGTTTGACTAGGTCACAAATAAAACTTAAATCTTCATGTTAAAATACTTGTCAGCAGTTTGAGAGAAGAGTTTGCCTGATAGTTGGTATTTGAGAACACAATAAATAATGCTGAGAGAGGGACACTGGGGCCTGTTTATTGGTCATTCTCCACCTGAGCTGTTTAAAGTTTTTATGGAGGTGTTGCAGCACCTCCCACACCCCTAGATTTAGGGCCACTGATGGTGCATTAAGACAAGTGTGGCTCGAGTCAGGTGTCCTCTGCACGGACTAGGGGGGTGTGGTGTGGGGTGGGCAGAACCTGAAATGCACACCCTGCAGACGGTGTCTGTCCTAGCTGAAAGGAGAGCTTCATACGCAGGACTACAGGAATTGATCGGCCGCTGCCTTTTTCGCACAAGTATAGAATTGCCGCATAATCCATCATCTGCTGCATAATCAACAGATTTTAACAAAAAAAAGAATGTTTCTAGCTCAAATGGTTCAAAAGTTACTAATAACACAGTGACACGAGTTGCTGTGCAGTGGAAGCCCCTTTGCATGGGCTGACTAGTCACCTTTCTGTTGCTTTTTGCTATATTTTTGTGTTAAACTGGTACTGAGGTACAACCAATGCCCAGACAATGTTAACAAGGGTAACAAACATTGGCAAAGGCAATTGGTCTCAGCAATGGCTGAGCTATGAGCTTTTGGCGTTGTTAATGTGAATGGTTTTTAGTCGTATGTTGACACCTTTAGGCTTTGCCAATGCTTGCTTATTAGTGCCGGAGCAGGGCCAACATCCACACGTGTCACTGGGCAAGCTCCAAGCGGGTAATTAAGGAACAATTCATTTTCGGGTTAGCCGCACAACACGCCTGAAGGTCATTTTTGCTCCTTTTCATCACAGAATATTGCTTTCTGTCAGGGGTTACTAAACAATGCTGCACTCGAATACATGGAACTTGCCTCCTTCTAAGTTCAGATAGTCCTCGCTGAAAATCAGGATATTCGTTATATGTACTTCAATTTGCCTTGCCAGAAGATGAAAACCTAGGACTTCTCCAGCAAATCCAGAACACTTGGTCACTCTAGGTAAACAAACTAGTTGATGACCCCAAGCGGCAAAGACCAGCATAAGTACATGGTGCAGCTAGCTGGTGTACCCTCTAACAATGCTCATGTGAATTGCACGTATAGTTTTGACATAGCTTCTTGAAGAAGTGGCCAGAGTAAACTGCAAATTGTGGACGGTCCCTTGAAATAAAGTGTCACATTCGGCAATTGAATACCATTCATACACTCCCTGAAGGTACGGAAATGTCACAATTAAGAAATCCGACAACTTAGCATTAGCTCTGCATACACAAAATCTAACAAGGGCAGGGGATCAATTCCTGCTGCAACGAAGTGAGACACAAATACTCCAGAAAATGCTTATGAAACAAGCATTGGAAATGCAATAGGTCTCGCTTTTTCTTTTTAAGTTAGAGCTATAGGCATTGTAAATGCAATGTCTTTTACCTACCAAGGGAGGAAGGAGTGAACAGTGGGGGCGGAGAGTGATTGGCCAAAAGTAAACCAAATGAGCAGAGACTTTCAAAAAACAAAGTATGTGTGGACCTTATAAGTGCGGCTTCCGATTCTGCTCTGACAGAATGTGCCGTGTTTATCACCGTGCAGCTAGTGCGGTCTGTCTTTCATAGAAAGGCGCTCGGTGTGACAAATAGCAATGGACAACCGTTCGGCTGAGGCTTATGATTCCGCTCTGAAAAGAATGTGCCGTGTTTATCGTCATACAGCTGTGAGCGCCGCAGTAGAGTCCTATTGGAAAATGGAGGGAAGCCAAGCCCTTCATGAACGCGTACAGGTCAAAGAAAACTAGAGTGTGCCAACAAACCAGAAATAAACAAAAGATTAGGGGGATATGTAACAGGCCAATACTCCAGGGGAGGAGAAACACTTGAGAAGATGGGACACAACCACAAGAAACCATAGAGAAGAAAGCTTTTAGGAACAACACACACTTTAACCAATTAGCAGTGAGGGCGTGGCCAAAGCCCAGAGAGTGAAAACAGCATGTCTCGAAGACAGCGCATGCGCTCTGTCTAGGCCTGAACTAAAATGTAAGCTTTGAGCGGGTGAGGGACAACTTCATAGATCAACTTGAAATGTTCACTTGCCCCACGTCAGGTTTCAGAAATTTATCGGCACGTTACTTTATCATTACATTTTTATAACTTACACTTTTCAAATATTCATCCTAGACATTTATATGCCGGAATGCAAACTCACAAAAGGGGAGCTCCCAGCGCTGCACTACGTTCTTGCTTGTGATAAAGTGTCTCAGTGAATGAAAGCAATCACCCCAGAGAGGCACAACGCAGACATAGAAACATGAAATAGCTGCAGACAAAAAAAGTAGCAAGTAAAGATAAGGCCAATTCATCCATCTAAAATATTATTTTGACATTTCTTTTTTAAACATGATTATAATAAATATAAATACCTGCATTTGTAAAGCGCAAACAATTACCCGAGGGTGTCAAGGCGCTGGGGGCCGTCAGGAAGATTAAGCGAGCTATTGCCCAGAGTCATATGGTGCTGGGCTAACCTGCCTCCGGCGCCGGGGATTGAACTGTGAGCCCCCGTGTTCCGGAGTCAGCCGCCCTGGCCGCTGCGCCACACCTCCCCATGTAGTTTATTATAAAATGCTTTCGAACATTCTTAAACTAGAATTCAAGACAAAACTGAATCATACTCAGATGTGGTATGAAGAAATGCAGTACGCCCTAACAAAATAACACGTTCTCGATTTTGGGAAAACCTCAGTAATATTCAGGGCTAATACCAGTTCGGTTCTCAGGCGCGCACAGCATCCTAGTTGAGGTTTTAATGCAAATTCTTGAGGAGGCCAGCTAAACATTGCCTTTCGATTGCCCTTCTAATCGGAGTTAAAATATAGCTCTTAAGTTATCCAATACATGCGTGACATCTAAAGCCAGGTTTGTCTTTCTAGTCAAGATTTCAATACTGGGATTTTGAAGACAGGCCAATAATGGTAAAAGAGAGATTACTAATCCCACAATGCAAAGTGCTTCTTGCAACAACAACAAAAAGTAACAATTTAAGCTGTCAATGATGACAGAAGGCAAATTGACAGCTTTGCAGCCAGGGACTAGTGCAGTCCCTTCAATCAAATCCCAAAGAATCAACCTAAAATAATTATTACTCGCATGTTTAACCGTACAGTTAGCAATCAGACCGCCCATCTCACTGAAGCTCTACCTCGAATAAAGCATTTTACAAACACTTACTTTATTAGCTCAGAGGTTAGTCGAGTTTGGAAACTAAAACAAGTACAAAAGCAGGTTAACAGATGATTAATGCCAGAGGAAAGTCAAATCCTAGATCTTCATTAATAATAGGAGCATTCTGGGAGTTGTAGTCATGCCTCGCGCTTCTTCATCCAATTCTACTTCCAAACCAGAAAACTACGATTTTTAACTATCAAAGCCCACGATTAGAGCACTGCATCTTTGGTCATGCGGAGTTACCTTGTACCCTCAGCCTAACTGGAGCAAAATGTGTCTGTTGTTGCTATTTATGACATTGGGCTACAGGCAACACCCAGGTACATTTAGACATAAGCGACGGCTGAAATTCAAATGCAAAAATTAAAAACACGCAGAAAAGAAATTAAGCTAAATCGAGGACTCGCCTAAGATTAACTGTTAGTTTTCAGAAGTACAAAGAACAGTATAGAGACAGTATTGGGAGGGGCGGGGTAGGGTGGCGGAAAGGTGAGGGAGGAGTATACAAGAAAGGAGGGCCAGGAGAAGAAAAAGAGACACAATGTGGACACAGCTGCCAATGCACTCTTCTTGGCAGCCAGGTCAAAGTGAAACTGCTGCACGCAGCCCCTGTGCCACTCTGAAGATCGGCGCCCTGGGCGTGGACCCAGCTCTTCACACTCAAGTCGGCGCCAAGTATACCCTTTATTCACATGCCATCTAACTTGACAAACAGGTGATGTTTGCCGACAATGTCCTGCATGTTCTGTGCACTAAAAGAATTTGGCTGCATAGCGTATATGCGCAAAGGATTTTATTGCGTTTACATTAATAGGCTTTCTTATGGTGTTTGTGGTTTCAGATAAATGTTTTGAATGACATTTTTCACAGGAATTCTTTTTAATCAAGGAGTCTCTGCCAGAACGCATTCCTCTCGAACGATAACGCCCCTCAGGTAGGATTGCAGGTACCAGCACTGGCAGGCGGCCCATGAAGAGAGGCTTGAGCTCAGGGAAACAGGACACACAAGGGTTTTACGGCTTTGGGTCACTGTGTACTTGTGAGTTCGGTAGTTTTAAACCAAAGCAAAAGTTTCAATCAGTAAGAAGTAAAAAGGTAAAGGGAACTCTGCCACATACCCAAAGATGCTAGCTGACTGCTAGCCACGGGGCTTCAAGCCGCACTCCATACAGGTATAAACTGTACACAAATATAACAGTACAGTGTAATGCTTATTGCTCGTACATTACCAGCATAAATTATGTCTTCATTAAGAAGCAAAGTTCAGCTGTTACTGTAGTTTGTTCGTGGGAGAGGCTGGAATGTGAGTGTATTTCACATGCACTGATGGGGCAGTGCAGTGCTGGGACGATGGGAGGGGACAGTGCTGAAGGCTGCAGGTCCCCGGCACAGGAGGAGGAAGTGGCGACTGGGTCAAACAGGAGCCAGGCAGCGGCACAGGATTTTTTTTTTTTTAAACTGCGCTCTTTGTTATTTAACACAGCAGCACTCCTAACGTGTGGCAGACCGGTCACCCATTTAAAAAAATTACAAAGTAGTCCCGAATGGATGAAAATGGTTGCTGCGCATGCTTAAAAGGTAGCTGGGCGGTGCACTCGAGGAGGGCTAAACACAGGATAAGGCATGACTTATACATGCCCTTAACAAATGGGTAGAACGACCAATGAAGGGACGATGGTGCAGCAAAATGGAAGCCTATGGGAGGGCTGAAGCCCATAACAGTAGGTACAGCATGTCTCTGTTCGAGACAGCACATGCCCACCGTCTTGAGAAGAGACCTAAAAATGAGAGAATAATGAAGTAATACTATAATAAAATGTGCAGCATTGCACTGCATAATTTTCATTTTCTTTCCGCATAATTTACTTAATCCTGCTACATAACATGGCCCTTTCCTGACACATAATTCCAGTGGCCCTGTTCATTAGTAAAATCTGTTCACTTGTTATTGATGGGCAGGCCACTTTTAAACAACTGGCCGCGCCATTATACAAAAACATTATATATCTGGAGTCTCAGAGACCCCTCTGAGAGAGTCCACAGCGTTAAGGGAGCCACACACTGCGGAGGTGTGGGAATTGACACCATTTCCACTGGGATCACAGCACACCGGACGTTGGACACTGTTTTTTCCTTGTCTCCCGGCTGTGTTTCCTTCACCCTCCCCCACCTCTTTCCCTCTTTCATTCTTTGTCTACCTCCCCTGCTCCTATCCTCTCTCCCCTTGCCTGCTTTTTCCCTTACGTATATGTTTTTAACACATGTAACTACGCTCCAGCAACTTGTAACTATGCTCTGAAACTGTGTAACTTGTAACTATGTAACTGGTAACTATGCTCTGAAACAATGCTCGTCCTCATGTAAAGCGCTCTGATACCTCCGGGTCTAGCCAGCGCTATATAAAACTTTTCGAATAAATAAATAAATAAATAAAAATGTGCCAGCTCTGGTCCGGAAGAAATCGGACAAACATGAAAAACGTTTTAATGGCTTTTTTCAAGGCCATACCATTTAATCAAAGTGTGCAATGACATTTTCAAATAGAACACTTTTGACAGTTTCCATTAAATTCATAGCTGCCCTCATTTACAGTTTCTACCGGTTTATGAAATGTATAACACTCAGGCATTTACCTGGTTTTTTTAACAAACATTTGGACACCCTTGAATTGGTGTGTCATTTTTCTAACAAGAGCCCCTGAAAAAACGTATTTTTAAAATGTGTCGAAGGTTTTCAAGGAAGGTGCGATTATGGTGAATCGCAGGTCTTTTAAAGAGCATATTCTGAGCAGCTTGTCTCGCAGATGGGTTGTTGGATTTCTTTAGAATAAGTTTGCTGATAAATACATTACTTTGTCAGGCGGCTAAACTTGCAACACTTGTAGATAGGGTCAGACATGGTGGACACACCGTAAAGTACTGGGATACTTTTCCATTTCTGAGCTGTCAGGGGTGACCCACAAACCCACTTTGCTATCTGCAGCTTTTGGCTTATGTTTGTCAGACGTCTAAGGGTTTCATCTGCTTTGCCAACAGCACACCATTCAAGAATCTAAGCTAACAAGCATTGGCGAAGCCAACAGGTCTCAGCTTTGTGACTTATCCCCTTTGCCAATGGTTCTTCTAGCCATGATGTAAATCACCCCTAAAGCTGTGCGGCACGGCGGTATTGCACAGCTTTTTAAAAAGAAAAAAAGCCATGTGAAGCTGGCACGTCCTTTTGTAGGGGTGTGCCCCAAGAACGCACACACCCTGAAAATTATGCAAGAGCTTTTTTTTTTCTATTTGCTAAATCAGAGTTAGTTTGGTGAAAAATTAAAAGTAGCACCGTTTGGGGTCAGCAACATGGGAGTGAGAGGCATTGAAGGGGGCAACACCAAGGGGGTGCAGTAATTCGGAGGGGGGAGCAACAGTAAAGTAGAGACATGGGTTGGAGAGAATGGGTTCATGCTTCAGGGTAGGGACAAACCTACGAAGAGGAAGTGAAACCCACATACACGAACAAGGAAGTAAACAAAAGTGAGAGCCAATGGGCAGGCTCTAAGCCCACTGTAAGCAAACAATATGTCACATGCGCAGCTTTAGGCAAGACCTAAAAACGCACCCTTCACACACAGATTGGATTCTGGTCCAGTGCTGGTTGGACAACCTGTCGGCGGGGTCGTATGACCAATATGGCTGGGACCCTGCCGGCTAATGGTGTCTCTAGGAGTAAGAATGGATGGCAGCCGCCTACGACATCTCACGTACTGCCACTTTCATTATTTTCATAAAGTTTACGTTGATCATGAGACATTACACTTTACAGCGTTTTCACTGCACGCCTCAAGCTCCCCAAGAAAAAGAACTGGATCTGAAACCATGAAAGACTGCCATCATCATTAGCAGATGATTTATACACTTTGATCGTCTATATAAAACGTTTTGAAGACGTATCTAAATACAGCTTGCTATATACTTCCCAAACAAGCCCAGTCCTACAAGAGACACAGCAAAAACAAGGGAATTACCGTAATCCTCCTGAAACAACATTCAGCCTTAGAGAGACGTTTTGCAGATTTATTTATTTGGAGTTTTATAGAACGCGAACATGACCTGTGAGGGTATCAGAGTATGGTAGGGTATCAGAGTATGGTATGGTAGGGTATCAGAGTATGGTATGGTAGGGTATCAGAGTATGGTATGGTAGGGTATCAGAGTATGGTAGGGTATCAGGGTATGGTAGGGTATCAGAGTATGGTAGGGTATCAGAGTATGGTATGGTAGGGTATCAGAGTATGGTATGGTAGGGTATCAGAGTATGGTATGGTAGGGTATCAGAGTATGGTATGGTAGGGTATCAGGGTATGGTAGGGTATCAGAGTATGGTAGGGTATCAGAGTATGGTATGGTATCAGAGTATGGTATGGTATCAGAGTATGGTATGGTAGGGTATCAGAGTATGGTATGGTAGGGTATCAGAGTATGGTATGGTAGGGTATCAGAGTATGGTATGGTAGGGTATCAGAGTATGGTATGGTAGGGTATCAGGGTATGGTATGGTAGGGTATCAGAGTATGGTAGGGTATCAGAGTATGGTATGGTAGGGTATCAGGGTATGGTATGGTAGGGTATCAGAGTATGGTATGGTAGGGTATCAGAGTATGGTATGGTAGGGTATCAGAGTATGGTATGGTAGGGTATCAGGGTATGGTAGGGTATCAGAGTATGGTAGGGTATCAGAGTATGGTATGGTAGGGTATCAGAGTATGGTATGGTAGGGTATCAGAGTATGGTAGGGTATCAGAGTATGGTAGGGTAGGGTATCAGGGTATGGTATGGTAGAGTATCAGAATATGGTAGGGTATCAGAGTATGGTATGGTAGGGTATCAGAGTATGGTAGGGTATCAGAGTATGGTAGGGTATCAGAGTATGGTATGGTAGGGTATCAGAGTATGGTATGGTAGGGTATCAGAGTATGGTATGGTAGGGTATCAGAGTATGGTATGGTAGGGTATCAGAGTATGGTATGGTAGGGTATCAGAGTATGGTATGGTAGGGTAGGGTATCAGAGTATGGTAGGGTATCAGGGTATGGTATGGTAGGGTATCAGAATATGGTAGGGTATTAGAGTATGGTATGGTAGGGTATCAGAGTATGGTATGGTAGGGTATCAGAGTATGGTAGGGTATCAGGGTATGGTATGGTAGGGTATCAGAATATGGTAGGGTATCAGAGTATGGTATGGTAGGGTATCAGAGTATGGTAGGGTATCAGAGTATGGTAGGGTATCAGAGTATGGTATGGTAGGGTATCAGGGTATGGTAGGGTATCAGAGTATGGTAGGGTATCAGAGTATGGTAGGGTATCAGAGTATGGTAGGGTATCAGGGTATGGTATGGTAGGGTATCAGGGTATGGTATGGTAGGGTATCAGGGTATGGTAGGGTATCAGAGTTTGGTATGGTAGGGTATCAGAGTATGGTATGGTAGGGTATCAGGGTATGGTAGGGTATCAGAGTATGGTAGGGTATCAGAGTATGGTATGGTAGGGTATCAGAGTATGGTAGGGTATCAGAGTATGGTATGGTAGGGTATCAGAGTATGGTATAGTAGGGTATCAGAGTATGGTATAGTAGGGTATCAGAGTATGGTATGGTAGGGTATCAGGGTATGGTATGGTAGGGTATCAGGGTATGGTATGGTAGGGTATCTGAGTATGGTAGGGTATCAGAGTATGGTAGGGTATCAGAGTATGGTAGGGTATCAGAGTATGGTAGGGTATCAGAGTATGGTAGGGTATCAGAGTATGGTAGGGTATCAGAGTATGGTAGGGTATCAGAGTATGGTAGGGTATCAGAGTATGGTAGGGTATCAGAGTATGGTAGGGTATCAGAGTATGGTAGGGTATCAGAGTATGGTAGGGTATCAGAGTATGGTAGGGTATCAGAGTATGGTATGGTAGGGTATTATGGTATGGTAGGGTATCAGAGTATGGTATGGTAGGGTATCAGGGTATGGTAGGGTATCAGAGTATGGTATGGTAGGGTATCAGAGTATGGTATGGTAGGGTATCAGGGTATGGTAGGGTATCAGAGTATGGTATGGTAGGGTATCAGAGTATGGTATGGTAGGGTATCAGAGTATGGTATGGTAGGGTATCAGAGTATGGTATAGTAGGGTATCAGAGTATGGTATGGTAGGGTATCAGGGTATGGTATGGTAGGGTATCAGGGTATGGTATGGTAGGGTATCAGATTATGGTAGGGTATCAGAGTATGGTAGGGTATCAGAGTATGGTAGGGTATCAGAGTATGGTAGGGTATCAGAGTATGGTAGGGTATCAGAGTATGGTAGGGTATCAGAGTATGGTATGGTAGGGTATTATGGTATGGTAGGGTATCAGAGTATGGTAGGGTATCAGAGTATGGTAGGGTATCAGAGTATGGTAGGGTATCAGAGTATGGTAGGGTATCAGAGTATGGTAGGGTATCAGAGTATGGTAGGGTAGGGTATCAGAGTATGGTAGGGTAGGGTATCAGAGTATGGTATGGTAGGGTATCAGAGTATGGTATGGTAGGGTATCAGGGTATGGTAGGGTATCAGAGTATGGTATGGTAGGGTATCAGAGTATGGTATGGTAGGGTATCAGGGTATGGTATGGTAGGGTATCAGGGTATGGTAGGGTATCAGAGTATGGTATGGTAGGGTATCAGAGTATGGTATGGTAGGGTATAAGAGTATGGTAGGGTATAAGAGTATGGTAGGGTATAAGAGTATGGTATGGTAGGGTATCAGGGTATGGTAGGGTATCAGAGTATGGTATGGTAGGGTATCAGGGTAGGGTAGGGTATCAGGGTATGGTAGGGTATCAGGGTATGGTAGGGCATCAGGGTATGGTATGGTAGGGTATCAGAATATGGTAGGGTATCAGAGTATGGTATGGTAGGGTATAAGAGTATGGTATGGTAGGGTATCAGGGTATGGTAGGGTATCAGAGTATGGTATGGTAGGGTATCAGAGTATGGTATGGTAGGGTATCAGGGTATGGTAGGGTATCAGGGTATGGTATGGTAGGGTATCAGAGTATGGTAGGGTATCAGGGTATGGTAGGGTATCAGAGTATGGTATGGTAGGGTATCAGATTATGGTATGGTAGGGTATCAGAGTATGGTATGGTAGGGTATCAGGGTATGGTATGGTAGGGTATCAGAATATGGTAGGGTATCAGAGTATGGTATGGTAGGGTATAAGAGTATGGTATGGTAGGGTATCAGAGTATGGTATGGTAGGGTATCAGATTATGGTAGGGTATCAGAGTATGGTAGGGTATCAGAGTATGGTAGGGTATCAGAGTTTGGTATGGTAGGGTATCAGAGTATGGTAGGGTATCAGGGTATGGTAGGGTATCAGAGTATGGTAGGGTATCAGGGTATGGTAGGGTATCAGAGTATGGTATGGTAGGGTATCAGGGTATGGTAGGGTATCAGGGTATGGTATGGTAGGGTATCAGAATATGGTAGGGTATCAGAGTATGGTATGGTAGGGTATCAGAGTATGGTATGGTATGGTAGGGTATCAGGGTATGGTAGGGTATCAGAGTATGGTATGGTAGGGTATCAGAGTATGGTAGGGTATCAGAGTATGGTATGGTAGGGTATCAGGGTATGGTATGGTAGGGTATCAGAGTATGGTAGGGTATCAGAGTATGGTAGGGTATCAGGGTATGGTAGGGTATCAGAGTATGGTATGGTAGGGTATCAGGGTATGGTAGGGTATCAGGGTATGGTATGGTAGGGTATCAGAGTATGGTAGGGTATCAGAGTATGGTATGGTAGGGTATCAGAGTATGGTATGGTAGGGTATCAGGGTATGGTAGGGTATCAGAGTATGGTATGGTAGGGTATCAGGGTATGGTATGGTAGGGTATGAGGGTATGGTATGGTAGGGTATCATGGTATGGTAGGGTATCAGGGTATGGTAGGGTATCAGGGTATGGTATGGTAGGGTATCAGAGTATGGTAGGGTATCAGAGTATGGTAGGGTATCAGAGTATGGTATGGTAGGGTATCAGAGTATGGTATGGTAGGGTATCAGAGTATGGTATGGTAGGGTATCAGAGTATGGTATGGTAGGGTATCAGAGTATGGTATGGTAGGGTATCAGAGTATGGTATGGTATGGTAGGGTATAAGGGTATGGTAGGGTATCAGAGTATGGTATGGTAGGGTATCAGAGTATGGTATGGTAGGGTATCAGAGTATGGTATGGTATGGTATCAGGGTATGGTATGGTATCAGGGTATGGTAGGGTATCAGGGTATGGTAGGGTATCAGGGTATGGTAGGGTATCAGGGTATGGTAGGGTATCAGGGTATGGTAGGGTATCAGGGTATGGTAGGGTATCAGGGTATGGTAGGGTATCAGGGTATGGTAGGGTATCAGGGTATGGTACGGTAGGGTATCAGAGTATGGTATGGTAGGGTATCAGGGTATGGTAGGGTATCAGGGTATGGTATGGTATCAGGGTATCAGAGTATGGTAGTGTATCAGAGTATGGTAGGGTATCAGAGTATGGTAGGGTATCAGAGTATGGTATGGTAGGGTATCAGAGTATGGTATGGTAGGGTATCAGAGTATGGTATGGTAGGGTATCAGAGTATGGTAGGGTAGGGTATCAGAGTATGGTAGGGTATCAGGGTATGGTAGGGTATCAGAGTATGGTAGGGTATCAGAGTATGGTATGGTAGGGTATCAGAGTATGGTATGGTAGGGTATCAGAGTATGGTAGGGTATCAGGGTATGGTAGGGTATCAGGGTATGGTATGGTAGGGTATCAGAGTATGGTATGGTAGGGTATCAGAGTATGGTATGGTAGGGTATCAGAGTATGGTAGGGTATCAGAGTATGGTAGGGTATCAGGGTATGGTATGGTAGGGTATCAGAATATGGTAGGGTATCAGAGTATGGTATGGTAGGGTATCAGAGTATGGTAGGGTATCAGGGTAAGGTATGGTAGGGTATCAGGGTATGGTATGGTAGGGTATCAGAGTATGGTAGGGTATCAGAGTATGGTATGGTAGGGTATCAGAGTATGGTAGGGTATCAGGGTATGGTATGGTAGGGTATCAGAGTATGGTAGGGTATCAGAGTATGGTAGGGTATCAGAGTATGGTAGGGTATCAGAGTATGGTAGGGTAGGGTATCAGAGTATGGTATGGTATCAGGGTATGGTATGGTAGGGTATCAGGGTATGGTAGGGTATCAGAGTATGGTAGGGTATCAGAGTATGGTAGGGTATCAGAGTATGGTATGGTAGGGTATCAGAGTATGGTATGGTAGGGTATCAGAGTATGGTATGGTAGGGTATCAGAGTATGGTATGGTAGGGTATCAGAGTATGGTATGGTAGGGTATCAGAGTATGGTATGGTAGGGTATCAGAGTATGGTATGGTAGGGTATCAGAGTATGGTATGGTAGGGTATCAGAGTATGGTATGGTAGGGTATCAGGGTATGGTATGGTAGGGTATCAGGGTATGGTATGGTAGGGTATCAGAGTATGGTAGGGTATCAGAGTATGGTAGGGTATCAGAGTATGGTAGGGTATCAGAGTATGGTATGGTAGGGTATCAGGGTATGGTATGGTAGGGTATCAGAGTATGGTATGGTAGGGTATCAGGGTATGGTAGGGTATCCTTGTATGGTATGGTAGGGTATCAGAGTATGGTACGGTAGGGTATCAGAGTATGGTATGGTATCAGAGTATTGTAGGGTAGGGTATCAGGGTATGGTATGGTAGGGTATCAGGGTATGGTAGGGTATCAGGGTATGGTATGGTATCAGAGTATGGTAGGGTATCAGAGTATGGTATGGTAGGGTATAAGAGTATGGTATGGTAGGGTATGGTATGGTAGGGTATCAGGGTATGGTATGGTAGGGTATCAGAATATGGTATGGTAGGGTATTATGGTATGGTAGGGTATCAGAGTATGGTAGGGTATCAGAGTATGGTAGGGTATCAGAGTATGGTATGGTAGGGTATCAGAGTATGGTAGGGTATCAGAGTATGGTAGGGTATCAGAGTATGGTATGGTAGGGTATCAGAGTATGGTATGGTAGGGTATCAGGGTATGGTATGGTAGGGTATCAGAATATGGTAGGGTATCAGAGTATGGTATGGTAGGGTATAAGAGTATGGTAGGGTATAAGAGTATGGTATGGTAAGGTATCAGGGTATGGTAGGGTATCAGAGTATGGTATGGTAGGGTATCAGGGTATGGTAGGGTATCAGAGTATGGTATGGTAGGGTATCAGGGTATGGTAGGGTATCAGGGTATGGTAGGGTATCAGAGTATGGTAGGGTATCAGAGTATGGTATGGTAGGGTATCAGAGTATGGTATGGTAGGGTATCAGAGTATGGTATGGTAGGGTATCAGGGTATGGTAGGGTATCAGGGTATGGTATGGTAGGGTATCAGAGTATGGTAGGGTATCAGAGTTTGGTATGGTAGGGTATCAGAGTATGGTAGGGTATCAGAGTATGGTAGGGTATCAGGGTATGGTATGGTAGGGTATCAGAGTATGGTATGGTAGGGTATCAGAGTATGGTATGGTAGGGTATCAGAGTATGGTATGGTAGGGTATCAGTGTATGGTAGGGTAGGGTATCAGGGTATGGTAGGGTAGGGTATCAGGGTATGGTATGGTAGGGTATCAGAATATGGTAGGGTATCAGAGTATGGTATGGTAGGGTATAAGAGTATGGTATGGTAGGGTATCAGGGTATGGTAGGGTATCAGAGTATGGTATGGTAGGGTATCAGAGTATGGTATGGTAGGGTATCAGAGTATGGTAGGGTATCAGAGTATGGTATGGTAGGGTATCAGAGTATGGTATGGTAGGGTATCAGAGTATGGTATGGTAGGGTATCAGAGTATGGTATGGTAGGGTATCAGGGTATGGTAGGGTATCAGGGTATGGTAGGGTATGGTATGGTAGGGTATCAGAGTATGGTATGGTAGGGTATCAGGGTATGGTAGGGTATCAGGGTATGGTAGGGTATCAGAGTATGGTATGGTAGGGTATCAGAGTATGGTATGGTAGGGTATCAGAGTATGGTAGGGTATCAGAGTATGGTATGGTATCAGAGTATGGTAGGGTATCAGAGTATGGTAGGGTATCAGAGTATGGTAGGGTATCAGGGTATGGTATGGTATCAGGGTATGGTAGGGTATCAGGGTATGGTAGGGTATCAGGGTATGGTAGGGTATCAGGGTATGGTAGGGTATCAGGGTATGGTAGGGTATCAGGGTATGGTAGGGTATCAGAGTATGGTACGGTAGGGTATCAGAGTATGGTATGGTAGGGTATCAGAGTATGGTAGGGTATCAGAGTATGGTATGGTAGGGTATCAGAGTATGGTAGGGTATCAGGGTATGGTAGGGTAGGGTATCAGAATATGGTAGGGTATCAGAGTATGGTATGGTAGGGTATCAGAGTATGGTATGGTAGGGTATCAGAGTATGGTATGGTAGGGTATCAGAGTATGGTATGGTAGGGTATCAGGGTATGGTAGGGTATCAGGGTATGGTAGGGTAGGGTATCAGGGTATGGTATGGTAGGGTATCAGAGTATGGTAGGGTATCAGAGTATGGTATGGTAGGGTATCAGAGTATGGTAGGGTATCAGAGTATGGTATGGTAGGGTATCAGGGTATGGTAGGGTATCAGGGTATGGTATGGTAGGGTATCAGGGTATGGTAGGGTATCAGATTATGGTATGGTAGGGTATCAGGGTATGGTAGGGTATCAGGGTATGGTAGGGTATCAGGGTATGGTAGGGTATCAGGGTATGGTAGGGTATGGTATGGTAGGGTATCAGAGTATGGTATGGTAGGGTATCAGGGTATGGTAGGGTATCAGGGTATGGTAGGGTATCAGAGTATGGTATGGTAGGGTATCAGAGTATGGTATGGTAGGGTATCAGAGTATGGTAGGGTATCAGAGTATGGTATGGTATCAGAGTATGGTAGGGTATCAGAGTATGGTAGGGTATCAGAGTATGGTACGGTAGGGTATCAGAGTATGGTATGGTAGGGTATCAGAGTATGGTATGGTAGGGTATCAGAGTATGGTATGGTAGGGTATCAGGGTATGGTAGGGTATTATGGTATGGTAGGGTATCAGAATATGGTAGGGTATCAGAGTATGGTATGGTAGGGTATCAGAGTATGGTATGGTAGGGTATCAGAGTATGGTATGGTAGGGTATCAGAGTATGGTATGGTAGGGTATCAGAGTATGGTATGGTAGGGTATCAGAGTATGGTAGGGTATCAGGGTATGGTATGGTAGGGTATCAGAGTATGGTAGGGTATCAGAGTATGGTAGGGTATCAGTATGGTATGGTAGGGTATCAGAGTATGGTAGGGTATCAGAGTATGGTAGGGTATCAGAGTATGGTAGGGTATCAGAGTATGGTATGGTAGGGTATCAGAGTATGGTATGGTAGGGTATCAGAGTATGGTATGGTAGGGTATCAGAGTATGGTAGGGTATCAGGGTATGGTAGGGTACCAGAGTATGGTATGGTAGGGTATCAGAGTATGGTATGGTAGGGTATCAGAGTATGGTATGGTAGGGTATCAGGGTATGGTATGGTAGGGTATCAGAGTATGGTATGGTAGGGTATCAGAGTATGGTATGGTAGGGTATCAGAGTATGGTATGGTATCAGAGTATGGTATGGTAGGGTATGGTATGGTAGGGTATCAGAGTATGGTAGGGTATCAGAGTATGGTATGGTAGGGTATAAGAGTATGGTATGGTAGGGTATCAGGGTATGGTAGGGTATCAGAGTATGGAATGGTAGGGTATCAGAGTATGGTATGGTATCAGGGTATGGTAGGGTATCAGAGTATGGTATGGTAGGGTATCAGAGCTCTGTACAAACAGGTAAGTTACACATACAAGGGAGAAATGCAAAATGAATAAGCAAGCATCAGAACATTTACAATAGAACACTCAGCATATGTAAACTCCAGATGCGCCCCAGAAAGTAGTGGCCTCAGGCCTACTCTTGAAGGAATGTATTCAACAGATGCATTTATAGTTCTTTTATAAAGGAGACACTGGAGGGGTTAGCCCTGCTTGCAGGAGGCAGTGCGTTCCATATGCTTGGGGCTAGACCGGAGAAGGGGCGGTTGTATGTTTTCTTTTTGTTGAACTTCGGAGGTTTCAACAGTAGGGAGTGGGCGCTTCTTAGGGAACAACCAACACCAGACAGTTCGACTTTCTTTGCCCGGTAGACTGGAGTGTTGCGGTGCAGGTCCTCATGTAGGCTATCTTCAGCTCGATTTTTGCTTCCAACGGGAGCTAATGCAGCTATTTTAGAACTGGTGTAATGTGGTCACATCTTCCGGATCCCGTGATGAGGCTGGCAGCAGAGTTCAGAGTGGCCCTCAGCGGTGAAGATCACCTTCCTACGTTATAATTGATGCAGAGGAAGCTCATACGAAGAGAAGGAGGGACGCGCTGAAAGAAACATCAGGCGCGTCGCCCCATCTAATCTATATGGACTTTTCTCACAGACCAGATGTGCAAGGTTCACAATAGCTTTCTCCCTGTGACTTAAACACAAGATGGCAGGCATTTTGCACCTATACTCCCAGGATCTGGAACAACATCCCGCAGCCGTCAGGACCGCCCTGACACTGCTTCAATGTAGGAAAGAGCTGAGGACGCATCCCTGTATCCATCAGGACCGCCCGACACTGCTTCAATGTAGGAAAGAGCTGAGGACGAATCCCTGTATCCATCAGGACCGCCCGACACTGCTCCAATATAGGAAAGAGCTGAGGACGCACCCCTGTATCCATCAGGACCGCCCGACACTGCTCCAATATAGGAAAGAGCTGAGGACGCATCCCTGTATCCATCAGGACCGCCCGACACTGCTCCAATATAGGAAAGAGCTGAGGACGCATCCCTGTATCCATCAGGACCGCCCGACACTGCTCCAATATAGGAAAGAGCTGAGGACGCATCCCTGTATCCATCAGGACCGCCCGACACTGCTCCAATGTAGGAAAGAGCTGAAGACGCACCCCTGTATCCATCAGGACCGCCCGACACTGCTCCAATATAGGAAAGAGCTGAGGACGCATCCCTGTATCCATCAGGACCGCCCGACACTGCTCCAATATAGGAAAGAGCTGAGGACGCATCCCTGTATCCATCAGGACATCCCGACACTGCTCCAATGTAGGAAAGAGCTGAGGACGCATCCCTGTATCCATCAGGACCGCCCGACACTGCTCCAATATAGGAAAGAGCTGAGGACGCATCCCTGTATCCATCAGGACATCCCGACACTGCTCCAATGTAGGAAAGAGCTGAGGACGCATCCCTGTATCCATCAGGACCGCCCCGACACTGCTCCAATGTAGGAAAGAGCTGAAGACGCACCCCTGTATCCATCAGGACCGCCCAACACTGCTCCAATATAGGAAAGAGCTGAGGATGCATCCCTGTATCCACCAGGACCGCCCGACACTGCTCCAATATAGGAAAGAGCGGAGGACGCATCCCTGTATCCATCAGGACCGCCCCAACACTGCTCCAATGTAGAAAAGAGCTGAGGACGCATCCCTGTATCGATCAGGACCGCCCGACACTGCTCCAATATAGGAAAGAGCTGAGGACGCATCCCTGTATCCATCAGGACCGCCCGACACTGCTCCAATATAGGAAAGAGCTGAGGACGCATCCCTGTATCCATCAGGACCGCCCGACACTGCTCCAATATAGGAAAGAGCTGAGGACGCATCCCCTTATCCATCAGGACCGCCCGACACTGCTCCAATATAGGAAAGAGCTGAGGACGCATCCCCTTATCCATCAGGACCGCCCGACACTGCTCCAATATAGGAAAGAGCTGAGGACGCATCCCCGTATCCATCAGGACCGCCCGACACTGCTCCAATATAGGAAAGAGCTGAGGACGCATCCCCGTATCCATCAGGACCGCCCGACACTGCTCCAATATAGGAAAGAGCTGAGGACGCATCCCCGTATCCATCAGGACCGCCCGACAGTGCTCCAATATAGGAAAGAGCTGAGGACGCATCCCTGTATCCATCAGGACCGCCCGACACTGCTCCAATATAGGAAAGAGCTGAGGACGCATCCCTGTATCCATCAGGACCGCCCGACACTGCTCCAATGTAGGAAAGAGCTGAGGAAGCATCCCTGTATCCATCAGGACCGCCCCGACACTGCTCCAATATAGGAAAGAGCTGAGGACGCATCCCTGTATCCATCAAGACCGCCCAACACTGCTCCAATATAGGAAAGAGCTGAGGACACATCCCTGTATCCATCAGGACCGCCCGACACTGCTCCAATATAGGAAAGAGCTGAGGACGCATCCCTGTATCCATCAGGACCGCCCGACACTGCTCCAATATAGGAAAGAGCTGAGGACGCATCCCTGTATCCATCAGGACCGCCCGACACTGCTCCAATATAGGAAAGAGCTGAGGACGCATCCCCGTATCCATCAGGACCACCCGACACTGCTCCAATATAGGAAAGAGCTGAGGACGCATCCCTGTATCCATCAGGACCGCCCGACACTGCTCCAATGTAGGAAAGAGCTGAGGACGCATCCCTGTATCCATCAGGACCGCCCGACACTGCTTCAATGTAGGAAAGATCTGAGGACGCATCCCTGTATCCATCAGGACCGCCCGACACTGCTCCAATATAGGAAAGAGCTGAGGACGCATCCCCGTATCCATCAGGACCGCCCGACACTGCTCCAATATAGGAAAGAGCTGAGGACGCATCCCCGTATCCATCAGGACCGCCCGACACTGCTCCAATATAGGAAAGAGCTGAGGACGCATCCCCGTATCCATCAGGACCGCCCGACACTGCTCCAATATAGGAAAGAGCTGAGGACGCATCCCTGTATCCATCAGGACCGCCCGACACTTCTCCAATGTAGGAAAGAGCTGAGGACGCATCCCTGTATCCATCAGGACGCCCCGACACTGCTCCAATGTAGGAAAGAGCTGAGGACGCATCCCTGTATCCATCAGGACCGCCCCGACACTGCTCCAATATAGGAAAGAGCTGAGGACGCATCCCTGTATCCATCAGGACCGCCCGACACTGCTCCAATATAGGAAAGAGCTGAGGACGCATCCCCGTATCCATCAGGACCGCCCGACACTGCTCCAATATAGGAAAGAGCTGAGGACGCATCCCTGTATCCATCAGGACCGCCCGACACTGCTCCAATATAGGAAAGAGCTGAAGATGCATCCCTGTATCCATCAGGACCGCCCGACACTGCTCCAATGTAGGAAAGAGCTGAAGATGCACCCCTGTATCCATCAGGACCGCCCGACACTGCTCCAATATAGGAAAGAGCTGAGGACGCATCCCTGTATCCATCAGGACCGCCCGACACTGCTCCAATATAGGAAAGAGCTGAGGACGCATCCCTGTATCCATCAGGACCGCCCGACACTGCTCCAATATAGGAAAGAGCTGAGGACGCATCCCTGTATCCATCAGGACCGCCCGACACTGCTCCAATATAGGAAAGAGCTGAGGACGCATCCCTGTATCCATCAGGACCGCCCGACACTGCTCCAATGTAGGAAAGAGCTGAGGACGCATCCCCTTATCCATCAGGACCGCCCGACACTGCTCCAATATAGGAAAGAGCTGAGGACGCATCCCTGTATCCATCAGGACCGCCCGACACTGCTCCAATATAGGAAAGAGCTGAAGACGCATCCCTGTATCCATCAGGACCGCCCGACACTGCTCCAATATAGGAAAGAGCTGAGGACGCATCCCTGTATCCATCAGGACCGCCCGACACTGCTCCAATATAGGAAAGAGCTGAGGACGCATCCCCGTATCCATCAGGACCGCCCGACACTGCTCCAATATAGGAAAGAGCTGAGGACGCATCCCTGTATCCATCAGGACCGCCCGACACTGCTTCAATGTAGGAAAGAGCTGAGGACGCATCCCTGGATCCATCAGGACCGCCCGACACTGCTTCAATGTAGGAAAGAGCTGAGGACGCATCCCTGGATCCATCAGGACCGCCCGACACTGCTTCAATGTAGGAAAGAGCTGAGGACGCATCCCTGTATCCATCAGGACCGCCCGACACTGCTCCAATATAGGAAAGAGCTGAGGACGCATCCCCGTATCCATCAGGACCGCCCGACACTGCTCCAATATAGGAAAGAGCTGAGGACGCATCCCTGTATCCATCAGGACCGCCCGACACTGCTCCAAAATAGGAAAGAGCTGAAGACGCATCCCTGTATCCATCAGGACCGCCCGACACTGCTCCAATGTAGGAAAGAGCTGAAGATGCACCCCTGTATCCATCAGGACCGCCCGACACTGCTCCAATGTAGGAAAGAGCTGAAGATGCACCCCTGTATCCATCAGGACCGCCCGACACTGCTCCAATATAGGAAAGAGCTGAGGACGCATCCCTGTATCCATCAGGACCGCCCGACACTGCTCCAATATAGGAAAGAGCTGAAGAGGCATCCCTGTATCCATCAGGACCGCCCGACACTGCTCCAATATAGGAAAGAGCTGAGGACGCATCCCTGTATCCATCAGGACCGCCCGACACTGCTCCAATATAGGAAAGAGCTGAGGACGCATCCCTGTATCCATCAGGACCGCCCGACACTGCTCCAATGTAGGAAAGAGCTGAGGACGCATCCCTGTATCCATCAGGACCGCCCGACACTGCTTCAATGTAGGAAAGAGCTGAGGACGCATCCCTGTATCCATCAGGACCGCCCGACACTGCTCCAATATAGGAAAGAGCTGAGGACGCATCCATCAGGACCGCCCGACACTGCTCCAATATAGGAAAGAGCTGAGGACGCATCCCCGTATCCATCAGGACCGCCCGACACTGCTCCAATATAGGAAAGAGCTGAGGACGCATCCCCGTATCCATCAGGACCGCCCGACACTGCTCCAATATAGGAAAGAGCTGAGGACGCATCCCTCAGGACCGCCCGACACTGCTCCAATGTAGGAAGGAGCTGAAGACGCATCCCTGTATCCATCAGGACCGCCCGACACTGCTCCAATATAGGAAAGAGCTGAGGACGCATCCCCGTATCCATCAGGACCGCCCGACACTGCTCCAATATAGGAAAGAGCTGAGGACGCATCCCCGTATCCATCAGGACCGCCCGACACTGCTCCAATGTAGGAAAGAGCTGAGGACGCATCCCTGTATCCATCAGGACCGCCCGACACTGCTCCAATGTAGGAAAGAGCTGAAGACGCACCCCTGTATCCATCAGGACCGCCCGACACTGCTCCAATATAGGAAAGAGCTGAGGACGCATCCCTGTATCCATCAGGACCGCCCGACACTGCTCCAATATAGGAAAGAGCTGAGGACGCATCCCTGTATCCATCAGGACCGCCCGACACTGCTCCAATATAGGAAAGAGCTGAGGACGCATCCCTGTATCCATCAGGACATCCCGACACTGCTCCAATGTAGGAAAGAGCTGAGGACGCATCCCTGTATCCATCAGGACCGCCCCGACACTGCTCCAATGTAGGAAAGAGCTGAAGACGCACCCCTGTATCCATCAGGACCGCCCAACACTGCTCCAATATAGGAAAGAGCTGAGGATGCATCCCTGTATCCACCAGGACCGCCCGACACTGCTCCAATATAGGAAAGAGCTGAGGACGCATCCCTGTATCCATCAGGACTGCCCCGACACTGCTCCAATATAGGAAAGAGCTGAGGACGCATCCCTGTATCCATCAGGACCGCCCGACACTGCTCCAATATAGGAAAGAGCCGAGGACGCATCCCCGTATCCATCAGGACCGCCCGACACTGCTCCAATATAGGAAAGAGCCGAGGACGCATCCCTGTATCCATCAGGACCGCCCGACACTGCTCCAATGTAGGACAGAGTTGAAGCCTCATCTCTTTAAAGACTGGAAGCATCACCCATCCATGGCCCATCCTCCTCTCCCCCGTTCGTGGACTTTACGCCTGTCATTGACCACGTGCAGCGCTCCGCCACCTGCTGGTGAGGTTTGTGCTACACAAGTAACACAAACACACACATGTGCCCAATGAACATAAGGCACACTTTTTATGATAATAAATGTATTTTTGCAACATATACGGTTACTGCTGGCTCTGCAGATTGTTTCTCCTCAACTGAAATAATTTGAAAAGTCTCAACGAACAACTGTCAGGCCAGACCGGATTCACGTTCTCTTTTGTGTATTGAAGCGGACAATGCTTTATTCGGTTCCTTTATCCAGAATTCTGTCATCTGACAATCTAGAAGGAAGCTAGTGTATGTTGAGCTTACACACGCATTCTGTTTCATTTAGAAAACTGATTTTTATTTTGTGGTTTGGTTGTATTTTGAATGACATGCGAGGCACCCGGACCTTTTCAGCGCTTAGGAGCTTGAATGATCTTAGCTCGCCCCCCCCCCCCCCCCTTCCCCAGTGGGGGTTACTGTCTGAATGTATTCGCGTTGTGTGCTCCGGGGTCTGAACTCACCTCCCCCCCAGGTCTCCACACGAGCTGCTGCAAGGTGCTGATGCGGTACAACGTGCGTCTGCCTGCGTCAGCAGGATCACAGGTGGGGGGAGGGGGGGCTGTGGGAGAGAGGATTGTCTGAGGATCAGTACTACACGCTGAGTGAGGAGAGAACACACCGCAAAAACGCAGAGGGTCTACAGCCAGCAGTGGGCAAACCACAGAGAGTCCACAGCCAGCAGTGGGCAAACCACAGAGAGTCCACAGCCAGCAGTGGGCAAACCACAGAGGGGCCACAGGCCTCGTAGCGGTGGGCAAGCAGGGGAGAGGAGTTGGCCTAGGCTAGGGCGATCGACCTCGGAGCTGGGGAACCGGGTTCGAGTCTCGGCAATGACACGGAACATCCTGTGATTCTGGGCAAATCACTTAATCTCCCCGTGCCTAACAAAAATGAATGTGTCCTCATGTAACGCAACTGGTGCTCGTGTAAGGCGCTCCGATACCCGAATCGGGTCAAGTTCGCGCTATATAAAACTAAATAAAAAAAACACAGAGGGTCTACAGCCAGCAGTGGATAAACCACAGAAAGTCCACAGCCTGGCCGGAGTGGGCAAACCGCAGAGGGGCCACAGCCTGGCCAGCAGTGGGCAAACCGCAGAGGGGCCACAGCCTGGCCAGCAGTGGACAATCCGCCTTGACTGGCAGCCCTTGCGGGGCAGCACATGCTGCACCATTTGCAGTAGGGTCCCAGGCAGGGGCTTTGAAAGAGGGGTGCCAGGATATTTTTTGCCTTTCAAGGTGTCTCTGCTGTGCGTATTGTTCTAGGAAACAAAGTATTTTGAGCCTGCCATTTCCCCCAAGGAGTGTTAATGTTACCCATTAGCAGTGAGCGGCTCCTATTTGAATTACAAAGGCTATCGATGCCTCTCACCCCTCGGCTGCTAAACAGTCAAGAAAACAAGCATTGGCATAGCCAATAGGTCTCGCCTTTGGGACCTTATAAGTGTTTATCCATGCAACAGTTGATGTTGTTGCACCAAGGATATTGTGCTGGATAACTAAACACTTATAAAGACCCAAAGGCGAGACCTATTGGCTATGCCAATGCTTGGTTTTTTTTTTGTCGGATCACACTGAAGATACTCCAATGGAAAAAATGCAAGCAGAGAGCTTACTGGACACTTGTTACACCCCGTATGAAAAGAACATTGGCAAAGCCAAAGATCTTAGAAAACCTTCAATATTGTTTTATCTTTCGCTTTGAAAACATATGCAATAGGCATTAAGGGTTTAAAAGTAATCAAAAGTAAAAAAAATAAATTATGCCATGTAATGGTGCATAAGTTTTAAAAAATACATAAAAAATGACCGACCACAAAAAAAACATGAATAAAAGCAGATAGTGGACCACCACCACTGACACCGAAGAGGATTACTTTTTAGGCGGATGTGCACATGCACAAAACATAATCCTGTCACTGACAGAGAAGACAGCCAATGGCTGAAGCGGGCCAACCCACTGCCCCGTGCTGTATGTTGTGGTTGACGGAAGCAAAATGTGCGCAACACAGCAACAGACAAATAGATTAAGAGGGCAGACCAAATGTTGGTGTGGACATGTAATATGTATGTATTGGTTATCATTATTTTGTGGCAAACATGAGACAGGCGAACAGCTAAATCTGCTTCTAAGTCAAGCACTAGAAGAGGCTATGGAGTGATCTCCTATTCAATCACCCATACACAAATAGCATTGATTACATCTGCACGAATCCCTATAGGGAGCTACCCAGCTCCAACTGAGCTCAAAGAACAGCAACAAGGCCTCTACACCTGTGCTAAAGCTACACTGAGATCTCAACAAAATTGAGGGTCTTATGAGCTATGCTCTTATCCAAATCTAAGTGAAATTGCAGAATGCTAAAAATCACCAAGAAATCTAAATCTTATCCAAATCTAATTGAAATAGAAATTATAAAAAATCACCCAGATCCTTTAAACAACTAAAACCTAATTAAATTGATACACTTTGAGAGCATTTTCTAGAAATTATTGTTTTAATTGAGAATAAGAGATGCATTCGGTATGAATGAAGTAGTGTAAATGCTCAGCTAGGGAATGCAGATCCAAACCTTTGCTGAGGGTCATGAGACTCGTCTTCATTGGTCTCAAAGATGGTCCGGTGGAAGGTACGTGAGACTACTGGCTGCCCGCAGGGGACTTGCAGTTCATCCCTAAACCACAGAAGGAATAAGGACTATATCCCATAGAGGCAGAGGTAGGAATCCACAGACTAGCTCTAACCTGGCATTCTAGGAAAAGAATTACAACCACTTAAGATCGTCAAATGAAGCCACTGAAATGCACTAGACGTCAGGCACTAGTGGCGTGTGGTTGAATGATGGTCAGGGGTGACCTAGTTGGCAAGGCCTTGAGTGTAGTTACAACTGTAAAGAAGAAAGCTAACCGTACTATTGTCGGGTACCTTCTGTGTAGGGCACTCACACCGTAAGGTGAGCAGGGCAGAACGGATATCACAGCAGAACTACTGTGCCCTGTATGACACAGAAGGATAATTTTTCAGCAATCCTTGTGGAATGTACACTGCAAGAAAAAAGGCATTGCATGCAGTTTGTATGTTGAGGGTGTGTACAACAGCCACATTCTTTTGAGTTTTTCAAGGATGTCGGTAACTTCACTATGAACCATGCATACCATACATGTTACTTTTTGAAGACACTGACTGGAACTTTATTGCATCTGCAAATGTCCACTCCTGTTAAGACTTCTCATATACAGCCGAATTACTAAAGTACATCACTTGAAGCACGAAGCGAGCGAACAGAAAGTGGCAAAGGTATTTATAGGTGTCTGGCGATGATTCCGCATGTCGACTGCATTCTGCAAATCATTTCAAATTCAGACAAAATGTATTATGTTGCATTGCAGACTACAGATGAGAACTCGAGAAAAAAAAAGTTTAGTGGGTTATCGTGAGGCTCTGGCAATGATATAAGCCATTAAAGCAGAAGGCTGTGGGATTTGGGACCACAGAGAAACCATTAAAGTCCCACTGTTCTTAAGCTTTCTTTTTGAGCAACTTCAAATATTTCCTCCTGTGGCCCAAAAAACATTGTTATTAATTTAACCGTACTTTGATTGTATCAGAAACTGTCCTTCATCTAGATCTCAACAAGGTGCCTGAAGCAGCATTTTTTTAAAACTTGGGCGTGGTATAAAACATTCACACTCATCCCACTGGGCGCTCATTCATGTTCCAGAAAGAAGTGAGAAGCTTGCTACCTGTCTACCAAAAGTGCTTCTGCAACTCATCACGGCTATGAAGTGCTATATAAATGTCACTGCACAACAACACATTGCAAACAGGGAAACGAGATGAGGTTGTATCATGGATGTGTTCCAATTCTCTCTTGCTGCATACCGATTGGGTGCGTGTCTCTGAACTCTGTTAGCATCATGGCCCTCCTTCACTGACAGGCATGTCCACACTCCCTTGGTCCTTACACTGCTCAGCATGCACCCTCATGGAGTTAGGCAGGGGAGTGATGAGTGGGGACACAGAAGAGTTATTTGGAAGTGTAGAAGAAAGGAAACTGACATAAGGGGCCGGATCACACAACATTTTTCATTCTTCATATTCCTGGTGGTAAGCTAAGGCACTGCTCGATGCAAACACCATTTACCACTATAATGTAAAGCAGGTTTCTGAAAGTGGTAATGTGTGACAAGAATGTTTGTGCATATATGTTGTGTGAATTTTGCTGTGGCGGTGATGTGCTTTGTTGTTCGCGCTGCTGTGTTCGTGAGGTGGCAATGCAAAATGATGTTGTTGTTTTGCATTATGGTAGTGGTGAAGTATTCCGTTTTGCTTATTTTGTTTGCCCTGTCATGTTTTAATTGTGCTATTATGTTGCTTTGTTGTTTGCTTTAGACATGTCAACAAATGATGCTACATTTCCAGCCAAAAGATACACATTGCTTTTGAGTTCCCATGGCAAGCACCCATTTACCACTGTCTAAGGTGGTAAAATAGCCCTGCTCCAGCTCTTCAACTCTTTAAGAGGTCCGCCCAAGACTGTGGCAGGGACTGCAATTTAATGTGGTGCCCCCAGTGCCCACTTTATGGGGGATGGGATGGGATGGGGGGGGGGTGTGTGTGTGTGTGTGTGTGTGTGTGTGTGTGTGTGTGTGTGTGTGTGTGTGTGTGTGTGTGTGAAGGTGTGAAGGTGTGAAGGTGTGAAGGTGTGACACGGGTGAGGACAGCTTGAGCACAGCGTTGGTGCACAGCAAGACAGTATCTGGGAAACTGGGTGAGGTGAAGGACATCGGCATGGAGCGGAAAAACACAGTGATGCAGGAGAGGACACAGTGATGGGATTGGCCGGGAAGAGGCAATGATGCAGGCTGAGGAGATGAACCTGAAGAAAGATGGGTCTTCGTGAGACTTTTTTCATATAATAACTCTTTTACGGCAGGTTTTGGGGTCGCAGCTCCTTGCCATCGGATTTGATAACATCAGAACCATTGTAGTGAATGGACCCCAAACCTGTGCAACCAGGACACACTAAATTCCAAAGCTTATCATCATCCCACACCTGTTTTAGACAAAAATAAAACTACTCTCTGCCAGTGAATGTTTATTGAAAATCTGATTCAGTAACAACAATAAACAGCAATAAAATAATACGCTTAATGAGTTAATAGCTATGATGACACACGGTTTAAATTATTTTAACAATTCTCATAGTAAAACGGTGGGTTGTGGGAGATTTAAACAGATCCATCAGTGGGAGAGGTGGATAGCCAAAATCCTACCACAAAAAATAGAATGCTGATGATACAGACCATAAACACAACCCGGCCGAGCGCTCTGAGGCTACACTAATGGTATAAAGCGCTATATAAATACGCAGGGCCGGATTCAGTGCTGGAGGCGCCAGGTGTGACGTGTGTCGTTTTTGGCGCCCCCCCCCATGGTCTCCTCCTTGGATTCTCCCCCCCTCCCCGAGGTTGATGCCCCTACTACAGGTCATCGCCCAGTGTGGCCGCACCGGTCGCACCACCCTAAAGCCGGCCCTGTAAATACATCTAAGGAACACAACATAACGTATAGCCGCAAAAAGGCTTTAAAAGCAACAAAAATGTGAAGCTGGCCATGCATTCAATTCTCAACATAATGGACATCTTATTAAACGTAAGCACCTGACTCGTGTAAAACATGCACGTCGGATTTGTAGAAAAGCATAAGTTACAGCGAATGCCACTCTGAGGAGAAAGTCCTGCAACCTGGAATACAAAACAGGACTTCGGAAACCCTCAAGTCTCTGGTATTGCATGCGTTGGGGGGAGGGCTGCAGGGGGGCGGGGTGGGGAGGAGGAGGGAGGAAGGCCCTCTGAATCACAGGCAGCAGCCCGAGAAACCTTCCTTTTAACAGAGGTGTTTCATGTGCCAGGCACAACTTCCCAGAAGAAACTCGGTGTTTTCTTAAGAACTGTTTCGGAAATAAATATTGTTAAAAGAAATTATGCACAGCTGCAATCGACTGACCAAAACCTGTCATTAGTGAGATGTTATCATAGCCTTGGTTTTGAAACTTGCTTTTTGATGCACCCGTGGAGTGCAGTAATGCATCTCTCGTCAAAAAGCAAAGCCCAGAGAAAGAAAAAACAACAAGCCTTCACCCAAATAAACAAGATCAAACAAGCGCGCGCGCGCTGAAGGAAAACAAGCATTCGTGAGGAAGCGGGTGGAAGTGCAAACAGTGGCTTTTGCTGGCGACCAGCTTGCGTTCACGCGAGCGTCCAGATGGCGAGGGAAGCCATATGGCGCCTGATCGCGCGTGCACGCTCGCGTGAACGCAGGCTAGTCCGCAGCAAAAGCCACTGTTTGCACTTCCAAAACCCGCTTACTAAAAGTCTCGCCAGAGCATCGCATGCGCGCTGGCTCAGGCGAGACCTAAAAAGGCAGGAAGTGAGGAGCTAAATTTTATTTTGCATTTCACTAGCCTGTAAATTGCACTTGGACCAGGGCCACTGGAATTATGCAGCAAGGGAGGACCACATTATGTGGCAGAGGTTTACTAAATTATGCTGCACGAAAAGGCAAGTGATTTGACCTAGTGCTGCAAAGGTTTTGCCTCATTAATACACCTTATAATACTTCCATCAAGAATGGAAAGGTGGCCTCTCTCTGTACGCCACTGCGCAGTAACGTGTGGTAGTGTTTGATACATTTACATCCATTTGCGCTTCAAAAACATTTTTTTCTAAAATCTTGAAATTATGCAGAGGATGATAGATTATGTGGCACGTTCAGCAGATCCATAATTATGTGGAAAACATTGCAGCTGCTGAATCACATCTTTCCAGTGGCCTGGACTATGACATGTCAGTCATTCCTTGCTTTTCAGCCAATAGGATATTGCATTCTGGGGTTTGTATTTGGTCATAAAAATTGGCATTATTGGTTCAAAGTTCCATAATGCAAAACAACGTTGGCTAAAATGCCAGAACTGGCTGACTGTGTGATACACGACATGGGGCCACTTTTCAGGTGTGTTTTAAAATGTTAAAACATCTAGCCCACTTCAACATCTGCTTGTCCACAGATAAAATAAAAGTAATCTCTGCTCACATATTTTGTGAAGGTTCCCTCTCCTTCAGGTCATACATTTAAAAGAGCATTGGCAAGAGCAATGGTTTTGTCTTTGACAACATGGACAGTAGCAACAGTTTTCATTAATAGAAAGAAGAAGTAATGGGCAGGAGGTTGTATCAAGAGGAACATCAGACGATTGACTCATGCAGGACAGGAACAACACAGGTCGCAAACAAACTAAAGACACAACGAAAGGAGTTAAAAGACTGTTGTACACTCTCCGTAAACACACCAACATACAAGAAGCACATCACACCTGGAAGAAAGAGCCACACCTCTGATAGGATTACCATGCATCCATGTACTCACAGCGGAGGATGGAACCCACCTGCCTAGCGTGGTACGGTTCATCCGTGGGTACTCAACCAGCACCATCCAAGAGTCATCCTGTTCACTGGTTGTACACACTTCTTGTTATGGGTTCTCTAGTTTTTGTGAGGTTATGCCCCTTATGTCAACATTTATTTCCCCTTTTGTTAAACCTACAGACAAATATTAAAATTGTGTTATTGGTGTCTCCCGGCTACAAGATTGAAAATAGAGGGTAGAGCTACGGACCCAGCTTGTTTTTTCCAACAACCTGTTTTGGCACTCGAATAGTTCCTGTTAGAATTGGGGGTCTCTAGTTGGCACAGGTAGGTACTTGTGACAAATAGGGACCCTCGCCTCTAGTCAGGGTAAAGGGGTACACTCCTAAAATAACCCCTGCTCACCCCCTTGGTAGCTTGGCACGAGCAGACAGGCTTATCTCAGAGGCAGTGTGTAAAGCATTTGTGAACACATACAGTAATCTAGTGACGCACTACAGATGGACACCACACAAGGTTTATATCAAAAATAAGTATTCTTTATATAGTTTTAACACAAGACCATAACGACAAAAATCCACAATACTGTACTTAAAAGGGTAGGTTTAGCTTAGTTCAGTTCAGTTCTTAAGATGCGACACTTTAAGTCAATGTACCTTACGATGCGGGACGCTTCCACAACAAGCAATGTTGCAGCGATGGAAATGCGACAAAGTTCTGGTGCAAAGAAATAAAGACGTCAAGTTCTTCTTGAGGCGGCACGCTTCTCCGAGGTTGCGAGAAGTCTCGACTCGATGCGTCAGCTACAGCGGCGACACCCTTGTTCAGCGATGCGACGACAGCGGCTTTGGCGGCGACCCTCTTCTCCGACGTTGCGAGACGCTTCCGCTCGATGCGACAACTGCAGCGGCGACACCCTTGTTTCGTGATGCGACGGCAGCAGCTCCGACGGCGGCACGCTTCTCCGTGGATGCGAGGCGCTTCTCTTGATGCGGTGCAATGCGACAGCTACAGCGGCGACACCCTCCTTCGGAGTTGCGACGGCAGCAGCAGCGACGGCGACACGCTTCCTCTTCGTTGCGGGACGCTTCTCTCGATGCGGTGCAATACGACAGCTACAGCGGCGACACCCTCCTTCGGAGTTGCGACGGCAGCAGCAGCGACGGCGACACGCTTCTTCCTCTTGAGTCGCGCTTCCAGCTCCTTGCGACACGCAGTCCCTTCAGAAGGCCCAAAACAGCAGCAGGCACTTCCAAAGGATTCTTGGGGAGCTGGTGGTTGAAGTCTGTTGTCCCTGAGACTTCAGCAGGAGGCAAGCTCTTTTCTCAAGCCCTTGGAGATACTTTACAAGTTGAATAAAAGTGCACACAAAGTCCTTTCTCCTCCCTTTGGCAGTCAGGCAACCACTGCAGGCAGATCCCTCTAGCTTAGGGATAGTCTTCTCCTCAGTTCCTTCTTGGTTCCGCTCCTCAGCAAAGGTTTCTTCTTGTTTTCCCAAAGTGATCTAATTTCCTAGGGGTCTGGGTCCCCTTTTATACACCGTTTTCCTTTGTTCTCTGAAGGCAGAGAGGCCTCTGCCCAGCCCAAAACCAGTTCTGGTCAGTCCTGGAGCACTTTGTTTTTCTGTCTCCTTCTTTCCTTTCAGAATGTGGGGCAGGGTGCTCAGCCGCCCGGCAGGAGGTGGAGCCAGCATTGTGGAAGGCAGGCACAGCCCTATTCAGACCCAGGTGCAACTCCTCCCTCCACTCTGGATGCAGATCTTTCTATTCAGCCCTGTGCTGACTCACCCTGTCTCCTGTAGCCACCCCCAGCCCCTGTCACTCAATCTCCAGACAAGGAATACACAACCTAGCAGAGGCAGGCTTGGAAGTTTAGGCAAGAAAATACCCACTTTCTAAAAGTGGTATTTTCAAACACAGAATGTTAAAACCAACTTCACTAAAAGATGTATTTTATCATTCTGAGTTCAGGCATACTAAATTCGTTTTTCTACCATGTTCCCTGGGTCAGTTCTGACTATAAGGTGTAATAGTCAGTCTGCCCATTCTGGCCTATGGGGAGCAGGTAGCCTTGCAATAGTGAAAAACGAAAATGGCTGTAATTCACTATTAGGACATGCCACACACACCAGGGCATGTCCTACCTTGTACTTACAATGCACCCTGCCCTAGGGCCTACTTTAGGGGTGACCAACATGCAGCAAAGGGAAGGTTTAGGGACTGGTAAGTGGGTGTACTCACCAAGTCGACATGGCAGCCCTAGGCTGCACACAGGCTCTGCAATGGCAGGCCTGAGGCATATTTGACAAGCCGCTTCTGTGGGTGGCACAACCAGTGCTGCAAGCCCACCAGCGGCATTGGATTTACAAGCCCTGGTCACACTCCGTGCACTGTACTAGGGACTAACAAGTAACCCAATCATCCAATCATGGAGTCACTAATACATAACGCAATTTATCATAGGGAGCACTTGCACTGTGGCACTGAATAGCAGTGGCACAGTGCCCAAAGCATCTAACGCCAGCAAAAATGGATCGGTAACATAGGAGGCATCATAAAAATGGAAGGGAGACCCACGCCAAGGATGCCAGGTCTAACACGTGTCCCCTCCAGCTGAAATGTGGGGAGAACTACCCTACCTCAGGGGAGCTCTCTTCACTAAGGCGGAAAAATCTGGACAGACCATCAGCATTGGCGTGTTCTGTACCAGGGCGGTGTTCCACCGTGAAATCCATCCCCTGTAGGGAAATGGACCACCTCAACAGCTTTGGATTCTCACCCCTCATCTGCATCAACCATCTGAGGGGCCTGTGGTCTGTCTGAACCCGGAAGTGAGTCCCAAACAGGTATGGTCTCAGCTTCTTCAGTGCCCAGACCACAGCAAATGCCTCACGCTCAATAGCACTCCACCTCTGTTCCCGTGGTAGTAACCTCCTACTGATGAAGGCTACGGGTTGATCTAGGCCCTCCTCATTCATCTGTGACAGAACAGCCCCCACACCATGCTCTGAAGCGTCTGTTTGTACTACGAACTCTTTGGAGAAGTTGGGTGCCAGGAGCACGGGCGCCGTGCACATGGCAGTTTTCAGGGCCTCAAAAGCGGTCTGACAGGTGTCAGTCCAAATCACTTTCCTGGGCTGCTTCCTGGAAGTCAGCCCTGTCAGGGGTGCAACTATGCTGCCATACCCCTTGACAAACCTCCTGTAGTAACCCGTGAGTCCTAAGAAGGCCCTCACCTCTGTCTGGGTTTTGGGGGTTCCCAATTCAGGATGGTTTCAACTTTGGGTTGTAGGGGCGCCACCTGGCCGCTCCCCACCTGGTGTCCCAAGTACACCACGGAACCCTGCCCGATCTGGCACTTACTCGCCTTGATCGTGAGGCCTGCTCTCCGCAGCGCCATCAACACTTCCCAGAGGTGGCGCAGATGTTCTTCCCAACTGGCGCTGAACACTGCGATGTCATCCAGGTAGGCGGCACTGAACGAGTCCAGTCCAGCCAACACCTGGTTGACCAACCTCTGAAAAGTGGCAGGGGCATTCTTCATCCCAAAGGGCATAACCCTGAACTGATAGTGCCCATCTGGTGTGGAGAATGCTGACCTCTCTCTGGCCCCATCAGTCAAGGCGATCTGCCAGTACCCAGACGTCAAGTCAAACGTGCTGAGGTACCGTGCAGCCCCTAGCCGATCTATGAGCTCATCAGCTCTGGGGATGGGGTGCGCGTCAGTCCTGGTGACTGAATTGAGCTCCTCGGTAGTCCACACAGAACCGGAGTTCTGGTGTGGCACCCGGTGCGGCAGCCTTTGGGACCAAGACCACTGGGCTGGCCCAAGGACTGTTAGAGGACTCAATCACCCCTAACGCAAGCATTTTGGAGACCTCCTCCTTGATGCAAGCTCTCACCCTGTCAGTCACCCTGTAAGATTTGTGCTTCACAGGTGTACTGTCCCCAGTGTCCACATCATGGGTGCACCAATCTGTGACACCGGGAACCAGGGAGAACAGATCAGAAAACTGTCCCAGCAACTGGCGGCAGTCATTCTGTTGTTCAGGGGTCAGGGTGGAAGAGAGGTTGACACCATCCACTGACCCATCTTGCTCTGTTGCTGACAGGAGGTCAGGAAGAGGCTCGGTCTCCTCCTCCATCCCAGCATCTGTCGCTAAGAGCATGCCCACTTGGGACCTCTCCAAGTGGGGCTTCAGGCGGTTGACATGCAGGACCCTCAAGGGGTTCCTGGGAGACCGCAAGTCCACCAAGTAGGTAACCGGACTTTGCGCTCGACAACCTCAAAGGGTCCGGTCCACTTATCCTGGAGCGCGCAGGGCTCCACTGGGGCCATGACCCACACTTTCTGACCAGGCTGAAGCTCTACCAGAGTGGCATTCTGGTCGTACCACCGCTTCATCTCCTCCTGGCTGGCTTCCAGATTCGCCTCAGCGAGTTGCCTGAAACGCCTAGTTTGGTTCCTAAAGGCCAGCATGTAACTGTATACATCCTGGGGAGGTTTCCTGGGAGATTGCTCCCAGCCTTCTTTGACCAAACTTAGAGGTCCTCTTACTGGGTGCCCATAGAGAAGCTCAAAGGGACTGAACCCTAGAGATTTCTGTGGCACCTCACGGTAAGCAAAGAGCAGGCATGGTAAGAGGACGTCCCACTTACGCCTCATAGGTTCCTCAAGACCCATAATCATGCCTTTGAGGGTTCGGTTGAACCTTTCAACCAATCCATTTCCTTGGGGGTGGTAAGGAGTGGTAAACTTGTAGGTTACCCCACACTCCTGCCACAGGGACTTCATATACTTGGAAATGAAGTTGGTCCCCCGGTCAGACACCACCTCGCTAGGGAATCCCACTCGGGAGAAAATTCCCATCAGTGCTCGTCCCACCACGGGGCCGTCACTGTCCTCAGAGGTATGGCTTCCGGGTACCGGGTGGCATGGTCCACCAAGACCAGGATGAACCTGTTGCCCATGGCTGTCTTGGGGTCCAGTGGCCCCACAATGTCAATACCCACCCGTTCAAAGGGGGTGCTGACTACAGGGAATGGCTGGAGAGGAGCCTTGCGCTTCCTCCCACTCTTTCCACTTGCCTGGCAAGTCTGACACGTGCTGCAGTGAGTGTCTGAACTCCTGCGCATTTGGGGCCAATAAAAGTGGGTGACAAGCCTATCAAAGGTCTTGTCCTGCCCCAAATGTCCTGCCAATGGAACATCATGAGCCAGCCCCAGTAGGAAGGCTCTGAAGCACTGGGGTACCACCAGCACACGGGCTGACCCAGGCTCAGCAACCTTAGGCTCAGTATACAGGAGATCATTCTCCCAATAGACCCAATGTGACCCAGACTGATCACCTGTTGCCTGGTCTGCAGCCTGTTGCCGCAGACCCACCAGAGAAGGGCATTCTTTCTGCTCCTTGCAGAATTCCTCCCTGGAGGGTCCTCCTTCCTGCTGCCAATGGGTCAGCTCAGGCAGGTCCCCCAGTTCAGCTACCTGTTCCCCTGTAGGCTCCAGGGCATCCCCCTCAGGGTCTGCCTCCTCCTGGACCGTGGGAACTTCGGGGCCGGTTTCCCGCGCCCCCTGCCTCTTCTCGTGACGGCAGGTACCTGGGCCTCCCCTCAGGCTCCAGGTCCTCTTGAGCACCTTTACTTGCTGCCATGGACCGGGTGGTCACACACGCCCAGTCAGGCAGACCCAACATCTCCAAATGAGCACTTCGCTCCACCTTCGCCCAAGGTGAGCTCTCCAAGTCATTCCCTAACAAACAGTCAACAGGCATGGCGGGCCTCACAGCTACCTGAAGAGTACCAGAGACCCCCCACTCAAAGGGAACCTGAGCCACTTTGCAGTGACTCTCTGTGTTGTCAGCGGCAACAACTGGATAGAATGCATGGGGGACAACCTGCTCTTGAGACACCAGGTGACACTTGACAGCTGTCACACTGGCTCCTGTATCTCTAAGAGCCTCCACCCTATGGCCATTGATGGTCACCCACTGCCTGTATTTCTTAGTGTTATCAGGCAGCTGGGTCTTGGGGACCATCTCACAGTCTCCTAATGAGACAAGGGACATCTGTGCGGGGCCCCACCCCTCTGGGGCATCCATCTCCTCCCCCAGGGCTACACTAGCCATCTGCCGGGGGCTGCACCAGGGGGTGCGGTTTTTCCAAACTGGCGGCACTTGGGATCACTCGCTATGTGACCCAGGTCCCCACATTTGTAGCATCTCAGGGGTCCCCTTTGAACAGGTGGACCTGTCTGGGCCCCTGCGGGTTTCTGGGCGGGAGGCTGGGAACCTTTCCTTGGTTCCCTTGGGGACTACTTTGGGGCCTTCTTTGGAACTCCCTCTGTTTACCCTTGTCCCCCCACTCTTCTGCTGGGGACCCTGCCCACCCTTGGCTGAGTCTCCCACGTGACCCTTGTGGACCCTGGTACTGACCCAGCGGTCCGCTTCCTCAGCAAGCTTCCTAGGGATAGTCAGCTTGCTATCTATCAGGTGCTGGCGTAGCTCTGGAAAACAGTTACTTGACAAGTGCTCCCATGCAATCAAATCAAGGAGCCCCTGAAAATCATCAACTTTGCTACCCTTCACCCAACCATCCAATGCTCTGCAGAAAAAAGTGACATATTCAACCCAGGTACTGTTCTCTATCTTTGTGCAACCCCTGAACCTCTGCCTATACAATTCAGGAGTTAACCCATACCTAGACATTAAAGCATCCTTCATGTGGCGATATGAATTATGGACATCAGAAGGCAAATCTAGCAGTGTGTCCCGCCCTCACTAAGGAACCGTCCCCACAACCCCGCTCCCCAATCCTTCTCAGGGACCCGGTGGGAAGACATGGCTACCTCATAGGCCTTGAACCACTGCCCAATGTCATCATTTTTAAAAACTCCTGACCACATCTTTAGGAATATATACTCTAGATTCCACAGGTATTGACGGTGTGCTGCCACCAGAGGGAGTAATTTCTAAGCTCCTAGCTTTCAAATCCAACTCCCTCAAACTTCTATCATGCTCAAGCTGCATTTTCTTTTCTTCTAGGGCCAGTTTCTTAATTTCCAATTGCCCATTCATTTTGGCCAGCTCCAACTCATGCATCCTATTTCTCTCCCTGTCCTCCAGCTCTCCTGGGGACAGGCCTTTGGCAGAAACACTGCTACCTGCTGGGGAAGGTGCCTTCCTTTCCCTGGACCCAATGGCCCTTCCAGCTGCACATCTGCATCATTATCCCCTTCCTCATTCTCAGGGGTTTTCCTTGCTTCTACCCAGGCCCTCAGCGCCTTGTAGAACTCCTCCCTCCTGGTGAGCCCGGTAATTGCAACATTAAACTTTTTGCAGAAGTGCTTCAGCTGCCTCACTTTGTAGCATTCCAGTTTCTCCTCTTCCCACTCAGAACCAACAGATGCTATGGATGCTGTGTCTTCCATGATGGTTAAACTTGGCAAAAATGGAACGTCCTAGAAAAACAAATCTACCAACAGTATGTGGTCGCGTTTTGGTCTGCACTCACTAGTAGTGTTCACCAATCACTGTACATGAGTCACAAATGCAAGTCCAGAATCCTCACCGCTGACCACCAATGTTAGAATTGGGGGTCTCTAGTTGGCACAGGTAGGTACTTGTGACAAATAGGGACCCTCGCCTCTAGTCAGGGTAAAGGGGTACACTCCTAAAATAACCCCTGCTCACCCCCTTGGTAGCTTGGCACGAGCAGACAGGCTTATCTCAGAGGCAGTGTGTAAAGCATTTGTGAACACATACAGTAATCTAGTGACGCACTACAGATGGACACCACACAAGGTTTATATCAAAAATAAGTATTCTTTATATAGTTTTAACACAAGACCATAACGACAAAAATCCACAATACTGTACTTAAAAGGGTAGGTTTAGCTTAGTTCAGTTCAGTTCTTAAGATGCGACACTTTAAGTCAATGTACCTTACGATGCGGGACGCTTCCACAACAAGCAATGTTGCAGCGATGGAAATGCGACAAAGTTCTGGTGCAAAGAAATAAAGACGTCAAGTTCTTCTTGAGGCGGCACGCTTCTCCGAGGTTGCGAGAAGTCTCGACTCGATGCGTCAGCTACAGCGGCGACACCCTTGTTCAGCGATGCGACGACAGCGGCTTTGGCGGCGACCCTCTTCTCCGACGTTGCGAGACGCTTCCGCTCGATGCGACAACTGCAGCGGCGACACCCTTGTTTCGTGATGCGACGGCAGCAGCTCCGACGGCGGCACGCTTCTCCGTGGATGCGAGGCGCTTCTCTTGATGCGGTGCAATGCGACAGCTACAGCGGCGACACCCTCCTTCGGAGTTGCGACGGCAGCAGCAGCGACGGCGACACGCTTCCTCTTCGTTGCGGGACGCTTCTCTCGATGCGGTGCAACACGACAGCTACAGCGGCGACACCCTCCTTCGGAGTTGCGACGGCAGCAGCAGCGACGGCGACACGCTTCTTCCTCTTGAGTCGCGCTTCCAGCTCCTTGCGACACGCAGTCCCTTCAGAAGGCCCAAAACAGCAGCAGGCACTTCCAAAGGATTCTTGGGGAGCTGGTGGTTGAAGTCTGTTGTCCCTGAGACTTCAGCAGGAGGCAAGCTCTTTTCTCAAGCCCTTGGAGATACTTTACAAGTTGAATAAAAGTGCACACAAAGTCCTTTCTCCTCCCTTTGGCAGTCAGGCAACCACTGCAGGCAGATCCCTCTAGCTTAGGGATAGTCTTCTCCTCAGTTCCTTCTTGGTTCCGCTCCTCAGCAAAGGTTTCTTCTTGTTTTCCCAAAGTGATCTAATTTCCTAGGGGTCTGGGTCCCCTTTTATACACCGTTTTCCTTTGTTCTCTGAAGGCAGAGAGGCCTCTGCCCAGCCCAAAACCAGTTCTGGTCAGTCCTGGAGCACTTTGTTTTTCTGTCTCCTTCTTTCCTTTCAGAATGTGGGGCAGGGTGCTCAGCCGCCCGGCAGGAGGTGGAGCCAGCATTGTGGAAGGCAGGCACAGCCCTATTCAGACCCAGGTGCAACTCCTCCCTCCACTCTGGATGCAGATCTTTCTATTCAGCCCTGTGCTGACTCACCCTGTCTCCTGTAGCCACCCCCAGCCCCTGTCACTCAATCTCCAGACAAGGAATACACAACCTAGCAGAGGCAGGCTTGAAGTTTAGGCAAGAAAATACCCACTTTCTAAAAGTGGTATTTTCAAACACAGAATGTTAAAACCAACTTCACTAAAAGATGTATTTTATCATTCTGAGTTCAGGCATACTAAATTCGTTTTTCTACCATGTTCCCTGGGTCAGTTCTGACTATAAGGTGTAATAGTCAGTCTGCCCATTCTGGCCTATGGGGAGCAGGTAGCCTTGCAATAGTGAAAACGAAAATGGCTGTAATTCACTATTAGGACATGCCACACACACCAGGGCATGTCCTACCTTGTACTTACAATGCACCCTGCCCTAGGGCCTACTTTAGGGGTGACCAACATGCAGCAAAGGGAAGGTTTAGGGACTGGTAAGTGGGTGTACTCACCAAGTCGACATGGCAGCCCTAGGCTGCACACAGGCTCTGCAATGGCAGGCCTGAGGCATATTTGACAAGCCGCTTCTGTGGGTGGCACAACCAGTGCTGCAAGCCCACCAGCGGCATTGGATTTACAAGCCCTGGTCACACTCCGTGCACTGTACTAGGGACTAACAAGTAACCCAATCATCCAATCATGGAGTCACTAATACATAACGCAATTTATCATAGGGAGCACTTGCACTGTGGCACTGAATAGCAGTGGCACAGTGCCCAAAGCATCTAACGCCAGCAAAAATGGATCGGTAACATAGGAGGCATCATAAAAAATGGAAGGGAGACCCACGCCAAGGATGCCAGGTCTAACAGTTCCCCTTTGGAGATAGGAACTTCCTCAGGACTAAGGGCGCCTCGCATCAAAGATTATGGAAAAGTCCCTGTTCGTAGGGCCTGCTATGCAAGTGCCTTCTATATATCCTTTGTCTTCTTCATAAGCAGGGAAGACACCTTCTTTCAGCAGCGGGAACACCTCCTCTTCATAGAAGAGGGACACATTCGGCAGAGATAGTGCACGCTTATCCCTGTCAAGGGAGCAGCAGGGCATGCTTTTCCCATCACAGGACACATACGAATCGGGCAGTGGTGGTGCAAGCTTTACTTCATCATAGATCAGGTACAGTATGGCAGTAGCAAAGCAAGGGTCCCACTCCCACAGAGGGCAGCAAGTGCACTTGGCCATTCCCAGCAGAACAGACACTGCGGGGCACGCTAGTGCAAGCTTTCATCGCTCACAGAAGGCAGCAAGTGCACTTGTCCAGCGGGGCTCGCTAGTGCAAGCTTTCATCACTCATAGAGGGCAGCAAGTGAACTTGTCCAGCGGGGCACGCTAGTTCAAGCTTTCATCACTCATAGAAGGCAGCAAGTGCACTTGTCCAGCGGGGAACGCTAGTGCAAGCTTTCGACGCTCACAGAAGGCAGCAAGTGCACTTGTCCAGCGGGGCACGCTAGTGCAAGCTTTTGTCACTCACTGAAGGAAGCAAGTGCACTTGTCCAGCGGGGCACTCTAGTGCAAGCTTTCGACGCTCACAGAAGGCTGCAAGTGCACTTGTCCAGTGGGGCACGCTAGTGCAAGCTTTTGTCACTCACTGAAGGCACTGTTAAGCCATGATTGACCTGCAGGTTAGAGACCGAGGGTGATCTATAGAATGAGTGAATATGTGGATTCTGACACCATTCTAACTTAGGGGATATTCCATGTCAGCATCCTCAATGCCCCATGTCTTGCACATATTAAGAAGTACATCAAAAAGAATCCGTAGGTGACTGATCAAAAGAACCTAGCCAAGAAACAAGGGCGGGTTCACCAATTGGGGTGAAGGCCATCTCTACTGGTAGAAAAGAAAAATTTATTTTGTGTCCCCTCACTCACCCAGGGTTGCCCCTAGGTGACATGCTTCATCATTGGGGCCATCCCAAACATCTACTGGTTGGGCGTGCTGCGACTTATGGATTTACGTAGGAGCACTTACCTTGTGAGGCTATGTGTCGTGCAGTGTAGGGGGAGTGGTGTAAGTGATGTTTTAAAAATTACCTAACTAGTGAGCTATTGTTTTATTCCTGCTCCTAGTTGGTAGGGATAAAAGGGGGTTAATAAAAGGGAAATGTAACTTATGTAATTATAATCCCTTGTATTATGTCAACATGTTTCAAGGTATCCCCTAAACATTTTCTTCAGGACAACAAAGGGACCAGCCCTTTGTGTACAACTCCGTGCCGGACCTATAGTAAAGTGAAGTGAAAAATTATTAATGCACACCTATTGTGTGAGCATTGGGAAACATATATACATACGGTTGCTTCTGAACACGTAGTAATTATTTTTGCAAAAGTGCGCCTCATGGTCTGTCTGGGTGGAGGGGCCTGTAGAAACCTGTGCTCAGCAACCCTCCGTCAATTCGACCTATTCAGTCCCAAGGCAGACGCACTTTTGCCAAAAAATAATTACTACGTGTTCAGAAGCAACCGTATGTATATATTTGAGGGCGACCAGTGTGCAGAAGAACTAGTTCTTCCCTGTGTGAAATCTCTCTGCAGCTCCACAGAGCTGTAGATTATTCACAGAATATCTGCAGAATGCTGCAGGAAAGGCACAGTTTACTTCAGTATTTCTATCGCACATTTCCTCTCTTCTGTATCCCCTGTCCATGGACTTTCCTTCCACTCAAGTAGGAGGACAAGTCCCTGAAAGGCCAAGACCAGTCTATGATTGTTGAACATTCCTGAGAGGTTTGCTTCTGGCTGATAATGTGGTTTGCAGGTAGCTTGGGTGACTTGCACACGAGTGTGCAAAATGTCTTGCGAGACACCAGCAGGGCACCTCCAGGAGAGGAACACGTCACAAAAGATTTTCTGCACAAACGAGACTTCAACGTGCAAAACAGTGTGCGAAATGTCATAATGCAAAATTCTGAGAATTTCCGGGATGTTCATGTAATGAGAAATGTGAAAATTCCACAGACGTTGCTGGTGTATTTAGGATTCCCCTCGGGCCTATTGACGGGCTGAGGTGTGTGCAGGTGACTTCAGTGAGTACCTACGTTGCTACAGCTTGTTTACAAAGGATTTGAATATTGTCGTTTTTGTTGAATTTCAAGTGATGGCGATAATCCAACGAAAGTGCACGGATTCCGCAGTAGTCATACAAATAACGAATGCTGCATTTTCGTTGCACCCGAAAGCAAGGGACAGAAGGTTACTTGAAAGGGAGGGAAGGCGCCGTGCGGGGGAGAGGTGCCAGCACAGCAGATATGTCGTACAAAGGAGCCGAACGGAGGATGACGTCAGGGGGTGGTGTATGTGGGGAGAGGGGGGCTGCAGGCTCAAGGACACGGGGAGCAGCCTTCTTTCATGCTGCAGACCTGCTCTACGCGATGGAGGCCATCACAGGAACAGAAGGTCGGAGCAAGCTGTGGTGATGTTGTAATATTCACTAGTGACACAAACACTTCACAGTGTCAGCATCACAGGACGACACCGTACTACAGCCAGTGTGCCTGATGGACAAGCATCAGAAGTGAGATATGACGTACCTGCTGGCCTAATTCTTACACTGCTGGCTACTAAGTGCAGGAGCTTCAGCTGCTGTCAATCACATCCTGGATCAGTCCCCGTGAGTTTTTCAGTCATAACTTTGTATATTGGCTGTATTCTTCCACCTCCACTGGAATGCAAGAGGGACTATTTTACGTCTGAAAAGTACACTCTTGTTACGTTCAGTTCTCAGCTCATCCATGCACTATATAAACACTGCATTGGTGTTAGTCCTTGCTTCTGTGAGAGCTTGAATGTGAGCATCGGACCTACTGTCTTTGCCAAGGCTTGTTGCCTCAGTCACGCACTGGTGGCAGTGTAAATGGGTAAGTAAGTGGTTGGGGTGTTTCATTGCCCAGGGGAGCGCAGAGAGCACATGGCACCAACCCCGTTCACAAGAGCCGGACGTCAGATAATTCTAGTGACGGGGGTTGTGCTCGTGAACAGAGGAGATTTCCCTTTCTTTGACTTGAACGAGCTGTGGCACTATTCTGACGTCACTGGGGCTATTGTTCCAGATCCTGGGAGCGTAGATGCTTTCTTGTCCTTCTAGCCCTCTTCCGTCTCCAGACAGGCCATGTCCTGGCTCTTGGTGGGGCGCGGACTGCAGCAGAGGTCACTTCTTGGGCAAGGATGTCAGGTGACCTTCCTGATGGCTGTGTGTCCAGAGTCACACATGTGATCTGCAGAGTGTACAGATGTTGTGCCTTGGCAACATGTGGATCAACCCACAGAGCTATATCGGTGTCAATCAAGAGCTCTCCATGATGTGTGGAGACCGCGCTAAGAACGTGTTTCACAGGGAGGCGGAGGATGGGCGGGCATCTTGGAAGTCAGAGTATCTGAAGGGGATTGCCCATGGCACCTGAGACATCCTCCTCAGATTCCAGTGTTTAGTGATACATTTCTTGTGTTTGTTCACTGGAGGTGAAATAAACCAGTTCATGTGATTTGGACCCCAAGAGCTTCTCTGTTGGGGTGTCCGCTGAGTTCCTTTAATACCATCCCATTGGCGTCGTTTAACTACGGGGCTAGAGCTAGAAAGGGGACGATCTAAGGAAGACTTTAATGTTAAGCTCTGACAGTCCTAATAGACATTGTGCTGGGCATGTGAATCTGCATTAAGGCACGCGATTAGTGGCTCACAATGGGCCTTTACCGCCCTGATGAAGGCTCTTTAATCACTTGAACCGAAACATTCCTACCTCAGCCAGCTTAGTGTGGCCCCCGGGGACATTCCTCTAATGCCCCACAGACTGTGGTGAACAAGGCCTCCCACACCTATTCCTTAAGAGAGCCACACATCTGAAACCAACTACTTCTGTGCCCAGCATTGGCCAGTGCCAGTCTTGCCGCACCCAACCAGGAGGGCGGTGAGAAGCTGGTTACACCGCCCTACTAGCTTCGGATCCATGTCAGACATGAACTGTAGGCATACGAGGCTACCAGGGATTAGAGAGAGGGGTCGCACCAGCCTAGACACAAGGCACCATGCGAGGGGGGGGGGCGCTTGAAAGAATGATGCACCGAGAAGGCTGCCGTGTCAGAGCTGTGTGCAAGGCGTAGGTATCAGTCAGTGCGCGCGCAGCCAGCCATGCACGGTTAATCTTTACACAAGTAGGTGTGCCCCAATGTCAGGATCAACGCGCCCCCTTCAGAGAACTTTAAAACCAATGACGTGTGACGCACCTGGAGGGCACAGGACGTACCGGGCACCACAGGCCAGGACTGCTCGGAGGTTTACACCCCTCCCCCAAGCGACATCGTTATTTATATCAAGGTTACATGCTAATGTTAAAATGTAAAGCGCCCCGAGGCCCTGCTGAGAGGTAAGCGCTATAATATATGTATAAAAGGATCACTGGGGGAGGCGCACATATCCGGCATTGCTCTGGTTTCAGGTCGCTCTCCCTGTAGATGACTTAATGAGATGAGTCAGCGACAGGTGCACGAGGCCCGCATTAGAAAGGTCATTAAATGTTAATGTTCTACTGAGAGCGCCGCGATGGAACTGGTACTAACTCATTTATTAAACGACAGAGGCCAAAGGTGGCCTCGGCGGGCGGGCGGGCGCCGCCAGCCCTGCGCCTACCCGGGCGTCTAGGCGCCACCAGCACCGCAGCCCACTCAGCTGTCCAAGGGGGGCTGTAAGTTCACACTCATGGGGGCCTCTGGGGAGCAGGCTCCTTGTAAAATTAAATCTGGTGCCACAGCGGTGCGCAATAAATCACTGCCCCGGAGCACTCTGTGCCCCCACGGCGCCAAGACTCCCCAGGGGTGGGCGCTGAGGGTACGTCTGCCGTCTCTGTAGAGATGACTCTTAGAAGCCCATTGGGTTTAAATAGGAGCTAGAATGTGGCGCGGGAGACCCGAGTGTCAGCAGCACGTGGTCTAAAGATGGACGTAAAATGACAGAATTCACTTCCACACTACTTGCCTAGCGCGTCAGATGTAATACACTGATTTTAAAGTCCCTTCTGTGGGGAGGATTCTGTCCCTCGAAGCTTCTCGGATTACCAGGGTACATTTTCACCAAAAGAGATCTTCTGTGTGAAGAACCATGAATCACTCGCCCCGCCCCCGCCCTTGTACCAGTGATGCTGCTTCACGACGCATTGCTTTTTATTGGGAAAGCACACCTCCAGAATTTCTAAGATCTCATTGAGTCAGGCTAATAAAACATTTATATAAACACTTTACTATGAAACTGCTGCGTAGAAGAAGCATCTGTTCTATCAGCGCCAAGAGGCCCAAAGTATGGGTGGACGAGCGCTTTGTCATAGGAGCATCACGTGAGGTTACTGCCAGAACAGGCTCCCCATAAACGCCAGCCCCCTAAAATCACAAAGGACCTATGCAGCACGCTGGACGGACAGGGGCGTCTGTGGGGAGGGGGTATATATTTACAGACCCCTCTGTGCCCCCCACCACTGCAGCGTTTCTCCGGCACGGCACAGGTTATTACACACCAGCCAGCACCAGGGTGTGAACAGGGCTGGATGGCCTCGTGCAAGGGCTCTGTGCACACACCGTGGGGCCTGGTGACCCCATGCAAGGGCTCTGTGCGCACACACCGTGGGGCCTGGTGACCCCATGCAAAGACTCTGTGCACACACACCGTGGGGCCTGGTGACCCCATGCAAGGGCTCTGTGCACACACACCGTGGGGCCTGGTGACCCCATGCAAGGGCTCTGTGCGCACACACCGTGGGGCCTGGTGACCCCATGCAAAGACTCTGTGCACACACACCGTGGGGCCTAGTGACCCCATGCAAGGGCTCTGTGCGCACACACCGTGGGGCCTGGTGACCCCATGCAAAGACTCTGTGCACACACACCGTGGGGCCTGGTGACCCCATGCAAGGGCTCTGTGCACACACACCGTGGGGCCTGGTGACCCCATGCAAAGACTGTGCACACACACCGTGGGGCCTGGTGACCCCATGCAAGGGCTCTGTGCACACACACCGTGGGGCCTGGTGACCCCATGCAAGGGCTCTGTGCACACACACCGTGGGACCTGGTGACCCCATGCAAGGGCTCTGTGCACACACCGTGGGGCCTGGTGACCCCATGCAAGGGCTCTGTGCACACACACCGTGGGGCCTGGTGACCCCATGCAAGGGCTCTGTGCACACACCGTGGGGCCTGGTGACCCCATGCAAGGGCTCTGTGCGCACACACCGTGGGGCCTGGTGACCCCATGCAAAGACTCTGTGCACACACACCGTGGGGCCTGGTGACCACATGCAAGGGCTCTGTGCACACACACCGTGGGGCCTGGTGACCCCATGCAAGGGCTCTGTGCACACACACCGTGGGGCCTGGTGACCCCATGCAAGGGCTCTGTGCACACACACCGTGGGGCCTGGCGACCCCATGCAAGGGCTCTGTGCGCACACACCGTGGGGCCTGGTGACCCCATGCAAAGACTCTGTGCACACACACCGTGGGGCCTGGTGACCACATGCAAGGGCTCTGTGCACACACACCGTGGGGCCTGGTGACCCCATGCAAGGGCTCTGTGCACACACACCGTGGGGCCTGGTGACCCCATGCAAGGGCTCTGTGCACACACACCGTGGGGCCTGGTGACCCCATGCAAAGACTGTGCACACACCGTGGGGCCTGGTGACCCCATGCAAGGGCTCTGTGCGCACAAACCGTGGAGCCTGGTGACCCCATGCAAGGGCTCTGTGCACACACACCGTGGGGCCTGGTGACCCCATGCAAAGACTCTGTGCACACACACCGTGGGGCCTGGTGACCACATGCAAGGGTTCTGTGCACACACCGTGGGGCCTGGTGACCCCATGCAAGGGCTCTGTGCACACACACACCGTGGGGCCTGGTGACCCCATGCAAGGGGTCTGTGCACACACACCGTGGGGCCAAGTGACCCCATGCAAGGGCTCTGTGCACACACACCGTGGGGCTGGGTGGCCACGTGCAAGGGTTCTGTGCACACACACCGTGGGGCCTGGTGACCCCATGCAAGGGCTCAGTGCACACACACCGTGGGGCTGGGTGGCCACGTGCAAGGGCTCTGTGCACACACATAGTAGGGCCTGGTGACCCCGTGCAAGGGCTCTGTGCACACACACCGTGTGGCTGGATGGCCACATACAAGGGCTCTGTGCACACACACCATGGTGCTGGATGGCCCAGTGCAAGGGCTCTGTGCGCACACACCGTGGGGCTGAATGGCCACGTGCAAGGGCTCTGTGCGCACACACCATGGGGCTGAATGGCCACGTGCAAGGGCTCTGTGCACACACACCGTGGGGCCTGGTGACCCTGTGCAAGGGCTCTGTGCACACACACCATGGGGCTGGATGGCCCCATGCAAGGGCTCTGTGCAGACACCGCGGGGCTGAATGACACCGTGCAAGGGCCCTGTGCACACACTGTGGGGCTTGGTTACCCCATGCGAGGGTTCTGTGCCCACACACCATAGGGCTGGATGGCCATGTGCAAGGGCTCTGTGCACGCACACACCATGGGGCTTGCTGGCCCCCTGAAAGAGCTCTGTGCACACACACCATGCAGCTTAGTGACTCCATGCAAGGGCTCTGTGCACACACACACACCGTGGGACTTCGTGACCCGGTGCAAGGGCTCTGTGCACACACACCCTGGAACAATGCAGGTGTCACTCACTACAGTGCAAGGCCTCACAATGCTGCTAGAGTGCACAACCCAAGCGAACATGGGTGGAGGGTTGGGAGGGCACTGCCACCCTAAACTCTCTTGGCAGCAGTCAAGGCGTGAGAGGTCACGTGGGTGGCTATCAAATGAAAAACCTCATTTCAAAATAACCTCTAGTGAAAGTTTTCGAGTTAAACCAAGAGTTCTCAGTGAAATAGCACAAACTATTCTGAAGAAACAGATGGGTCCAATCCTTCCTAAGATCAGTAAACAAACATCGCAAAATCTAAAGTAACGAGGCGCTTCCTGCATGTTAGAGATTTGCTGGTCTCCCTTTCTTCCAGCTCTGATGCTGGTTATTAGCGTAGAACCAGCTCTTTTAATTAAAAAGTTAATTCACAATTTATTTCTCAAAACCCTTCCATCCTTCAATGTCCAAGACTTCCATTTCAACACTAGCAGCTTCCAGTTTCCCTAGTGTTTTTAAGCGCTATAAACATTGGCGCCCTCATTGCAATGTGCACCTTTGTATTGTGGACTTAAATAGTTCCTACTACCCTTGTGGGGCACTGAAGCGCTTGCCTCCATAGGCAGCATTCTACAGCATGTGGGGGTGTGGTTGGACAGATGTTGTCTTTGCTTTGACCCCGTGTGGGAAGTGTTTCCGTGTTGTGCGTGAGCGCCATTGAGGTGCGGGTATGGGACCCAGAGCTTAGCAGTGCGATGGATGAAACGTTAAAGTGGTGCAGAGTTTATGGTTTTCAGGACGCTGGCAGCTTGGAGCAGCTCTGAAGGTCCCTTTTGGGGTTTCTTATTTTTTATTTTTTTATTTTACGGAGTTTTATATAGCGCGAACTTGACCCGAATCGGGTATCAGAGCGCTTTACACAGCACCAGTTGCGTTACATAAGGACACATTCATTTTTGTTAAGCACGGGGAGATTAAGTGATTTGCCCAGGATCACAGGATGTTCAGCGTCATTGCCGAGACTCGAACCCGGTTCGACAGATTCGAGGTCGACCGCCCTAGCCGTTAGGCCAACTGCTCTCCCTCGTCCCCTTAGCTGGTCACCGCCCTGGGCTTTGTTTAATATATATAGTCCTGGGCTGGCATCGGCTGGACGGGAGATGGCGGCGAGATCTCCTGGGACGGACTGTGTTACCATCACCTCATATCTGAAAGTCATTGTGAGAGTCGTAAAGCAGTCATCGTGCGTCGCTCGTTGGTACCTGCAGTGGCGGACTGGATTAGAGTTCGCTGATTGGCCAGCGGTACGTTGTGGGTCTTTTCCGCAATTCCCTGCCTGTTCACTTCGTGGTGACTGGATGAGTGCAGAATGTGAGAAAATCTTATGCAGTTTTCATGACCTGGCTTTTGCTTGCACAAGAAGCAGATCTGTTTAGTCCATGATCTGTGATGTTAAAAGCAACCAGTGCAAAATGTTAATCACATTGACGTAATCTCAGTAATTTCACGTTACACTTGTTATGTAAAATTCCCCAAATTATGCCTTTCCACACCGTTCATGGCAAAAAAATGAGGCTACCATACAGAAACAACTCGAGTGTACAGAAAGTGAGCGGCTGTTTGAGGCACTTGAGGGTTTCTGACATTTTAAAAAATTTTAAATCACGAAAGATCCTCAAACACATCGCAAACAATTTAGAGCCTGTGGTGACTTGGGCCCTAGGCCCACATGCTGGGTACAGAAACCACACAGACACTGTATTGTTGTACTGGAACTGGCCCAGGGCACGTGCGCCCGGCCCCTTTTATTGACAGGGTCACCTGACTGGTGACGCCTGTGCTGGGTGGGTGAATAGTGTGGGTTACATCCTCGGTGGAACACTAGAACGTATCCAGCCGGATACTACAGAGCCATATGCTGGTTTTGCATTTCACGTAAATTCGGGCAGTGTTTCAGAAAGGGGACAGTGACGCATGGAAGGTGGCCTGGGGACACGGTGTAAGGATGTGACACGAGAAGGTCTATCTATGGAAAAGTGACACGTGCATAAGGACACAAGCAGAGGGGCTCTGATACACCAACAGTTACACTGAGGCACCAACACGAAGGGAGGATGACCATGAGACACAGGTATGGGGACACTCTCTGGTGAGGATCACACAGTTCACAGACACGAGCAAGCTGCCAGCGCCAAGGAGACACTGACAGCCGGACACTGGCATTAGAAGACTGACAAGGTGACACTAACACAGGAACGGGGACACAGCAAGGTTTGGAAAAAGGGGGGACCCCTACATACGACAATGAACCTTGCTAGCTGTAGGGACAGAACATGAAGGGGAAAAAAATGCTAGATGCAAGTATACAATATTCAACAACCAATATTCTAACAGGACAACATATAATCAATCACAAAATATTGTGCATAAATATTTATCAAAAATCTTTTTATTTTCGTGATCTTTTATCAGTTTTTTCCATCGTATTATTTATTTACTAAAATTTTTCAATGCATCAAACAATTCATGACAATAGACACACGGTCATATAATAAAAAAGTCATACAATACAATTAAATATTATATGTAGTACAACACTATCATGTATTGGAAACAGGGTCCAGATGGTGTAATGGACAGAAAGGAGGGTCGGCGGTAGATGGAGACAGATACAAAGTCATCATCTGTAATTCCAAATGTTTGGAGATTGGCCATTTTTATGTGGATAAATGAAAACAGACAGATTGAAGAAATACCAAAATGGAGAAATAGAAAAAAGGAGAGAAATAGGTGTATGTATGGGGAGAATGTGATCACCAACCAAATGGACAAAACAACTTCGTATCAAAAAAGTGCCCACCTAAGTGCTAGCAGAGGGTAAAATGTGATTCTTGGTCCCTTCAAACCAAATAGACTGAACAATAATACAAGGGCTTTTATAAGAATATTGGTTGTTGAATATTGTATACTTTCATCTAGCATTTTTTTCCCCTTCACGGGGACACAGCAAAACCGGGCATTTCAGAAGCACTAGGACACTGGACCATTACTTTACGCTTGAATTTTTGTTAAATTTGATGTGAGACATCAGCAAAATACTAACAGGAAATTAATTTCCCTGCGGAGCACTGTCTACTATCTCAAATTAACTGCGATAAGACAAATTTAACTGTCTCAAATTATTCCTTTCCAGGGTATTCATTGTGGAATGAATTTGTATTATTGTGATGGTTTTAATATGCTTTGTATGTCTTTTTTAACAATGGTTTGTTGTATTTTTTATGACTCATTGTAATATTGTCAAATTAAAAAGTGCCTTAAACATCCTGTGTGGAGTGGTGACCTGATAAAGTGCGAGAGAGGTTGTAGGTGGGTGAACACCTGTGGTGATTGAGTGTGCAAACTTTATGAAAAGTGTGTCCATGGGGAACATGTATTTGTAACCATTAGTTTTATGACAAGGATACGGGGGTGTGGGGGCAATTTAACCAAACCTGACATGAAGACGCCTTAAAGCGCTTCCTTCCTCCTATCCAATAACCCAACAGGAGCCCCTGTCCCCGCTGCCACCAGCATCTCACAGCTTCCCTTCTCTGGTCCACCTCAGTGAATCTACCCCATTCAATGGGGACACGCGTCAATCCATGCGAGCACAGGAGCACAAACTTACCACAACAAATCACACAACGGAAAAGGCATCGCATATTACTAATCTACAACCCAATTACCACTAACCCTGGGTTCCGTGGTAGAATGCCACTCGCCACAAAGATGTAATGCCCTACCAGGGGGCAATAAGTGGTAGTAAATGCGATAGAAATACACTGTACACTCACAATCCTGTGTGTATGTTGAGATTGTGTGCACGCATGCTGCAAAGTAAAGAGTGCCCGTCTTCCATGGGCACCCCCCGGCCTGGTAAGGAGGGGGGTCTGCTGCTGCCAACAGTAGACATTCCAGAATGCTGCTGTGTTTGATGACGTCTGCTGGGGATTTGATGCATATTTCTGACATCATACAGTGGAGGGTTGCTTCCGGAACAACAAACTCTTTCTCACATAGAACCCAGGCCACATTTTATCAAAAATGCTCCTCCATATAATGTCCTACATAACAGGTTCACTATGAGGATGAAACCCAGAGGATCAGAGTCAAAGGATGGGGAGCACATGATTTCTTTATGGCCGTCTCACACTTCCAACAATGCTTATTCTAAAGGACTCTCCATCCTTGCCATGCAGTCTCCCCTCAGTGTTCTGTCCCCTGCTGCTCAGCCACAGCGACTGATGTCATTAGAATGAGCACGTGTGCCTGGTTTGAGAGGGGGTCAGTGCAGTGCTGGGCTGTGCAGCAAGGGCGCTGCTCCCGGTGGGGGGTCCTTCATATCTACTTTACCTGTAACCTGAGACATGAATAAACCTCATCCCGTTTCACCCTACTACTGGCTACCCTACATCTTCATTTACCACAATGGCAACGAGCGGAGAAAGGACTACAGCGTTACTGCAGGAACAGGAGAAGAAAAGGAATAAAACTGAAGATTATCTGAAACTTTACAAGAGACTTAATACTAAAACTGATCTTATATATGTGCAACTTGAAGGAATTAACAAACCCTGAAGGCCCCACCAGGGTCTTTTCCATCTGACAGCCTGCAATCTGGGACGATCAAACTTCTTTTCAGCTATTTTATCCAGCACATGGCGTGGTAAGTACGTGGATATGTGGGGGCACTTTTGTGTCAAGTCGCACAACAAGATTTCCCATATAGTTAGAGGAAGCAATGGTGCTGTGGGTACGGGAAGATCAGTGGAAATGCGGAAGAGAATGAGGAGCGAGAGGAAAGTGGAAAAAATAAAGAATTCCATTCACTAAATTTACCAGAGCTCAAGCCCTGGTAGCTATGGCACTGAGCAGAGAGGTTTATCTTAGGACAATGTGTAATTATTTATGCAGTACCAAAACAGTAGTAAAGTCAATATGCAAAACATTAAAAATCCCAACCTGAATAAGAAAACGAGAGTAAAATTTAATACACATAATGACGCCAAAATGACAAAAATAAAATAAGAACTGGAAATAATAATTTTTAAAGTTTTAAATAGAAATAGCGCCAAAAAGTGTTAGTCAATGATCGCGATAAACTGGGACCTAGGTAAAACTTGAGGCTGACCGCAATGGAGCACAGGTCAGATACACCAACCAGGTTTCTCCTCGTCAAAGACTTTACCTTCTGACTTAGTTCTTTAAGTCCCAATCAACCAAAGGAGTACACTTCTAAAGCTCCCACAGAACTCGGGGAAGGCACTAGACACTCACAGGGGTCAGGCAGAGACCAACAGCAGTGTCACAGGGTCAGTTGCCACTCTTCAAATAGGCAGACGCAGGAAAGGCAGCTTGTTGTATTCCTGTAGCTTTAACAGGTCAGCCTTATGACCCTCGGAGTCCTCATGTTGGTCCTGGGAACAACAGGGAGCACGTCCAGTCCCTCAGGGCTTCTCGCGGGTCACAGACAACAGTTCCAGTCCTCGTCTGTTCTCCCCCGGTCCAGCAGTGTTCTAAAGTGGGGGCCTATAGGTGCCACAAACGAGTCAAAGGGAATGACTCCTGGGCTCACCCTAACCAATGGGGTTAAAGTTCTCGGGGCAAATCATATCCTCTTTGAATATTTTCAATATGGTACAAGTCTTCGGGCACACTAAACTCGGGCTTTGAGTATGTGTAAGCGGAGTGTTCTATGGTACTACTGTTGTCCTCCCATATCTAACACCAAAATCCAGTCAGAAGAAACCACTGTACCCAAAATAAACACAAAGACAGAAGTCTGGTAGAACAGAAGCAGGGAATTCCCGTATAGACAGTGGAAACACAAAAATTGTCGATCCATTCTCTTTCCATCCCTTTTATGTGCACCCCAAGTGTTATATGCAAACCCAGCATACCCGTCAAGCAAGATTTGACCCTGTACTCTTACAAAGGATGCTCACAGCCCCAACTCTTCTGCCGAGCTCAAAGGAGTCATCCCGGCCCATTCAGGTCGATCTGTCAATCACAGAGACCGTGGAAGGCATTTCACACCTTTTTAAATGTTATTACCTGGCTGGGAGAAGTTGGAGAGAACAAGTAAATTAGCCTCCAGGAGCTTCAGGCAGGGAAAAGGTTTGTTTCTAAAACGTATGTTCCCTTAATATTATTATAAATCAAACTACACCATGAATTGGATCTTTAATATCTATTAAAAATAGTTGTTTAATCATTTTTCTAGCTAGCTCCATTCCAGAGATACAGTATTAGGTTTTTCAGATCTACTCTGCTTTTCTGCATAGGACAGCTAGGCCTGCAACAGTAAAAAATTGCTTTTGGGCGCTAGTCACTGTAAGGACATAACATAAAATTTCTACATGTCCATTTTTTTAATACCATGCAAGCTCCTTGAGGGCGACATGGCCTACATAGGGTGAATTATTAATATTTAAAAGGGAGGTTTTCACCTGTCAAGAGGGTTTATTTTTATAGGCCGAATTGCAATGTTTACACTGCTACATTCATGCTACACAGCGTAGGCCTGAAGCCATCTTTGCACTGTCAGTGGACTGGGTGGCACAATAGGTGCCGCAGCCCACTAGTGACATCCTGACTTACCGGCCCTGGGGTTTTCACCATTTACTAGGGACGCATAGGTAAGTTAAGTATTACCGATTAGGAATAAGCCAATTTGACCATGTTTAAACGGAGCACAGGCACTTTATTTCTGGTTAGCAGGGATCACAGAATTCTAAACTCAGCAGAAATTTAAGGTCCAGCAAAAGGTGAAAAATCTAGGGTGGCCACACTGAAAGGGTGGCTTTCCTATAGGTGCCTGGAGTCCACTCTATTTCCCCCAAAAAATCGTAACGGCATAGTAACGAGTAAAACCATATGCAACTTAGCAGTATTGCGAATTTTCTCTATGCACGAAGAACGGTAAACGAACACACCTATAGCGAACACACCTATAGCGAACACACCTATAGCGATGATGTCATAATTCTATGTATTTCTACCCCCTCCTCCGCGACATCCTGCAAATCTCCGTTTCAAAGCACGCCGAAGTCACGAGAGTAGGTAGAGGCTAATAAAATATTATAATTAATTTCAGAACATTTGATCTCCTACAGCGGGTTACTGCCAACTGTGGCTTCCTGGCGCTTGATGAAACGGACTCTTCCAAAGGAGCTTTGGATGGGTTATAATACAATATTGCGTATAGAGCCTAGTAGGAATGCATTATGTGCAAGACGCCCAGTGGCCGGTTCGTTTTCGCACCCACACAGACGGAGTGACTTCCACAGGGCGGGCAGAGCTGCAAAGACCCCGTCACCTGACAGATGCTGAAGGACAGATGGACTCTTCCCGGTGGTGCTTTCTTCCGGCCCCCGCGGGGCCCCCACTGCTGGACGAGGCGTGACACAAAACACCTCCACACGGTGTGTCTGATGCCAGAGAGAGAGCCCCTCGGCTGCAAAAGCCATCTCCACGGTAACCATGGCAACGGGAGGCATCCGAGGAGCTCTGTCAAGCCCTCCATCCAACTCCAGGCCTCAGACAAAAGAGAGCAGCAGTGCCGGGGCCAGCGGGGGACAAGAGCAGGCACAATGCGCCCCGAAGCCCGGGAGGGGCCAGAGAGGCACGCGGGAGGCTGTGTACCCCGTGCGGCGCTCGTGGGGTGTGGAGTGGTCGCACCACAGCAGGGCCACAGGAATTAAACTATTCTGTGGCCGTGGCTTTTTTCGTATAATTATTGATTTGCTGCGTTTGCCACATAATTTAACATCTGCTGTATAATTTGCATATTTTAACATTAAAAAAAATGTTTCTACTCAAGCTGAAGAAAAGTTACTAAAAATGTAGTGATACATGTTGCCGCGAAGCTGAAGGCACCTTCGAGTTGCTTATCGCTGTATTTGGGCGTTCAACTGGTGCTGACAAGCTGAAATCTTTGTGCAACAGCGTTAACGTGTAAAAATGACAAAATAGTGAACGGATACCATCATAAAATATGCCGCTTAATCGACATTATCTCACCACATAATTTAGTAAAACCTGCTGCATAATTCCAGTGGCCCTGGCGATATACAACCAATAACATGAATGTATTATATCACCCTCTTCAGTGGGCTGGCCTCCAGGCACTTTGGTGGTGGGATTCGTGAAACACGGCAGCTTCAACGTGTAAAGGCATGAAGTCACCCCAAGCTCCTCACACTGTCTGCACACAGACCCCAAGTATGTCTCACTGTCAATTTGTCCGAAGCTCCTCAAAGTATCCCTGTACCTCAACATCTGTGCGCCCCACTCCTCAAAGTATACTTGTACCTCAACATCTGTGCACCCCCCACTCCTCAAAGTATACCTGTACCTCAACATCTGTGCACCCCACACTCCTCAAAGTATCCATGTACCTCAACATCTGTGCACCCCAGACTCCTCAAAGTATCCTTGTACCTCAACATCTGTGCACCCCACACTCCTCAAAGTATCCATGTACCTCAACATCTGTGCGCCCCACTCCTCAAAGTATCCATGTACCCCACCTCCTGTGAAATGTAAGAAAGTAAAAAGGCAGCGTGCTTTTCCGTCTATGCACCCAGGATCTCAAGCAGCAGCCCTGTATCCATCAGGACCGCCCCGACACTGCTCCAATGTAGGAAAGAGCTGAGGATGCATCCCTGTATCCATCAGGACCGCCCCAACACTGCTCCAATGTAGGAAAGAGCTGAAGAGAGATCCCTGTATCCATCAGGACCGCCCCGACACTGCTCCAATGTAGGAAAGAGCTGAAGAGACATCCCTGTATCCATCAGGACCGCCCCGACACTGCTCCAATGTAGGAAAGAGCTGAGGACGCATCCCTGTATCCATCAGGACCGCCCGACACTGCTCCAATGTAGGAAAGAGCTGAAGAGACATCCCTGTATCCATCAGGACCGCCCGACACTGCTCCAATGTAGGAAAGAGCTGAGGACGCATCCCTGTATCCATCAGGACCGCCCCGACACTGCTCCAATGTAGGAAAGAGCTGAAGAGACATCCCTGTATCCATCAGGACTGCCCCAACACTGCTCCAATGTAGGAAAGAGCTGAGGACGCACCCCTGTATCCATCAGGACCGCCCGACACTGCTCCAATGTAGGAAAGAGCTAAGGACGCATCCCTGTATCCATCTGGACCGCCCCGACACTGCTCCAATGTAGGAAGGAGATGAAGATGCATCCCCGTATCCATCAGGACCGCCCCGACACTGCTCCAATGTAGGAAGGAGCTGAAGAGACATCCCTGTATCCATCAGGACTGCCCCAACACTGCTCCAATGTAGGAAGGAGCGGAGGACGCACCCTGTATCCATCAGGACCGCCCCAACACTGCTCCAATGTAGGAAAGAACTGAGGACGCACCCTGTATCCATCAGGACCACCCCAACACTGCTTCAATGTAGGAAGGAGCTGAAGATGCATCCCCGTATCCATCAGGACCGCCCGACACTGCTCCAATGTAGGAAAGAGCTGAGGACGCATCCCTGTATCCATCAGGACCGCCCGACACTGCTTCAATGTAGGAAAGAGCTGAAGAGACATCCCTGTATCCATCAGGACTGCCCCAACACTGCTCCAATGTAGGAAAGAGCTGAGGACGCACCCCTGTATCCATCAGGACCGCCCCAACACTGCTCCAATGTAGGAAAAGCGGAGGATGCACCCTGTATCCATAAGGACCGCCCCGACACTGCTCCAATGTAGGAAGGAGCTGAAGACGCATCCCTGTATCCATCAGGACCGCCCCGACACTGCTCCAATGTAGGAAGGAGCTGTAGACGCATCCCTGTATCCATCAGGACCACCCCGACACTGCTCCAATGTAGGAAGGAGCTGAAGATGCATCCCTGTATCCATCAGGACCGCCCCGACACTGCTCCAATGTAGAAAGAGCTGAGGACGCACCCTGTATCCATCAGGACCGCCCCAACACTGCTCCAATGTAGGAAAGAGCTGAAGAGACATCCCTGTATCCATCAGGACCGCCCCGACACTGCTCCAATGCAGGAAAGAGCTGAAGAGACATCCCTGTATCCATCAGGACCGCCCCGACACTGCTCCAATGTAGGAAAGAGCTGAAGAGACATCCCTGTATCCATCAGGACTGCCCGACACTGCTCCAATGTAGGAAAGAGCTGAAGAGACATCCCTGTATCCATCAGGACCGCCCCGACACTGCTCCAATGTAGGAAAGAGCTGAGGACGCACCCTGTATCCATTAGGACCGCCCCGACACTGCTCCAATGTAGGAAGGAGCTGAAGACGCATCCCTGTATCCATCAGGACTGCCCCAACACTGCTCCAATGTAGGAAGGAGCTGAAGATGCATCCCCGTATCCATCAGGACCGCCCGACACTGCTCCAATGTAGGAAAGAGCTGAGGATGCATCCCCGTATCCATCAGGACCGCCCGACACTGCTTCAATGTAGGAAAGAGCTGAGGACGAACCCTGTATCCATTAGGACCGCCCCGACACTGCTTCAATGTAGGAAAGAGCTGAAGAGACATCCCTGTATCCATCAGGACCGCCCCGACACTGCTCCAATGTAGGAAAAAGCTGAGGACACACCCTGTATCCATTAGGACCGCCCCGACACTGCTTCAATGTAGGAAAGAGCTGAGGACGCACCCTGTATCCATTAGGACCGCCCCGACACTGCTTCAATGTAGGAAAGAGCTGAAGAGACATCCCTGTATCCATCAGGACCGCCCCAACACTGCTCCAATGTAGGAAGGAGCTGAAGATGCATCCCCGTATCCATCAGGACCGCCCGACACTGCTCCAATGTAGGAAAGAGCTGAGGATGCATCCCCGTATCCATCAGGACCGCCCTGACACTGCTCCAATGTAGGAAAGAGTTGAGGACGCACCCCTGTATCCATCAGGACCGCCCCGACACTGCTCCAATGTAGGAAGGAGCTGAAGCCGCATCCCCATATCCATCAGGACCGCCCGACACTGCTCCAATGTAGGAAAGAGCTGAGGACGCACCCTGTATCCATCAGGACCGCCCCAACACTGCTCCAAAGTAGGTAAGAGCGGAGGACGCACCCTGTATCCATTAGGACCGCCCCAACACTGCTTCAATGTAGGAAAGAGCTGAAGAGACATCCCTGTATCCATCAGGACCGCCCCAACACTGCTCCAATGTAGGAAGGAGCTGAAGATGCATCCCCGTATCCATCAGGACCGCCCCAACACTGCTCCAATGTAGGAAAGAGCTGAGGACGCATCTCCGTATCCATCAGGACCGCCCCAACACTGCTTCAATGTAGGAAGGAGCTGAAGATGCATCCCCGTATCCATCAGGACCGCCCCAACACTGCTTCAATGTAGGAAGGAGCTGAAGATGCATCCCCGTATCCATCAGGACCGCCCAACACTGCTCCAATGTAGGAAAGAGTTGAGGACGCACCCCTGTATCCATCAGGACCGCCCGACACTGCTCCAATGTAGAAAGGAGCTGAAGATGCATCCCCGTATCCATCAGGACCGCCCGACACTGCTCCAATGTAGGAAAGAGCTAAGGACGCATCCCTGTCTCCATCAGGACCGCCCCGACACTGCTCCAATGTAAGAAGGAGCTGAAGATGCATCCCTGTTTCCATCAGGACCGCCCCAACACTGCTCCAATGTAGGAAAGAGGTGAAGATGCACCCCTGTATCCATCAGGACCGCCCGACACTGCTCCAATGTAGGAAAGAGCTGAGGACGCATCCCTGTATCCATCAGGACCGCCCCGACACTGCTCCAATGTAGGAAAGAGCCGAGGAAGCATCCCTGTATCCATCAGGACCGCCCGACACTGCTCCAATGTAGGAAAGAGCGGAAGACGCATCCCTGTATCCATCAGGACTGCCCCGACACTGCTCCAAAGTAGGAAAGAGCTGAAGAGACATCCCTGTATCCATCAGGACCGCCCGACACTGCTCCAATGTAGGAAGGAGCTGAAGACGCATCCATATATCCATCAGGACCGCCCCGACACTGCTCCAATGTAGGAAAGAGCTGAAGACGCATCCCTGTATCCATCAGGACCGCCCCAACACTGCTCCAATGTAGGGAGGAGCTGAAGACGCATCTCTTTAAAGAACACTACATCACAATGCATTAACCATCCATGGCCCAGCTGCCACGCCTCTCACACGTGGACTTTACTCGTCTTTGGCCATGTACAGCGCTCCGCTGCTTCACAAACGTACATTACACGCAAGCACAGAGGGCACCAGAACTCATGCACAGCTTGTCCGATTCCACCTCCACCCATCCTCTGCATCAGGCAAACGCAGGCAACAGTCCCTGCTATCTGTCCTGCACTGACGCAGGTGTAATGGACCTGTATGTCTGCAGCCAGACATGAATTTATGACAGTATACATGTATGCAGTGAGGAAAGCTGCACATAAGACCTGTGTGAGTGGGAAATTATGCATGTATGTGTGTAAGGACAGAGTGTGGCAGAAAGGTATTTGTAAGCAGGACGCTTTCCGTATGCAGACAGGCTTCATGTATGCAGACATGCTCTTGATCAATCACATGTATGTAAACCCTCTTGCTTGCACAGAGGGCAGCCCAGGCATTTATCAGCTTCTCAATTCAAAGGCAGGAGGCACCCTCAGAACCCCTCAATGGGCTGACAGAGTGTTTTACAGGGAGGACGAGCCAGGCTTTGTTATAAACACTTGGACAGCTTGCGGTGTGGGGGGGGGGGGGGCACGGGCATGGGGGGCTGTGCTAGAGACACCGGAGCCAGCGAAGCCTCTTAAGCTGTGACACACAGAAAGGAAACCGGCGTTTTGGAAAACAATGAACATGTGAAATTGGTCTGGCTCAAACTGGGGCCTAGCTTCCATTGGTGCAGGAGGTGCAGTGGCACCGGGGCCCACTGAATCCTGATTATTGTTGTATTTTATACATCAAACAGCAGCCCCGGGGGCGGAGGGGGGGCATGACATACTGGCTACGCTCCCGGGCTCCACACACTGTTTGGAACCCTACAACCGGGGCTTTAAGTGGGATGAAAAAAATAGGGGGGTCATCTCAAGGGGGCATGGTTAATATAATTAGGACATGGCTTGAAAAGTATGCTAACAATCTGTGCTTTGCATAGTGTGCCGCCCGGCTGCTTCTGTCATTGCATCCAGATATGTAATACAACAAGTAATGCTACACCTACAACAAGCCAGGACTATTGGCTTGGTCAATGGCTGGTAGTTGCATAGGATAAATAAGCAACAACTATGGCTGCGTTGAATATCTTATTGAAAATTCTTCAGGTCTGAAATGATGAGACCGTGAAAGAACGAGTCTCTTTGAAGTTACATCAAAGGCAGTGAAGGGAGCCACTGCCGCAGAGGTAAGATTTGTTTTTCCATCCTGAGGGCGAGGACAAAAATGGAGAGCATAAGAGACCCGTCTCAGCACCTGCTTCTCAGCACCGGAAAGACCCGGTCCACTTAAAACCCTGCCTACATTACAAACTGTTGCTCACTCTTCACTGTGCACAGGGAGAAGCTCCCTCATCAGATTAGATCCGATACTCGTGCACAGGGTTTAGTGTTTGGCTCGTGGTGCCGAATGCACACGTATCCGCTGCACTCTCCACTGGTTGTTTAATTCTCGTAACGTTATTCCTCCATTTGGTTCTGTTTGCACATTTCATGCACATTTCATTTTCACATTAAAATCTATCCATCATTGTCTCCAGTGTATTCGTTCTCACGCCCCAATGTGTTTCTGGGTGGGCTCTTCGCCTGGGGCCAAACTGTGCAGGTCTAATATTTCTTGTTCACAAGCAGGGTGCTGGGTCCTCCGAGTGACCACCCAAGCCTGCACCGCACCTGTAGTGCACCGCATGGGGGCACAGGAGCCTTACATGGCTTCCGGCAAATGTTTGTGGGTAAATGTGAACATTCCTACCCTCTCTCACTTTACGCATCCAGGGCACTGATCGTCCAGCTTGGGGTCCGCCAGGTGACCCCTCCGGGCCTCAATGCCAGTGGTCCACTAGGACGTCTCCAAGTCTCATGTTAGGTGTTACTCTGGAGCGTCATCAGACAACCAGATCAGATGTCCCTACTATACTGGGCTGCAGTATCCTGGCCAGGCTCTGGTGACGTATTACTCTGGTGTGTCATAAGGTGCCCTAACCCTACAACCAGATCAGATGTCCCTACTACACTGAGCTGCAGTACTCTGGCGAGGCCATCAGAGCCTCTCTCGGGCCCAAGAGGAGCTTTCCTCAACTCCCTTTAGTGTTGTCACCCTTGAGGTGGTTCCCTACTATGTCAGGCCATGCTCCCCGAGCGGGCTCCCACGCCTCTTGTTGGGTAGCAAGAAAAGCTGGTTTGCCAACACCGGATACATCAGTCTCTTGCAGTGTCTTCTGCGTAAAAGCTGCATGGGCTGCGAGTGCCGTGTCCGCTCTGCAGGGAAACCCTGCACTCCTTTCTCCCCCTGGCTTCAGGCTGTGCATGGGCTGCGAGTGCCGTGTCCGCTCTGCGGGGTATCCCTACACACCCATCTCCTGGCTTCAGCCGTGCATGGGCTGCGAGTGCCGTGTCTGATCTGCAGGGTATGATATCCCTACACACCCATCTCCTGGCTTCAGCCGTGCATGGGCTGCGAGTGCTGTGTCTGATCTGCAGGGTATGATATCCCTACACACCCATCTCCTGGCTTCAGCCGTGCATGGGCTGCGAGTGCCGTGTCCACTCTGCGGGCTATCCCTACACTCCCTCCACCTCCTCGCTTCAGGCCATGCATGGGCTGCGAGTGCTGTGTCTGATCTGCGGGGTATTCCTACACTCCCTTCTCCCACTTGCCTCAGGCCGTGCAAGAGCTGGGAGCACCGTGTCCACTCTGCGGGGTATCCCTACACTCCCTTCACCTCCTCGCTTCTGGCTGTGCATGGGCTGTGAGTGCTGTTTCTGATCTGCGGGGTATACCTACATTCCCTTCACCTCCTGGCTTGAGGCAGTGCATGGGCTGCGAGTGCCGTGTCCACTCTGCGGCTATCTCTACTCTCCCTTCTCCTGGCTTCAGGCCGTGCATGGGCAGCGAGTGCCGTGTCCGCTCTGTGGGGTATCCCTACCCTCCCTTCACCTCCTCGCTTCTGGCTGTGCATGGGCTGTGAGTACTGTTTCTGCTCTGTGGGGTATCCCTACATTCCCTTCACCTCCTGGCTTGAGGCCGTGCATGGCCTGCGAGTGCCGTGTCCACTCTGCGGCTATCCCTACTCTCCCTTCTCCTGGCTTCAGGCCGTGCATGGGCTGCGAGTGCTGTGTCCGATCTGCGGGGTATTCCTACATTCCCTTCTCCTCCTGGCTTCAGGCCATGCACGGGCTGTGAGCGCTATGTCCGCTCTGCCGGGTTTCCCTACATTCCCTTCACCTCCTCGCTTATGGCTGTGCATGGGCTGTGAGTGCCGTGTCCACTCTGCGGGATATCCCCACATTCCCTTCACCTCCTCGCTTACGGCCATGCATGGGCTGCGAGTGCTGTGTCTGCTCTGCGGGGTAACCCTACACACCCTTCACCTCCTGGCTTCAGGCCGTGCTTGGACTGCGAGTGCCATGTCCGCTCGGCTTGGAATCCCTATATATCTGTCTCCTGCTGACCTCAGGCCGTGCATGTGCTGCGAGTGCCGTGTCCGCTCTGTGGGGTAACCCTACACTTCCTGCTTCTCCTTGCTTCAGACCGTGCATGGGCTGCGAGTGCCATGTCCACTCTGCGGGGTATCCCTACACTCCCTTCTCCTCCTGGCTTCAGGCCGTAAATGGGCTGCGAGTGCTGTTTCCGCTCTGAGGGGTAACCCTGCACTCCCTTCTCTCCCTGGCTTCAGCCGTGCATGGGCTGCGAGTGCCATGTCCACTCTGCGGGTTATCCCTACACTCCCTTCTCCTCCTGGCTTCAGGCCGTAAATGGGCTGCGAGTGCTGTTTCCGCTCTGAGGGGTAACCCTGCACTCCCTTCTCCTCCTGGCTGGCCGTGCATGGGCTGCGAGTGCCGTGTCCGCTCTGCAGGGAAACCCTTCACTCCCTTCTCCCCCTGGCTTCAGCCGTGCATGGGCTGCGAGTGCCGTGTCCACTCTGCGGGCTATCCCTATAGAGCCTGGACCCCCCCAGGTAGTCCCCCGCCCCAACCTCATGCAGTCCCACAAACACTTTGCCAGTCCAAGCGTGTGGTAAACGGCCATGTTTAATCAACTTCACACCTTCATAAACATGACAAAACATTTATACAATTCATCTTTGTAAAATCAATCTTTACACTTTTATTATTTACAAGCCTTATCACTGATCATAACCACCGGTTATGCACTATCTACTTACTCCAGCACCAAGGGGCCCTCTGGCTCGCCTCTCCTTAACTGAGAACCACGCAAGGCGCAACCCACCTGCGTCCTTGAGCGGTGAGCCCCCAGCCCTTGGTCCTTGTCCGTCCTTCGAGGGGCCCACCCCTCTACCACCAGGCTGCCAAGGAGGCACGTGTGACCTGGCGCCCTTGCCTCCCCAGCCGGTGTCCCCATTCTCCCTGCGGAGAGCTTACCGTCTCTCCCTCAGTGCTGGCCTCGGGAGTATGTAAGCGGGCCTCCCGTTAACCCTGAAAATCACTGTTCTGTGGTCTCTTTTCCGCCACTAGGGTGACCAGGGCCTCACCGGTCCTTCACCCTCACCACCTGCCAATAAGTTCTGCACAAAAGACCAGATCCCCTTTATCCATACGTCTGTGCCAATGTCCGATAAGTGCACGCCGTCTTTGTGAAACATCATGTCCCCTGTGATCAGTCTATGTGGAATGTGACACAAGCGGCCCGGCCCTGAGCACAACCTGGCCAATTCCCGGTTGAGGCGTCTCACTGATACGTTCAATGCCCGAGATCTGACTCCAATGGCCCATGTCCGGCGAGGTATCATGCACGACCATGCAATCCGAGCATGAGGAAATTCTCTCCCGATCCAGGCGAACTCGGTCAGTAAGGCTTCTCTGACTGCCATGCGTCCCAACTCCACCATGTCGTTGCCGCCCAAGTGTAGGATCACCAAATCCGGGACTGCTGTCCCTCGTGCGCCCTAGTCTCCTCCACCAGCTGCCGCAGCTGCCGAATTCGCAGACCGCCGACGCCGCGCCATAGGAACGACGCCCTCCTTAACCCCGGTGGTTTCGACACTCGCTTCTGCCTTAGCCGCACTGTGGCCCGCCGCCCAACACCCATATCAACTTTGAGGACATACTAATAGTAGGAAGAGAAATGGAAACGTCAGCATGATCACATCAACATCTCGGTCCTGTGTTTCCCAGCAATCCAGGTCGCACATAGCGCTTAAAGCAAGTTGATGACCAGCGCCCCACCTTCTTGACCGCTTCGGCTGGTAAGCCTGCGCCTGCTGCCAATGTTGCCGCCCCAATTCTAAATGAGTGTGAGGAGTACCCCTTGGCATCCAGACCCAGACACGCCCGCGCCCGCCCAAACACCGCCCTGAATTGGTACTGCGACACGCAAGCGCCCTGCTCATGTATGAACAGTGCCTGACCACTCCCTGCTGGACGAATCGCCAGGTAGGCTTTCATTCTGTTTACTGGGCAAATATCCTCCCCGGCGCCGGGCCCAAACGAATTGTCACCCCCTTCCCCAATGGATCTGTCTTGGATTTCCTCAAACCACCACCAGGTCCCCTTGGACTAGCTTTGTATCCTGCCACTGGAGTCCTCCTGCGTGGTCTAACTTGGAGGCCCCCACCAATCCCCCACTCTAAAAGCCCCGTAAAAGGCTAAGGTAAATACCGCCCCAAATAACACGCTCTCGTAATAAGAAGAGCAAATCGCCTGCAATACCCCCAGCATGTCGCCCAGAGTTTTTATATCTAACGGCCTTCTACTGTCTCTCTTGACCCCTTCTAGCCTGGCCCATCCTGATAGAGCTTTCCTTACTACAAAGCTGCGCTGGGGTCACATTCCCCGCTAGTTTCAGCAAAGAAGCCTATTGCTGACACATGTGCCCTAGCATATGACGCTGGCCTTCCTTGCTCCTTCAGAGCTAGTAAAATTCGCAGAGCGCCCCTGTAGAAAAAGGGCCAACCGGCCATTGCGCTCCGCAAATATCCTGTAAGTTTTGAACTGTTGCTGATAAGTTCTTCTAGTGCGCTCGCTCAATGACGCTCCCACCAGCCCTGCTAGGGCGGGGCTCCAATCCTCCACAGTGATGTCGGGAACCCAGTCATCTGCTCTTCTGCTTGAGGATGATACCTCCGGAAATCCTGCAACTTGGAGCGAGACAAAGCATCAGCAGCCTGGTTTTCCACACCTGGGATATGTGCTGCTTTGAACAGCAGGTTGAGCTTTAAGCAGGCCAACACTAAATGTTTTAACAACCTCAAAACATGCTTACACGTAGCTCCCTGCCTATTGATCGCTTCCACCACTGCCATGTTGTCTGACCAAAAGATTACCGATTTGTTTCTAAAGAATCCCGCCCAGATGTCCACTGCCACTATGATAGGAAAAAGTTCCAAAAAGGCTATGTTTCTGGTCAAACCACTCACCTGCCAGGAAGCCGGCCAATCGCCCCTACACCAATGGGACCCCAGTACTGCTCCAAAGCCAATGCTACCTGCGGAGTCAGTGAGCAATCCTAATTCTGCGCTCGATATTGGCGGCTCTGGCCAGATTACCTTACCATTGAACTCCTTCAGGAAACTTCGCCACACCCTCAGGTCCTCCCTCACATCTGCCTGCAAGCGCACATGATGGTGCTTTGGGTCAACCCCACCATCGCCCGTGCAATTGACCTAGAAAAGGGCGTCCCATCGGGATGATCCTTAATGCAAAATTCAGCTGGCCCACTAAGACCTGGAGCTGGTGCAGCGTGACTTTGGGACCTGCCAGGCCGAGTCAATCGCTTGCGAGAAAGCCTGTACCTTATCCTGTGGCAACCTGCATTCCCCCTCGCCGTGTCTATCTCAATGCCCAGGAAAGACATGCATGTGGCCGGGCCCACCGTCTTGCCTGGAGCCAATGGCACCCCCAGTTCCTCCCACATGTCTACTAGCCTGCTCAAGGCCTGGCCACACTCTCCTGATGCTGGGGGCCCATGATCATAAAGTCATCCAGGTAGTGTACTACGTCTTTGTGATTTGTTCTGAATACAAACATCCACTGAAGCATCGTGCTGAACAACTCAAAATACTTGCATGACACTGCGCAACCCATGGGCATACACCTGTCATAATAAAATTCGGAGTTCAACTGGAAACCTAGCAGATGATAGTCATCCGGATGAACCGGCAATAGCCTGAATGCTGACTCGATATCCGTCTTTGCCATGAGGGCGCTGGGACCTAAGTCGCGCAGCCTCTGTAATGCTGTGTCAAAGGAAGCGTATGTCACTGAGCAAAGGGACGGATCTATGGCATCATTCACTGACGCCCCCTTGGCGCTGACAAGTTATGGATCATCCTGAACTGACCTGGCTCTTTTTTGGGAACTACGCCCAGAGGTGAGCACACATAGCCTGGCAATGGGGGAGCAGTAAACGGGCCGGCCACCCGTCCCAGCGCCCTTTCCTTACCCACCTTCTGGGCCACTACCGTGGGCTGCATGCGTGCAGACAGTAGGTTATGGCAATACCCTATTGGGGGCACCCCTTGTGCTGGGATTCGAAAGCCTGAGGAGAACCCATCATACAATGTCTTGGCTGCTTTTCTATCCGGGTACTGATTCAGCCAGAAAATCAGTCTACCTATGTCTACTGGCGTGGGAAGCTTACTGTTGGGGAGGTTTAACCTCCCTCCCTTTCTCTTTGGACTTCTTAATACACTTAAACTCGGGATGTGAAGGGTGGCCGCAGTAGGCACATGCGTGTTTGAACTTACATGCCCCATTGGGCCATGTACAAATTTTTCGGTTAAACGCCCAACAAGTCCTCTCTTCTCCCCTGTGCCCCCTGGGAAGTCCGAAAGGGCTGTTTCATGGGTGTTTTGTTATGGACACTCTCCAACCATACATTTACCTCTGTTTGGTCCCAGCCCATATCTGGGTCGTCCACTTTGGCCCATCTAAAGTCTCTATCATAATCCAGCCAGGCCACCCCCCATACATCGTCTGTGCCTTTAAAATCTTATTTGAATAGCAAATCAGGGGTATCGCCAATTCTGGCTTCTTTTCTAGCATTACTATGGAAAAACATTGAAACCAAACAACCAGTTAGTAATTGACTCTTCTACCCTTGGTTTCCTGTCTCTGAAGGAACCTTCTTTCCCGTCTTTCTCTTTGGAATCTACTTCCCTCCTCTTTGGTCTAATTAAGGAGAATATGTCAATAAACTCCCCTTCCAAATCTTCTCTCGTGTCCTGCGTAACATGTGTTGCCAATTTGCCCCTTTTAGATAACACTGAATCGTGACCACCAATTACCTTTGGCCCGTTATCTACCTCTTTGCTTGAACACTCTACTGCCTTACCTGCCGCAACCCCAGTTGTCGCTGCTTGCGCGGGGGCCGCTTGACCCACCGCCTGGAGGGGCGTACACGCCTCATTTTCTTGCGCCTTGCCCAAGAGGGCCACTTGTTTACTTAAATCGCTGAGCACGCCTCCCGTGCCTGCTGATGACGCCCATGGTGCTACCGTCGCGCTGCCATTCGGGCTCCCCCCTGCCGGTGCGCCTAATTGCGCCAAAAGAGATGCCACCGTCGCCCTTGGCCCCCCTCCGCTGCTGCCATTGGTTGCCTTAAGGTGGGAGGCCGAACCCCACTCGCTGGCCCCCCCCCCCCCCTGCGGGATTGGGGCTGCCACTGGCACTACCTCCGGTAATACAACGATGGGAGGAGCAGGAGCTGGCATTAAAGCCTTCAAAACCCCCTGATCTCAGCCAGTATTGTACTCACATCCTCCCTTCCCTCTCCTGGTGTCTCGTTGATTGCCTGCGGGGTACCCCCGGCGGAGGAGAAGGCTCCATGCTGGGAACCGGTATTTCGGGTACACCCGGCGGTGCTGGGATCCCCGCGGGCACAGGGGGCAATGGTTTGGGCACACAAGGCACTGGCCCTGGGGGCCCACTAGGCGGCTGGGGTACTGGTTGTGGAGGCATTGCGGGAGAAGCCGGTGCAGGTAGTTGTTCCTCCAGACCCTTGCCCCCCCTCCCTCTCCTGCTCACCCTGGGCCTCTTCACTAATGGAGGGAAGGCCGACCTGGGCGGGACTATGGTTCTACGGGGGCGGGCCCTCTCGACTGGTTCCGGGACCTCCTCACTGTCCGAGATTGGCGCCTCGCCCCCTGTTCCCCCTCATCCTCATCTCTGCCCAGTTTCGCCAACACCAGCTTCAACAGCTGCGTTATTTCCGACTCGCCCTCCTTTCGCTTTTGGTTGCGCTTTGGTGGCATCCTTCCTGCTCGGTGCGCGCGCCTCTTCTAGCTCTGGCCCCGCGCTAACGCTGGCGCGTTTACTCCGACCCCAGTGCTGCCCCTAAATGCCGATATCCCCTGAACGCGTGGAGTCAGTCGGCTAGCACACACAAAGACCTCACATCAAATGAGACGCTCCCGAACCCTCCTTCTACGGGTGCGCAAGACCTCCCACGTGCACTCCGTAGTCTACCCGCCGCCCAGCACAAGCGCGGTCCCTTGTATTCCCGGAGCCGCCTTCTCCGCTGCTATCCCCCTGCAGCAGTGCACCGTACCGCTGGGCAGTCAACAAGGCCCCCAGGGAAGCTCGCCAAACCAACACCGGCGGAACTCACCAAAACTCAGTGCCCCCAAACGCAGGGTGTCTAGTGGTAGCCCCACACCAAAATCGCCCGCTCTCAGCAGAGGATCGTACCGCTGCGCAGTCTACAAGGCCCCCTCCCGGAGAAGCACGCCCAATCGCAACCGGCAGACTCACCCAGAACCTCGCTACCAAGCCAAATCGCCCGCTCTCCGCCCCGCCCGATACCAAATTCAGCCGCCTAACCGGGAAGCACGATACCACTCTCACAGCCTACGGACGCCGGATCACCCGAGGGAGGTGTCCACATAAAGCACTCCCGATGCGTGCTAGCACAGCAAGGGAGACCACGGCGGCCACCAGCGCCCAGCGGGGAAAACAGTCTTCTTAAAATACAACTTATCTCGCCCACCGGCTACCAGCGGCCCCCCGCGCACCCCCAAAGCCCCGACACCTCACCTCGGAATCCGCGCCGCCACGATATCCTCAGCGCCAACACTGCTACGCGCCCCCCCAAGTCCCACGACGGCGCGTCCTCCGAAAGTGGATTCCCGATACAGCGACGCCCGAGATTCCAACGATGCCCGAGATTCCAGCGATGTCCAAGAATCCGGAACTCTGCTGCTCCCCGGGGTCAAGTACAGGCAAAGAGGATGTCCTCAAGGGGACCCGGGGCCTAAATAGCCACCCCCTGGCTCCCCCTTCCGCTCCTCGGGCAGGCCGGACACACGTCACGGCCGACCCGGAAGTACTTCATTCGGCCAGTAGCCAATAGGGCTACTGGTCCGGGCTATGGGCGGGGTGTGGCGTGGGACCGGTGGGGCCGGGCCCTAAGGGCGCGCTCACCAAGGCCTCGCGCTTTCACACTCCCTTCACCTCCTCGCTTCAGGCCATACATGGACTGCGGGTGCGGTCTCTGCTCTACGGGGAATCCCTACACTCCCTTCACCTCCTCGCTTCCGGCTGTGTGGTCTGCGAGTGTCATGTCCGCTCTGCTTGGAATCCCCATATGTCCAGCTCCTGCTGACCTCAGGACTTGCATGGGCTGCGAGTGCCGTGTCCGCTCGGCGGGGTATCACCACATCCACTTCCCCTGCTAACTTCAGGCCGTGCATGGGCAGCGAGTGCCGTGTCCGCTCTGTGGGGTATCCCTACCCTCCCTTCACCTCCTCGCTTCTGGCTGTGCATGGGCTGTGAGTACTGTTTCTGCTCTGCGGGGTATACCTACTTCCCTTCACCTCCTGGCTTGAGGCCGTGCATGGGCTGCAAGTGCTGTGTCCGCTCTGCGGCTATCCCTACTCTCCCTTCTCCTGGCTTCAGGCCGTGCATGGGCTGCAAGTGCCGTGTCCGCTCTGCGGGGTATCGTCACGTCCCCTTCCCCTGCTAGCCTCAGGCCGTGCACGGGCAGCGAGTGCTGTGTCCGCTCCATGGGATATCGCCCCTTCTCCTGCTGGTCCTGCTATGTCACACGCCAAGTCTCACAAGGTTGAAGACCCCCTCTTTTGATGCCCTTTATGACCTGGGCATTAGTACAAAGCTTCCTCCAAACTATGCTGACCCAGCCTTCAGCCTCCCCTCAGGTGACACATGCACCAGAAGTGGGGAGCATGAAACTCTTCCTGTTTGTAGAACAGGCCCAGAAGTCTGAGCCCACTGCTTGGAGAGTGATGCCTGTGAGAAGTTGGCCTGGTATATGCTGTCCACTAATTAAAGTGGGCACCTTGCACCAGTCCGAACGACCCTTATGATGTATGAGGTCAAAGATAACCTTTAGAAAGCTATCCTAGTGGTAGCTGTGGAGCGCAGCCTTCAGGCTAAGTCTTGAAGGAATGTAAAGCAGCTTGTTTTACCAGAATCTCACTTCCTGAATGATCAAATGAAAGGAGAACCACACAGTAGTTATGTAAAAATATGTATTTATTATTATAACACTCGCTACTAATCTCTACACGAGATTAGAACATAAAGCACGCAATACTTAATCAATAGAACATACGTAAGTAGCAAAATGTACAACGGGCTCCAGGGGGAGACCGAACCATATACTAAAAAAATGGTATAACAATCACGACTTCAATAGACACTGTGCCTAGAGCACGTAGAATCGCTGGGACCCCAAGGAACCACCCAAGGCAGTGACACAGGGCGCCCACGGAGGACGGGTGCAGTGAGGAAACAGTTTAAGGACACTTCTACGAGGACTTCAAGCAAACCCTTTGGAACATAAGAGGTTCTAAGGCCAGCACCCTTGTGAGTACCGAGGTACCCGTGTTACCTATCCCAGAGGAGCCGGGTGCATAGGGGTCAAGTGGTGCCGGAAACCTCCGTCGTTTTCAACGGAGAGATGCAAAGAAGTACTGCTGCCAGGAAGGCGAAGAGTGTCCAGTGGAATCCAAGCCTCGATTCTAGGTGAGAGGAACCTGAAAGCAGAGGGGACAGAGTCTGGGTCACTTCAGGTGACCAGGGGCTCGGTAGTCGAATGCCCACCGATGTCGGGTGCTTCAGGTGAATAGAAAGGATGTTTGTCTCTGCAGCCACGGGGACCAGGAGACGTCGACGACGACCAGGGTCCGGAGGTGAGCTGTCCCACGAAGGATGTCGAGAGCTGAGGGGTCAGTGTCCGGCTGGAGCACCAACAAGCCTTGGCAGCGGCAACACACGCAGTCAGAGGAAACAGGTTACGGTGTGGACCAGCAAGGTCCAGGGGACTCCCCAAGCAATGGAGAGTCAGGGCACATCTGTAGCAACCAGGGAAGCCCAAGAACAAACGAGATGACCCTCCCCAGGACCCACAGGCCAACGGACCAGGGATCGCGAGGAGACCTCGAGCGAATTCACAAAGCACCCGCCCACAGAGCACTCGTGGAGTGGAGGCCGGATATCTTTAGTGCAAATGGTGCTCGGAGTCAGGACTACATGTAGTCCAATGCACAAGCTCAGGGAACGCCAACAAGCATATGCACTTGCAAATAGACGCGGTGCACAGGGTTACGGGTTGCACGGCCCCCACGAGGGATACTGGTCAGATCTACCTCGGGGACCTTCGGGAACCCACCTCCTGTGTTGCAGAAATCTTCGGAGTCCGCAGGAGCTCTGGAGATACAAGCCGGTCAGATGCGCATAGGTGCCTGCTGCTGCAGGGGAGTAACTCCTTTACTCCAAGGGAGATTCTTCTGTCGGCCAGCGAAGTGTAGACCGTCGAAGTACGTGGTTTCTTTGCAGAGTCTTGTCCAGGTATAATCCAAAGTCCTGTGGTCAGGTTTCCCACTTTATACCCAGGGAAGGGGTTGGACGGACTCTGGGGACCCTCCTAGGGGAGGGACAGGACAGAGGGGTGGCTACACCCATGTCCTTTGTCCAGTTTCACGCCAGAGCAGGAGCCAACAGCTCCCAGAACTGGTTTGAGCTGGACTATGCACAGGGACACCAAATGTGCCCCCAGGGCAGACTTTCTGGCACTCTGAGTGCACCCAACCAGCCCCAATACACTAAACCCTGTCTGGGAGGTGGTCACACCTCCCTGTGACAGGATACCTATTGTCATGCCTTCCTCTGCTCGAGCTTGGCTCAGCAGCAGGAGGGCAGACTCGTGTCTATGGCTGGCAGCATCCATTTTGTGCTGCCCAGGTCGAGAAAGCTGGTACCGGGTAGACCGGTGACCCATAGTAGTGGTTCTACAAGGGTGGAATCATACCTCCCCGCCAGTACTGGCGGGGAGGTATGAGTCCAAGGTGTTTGACACCAAACACGACATGTTTCTAAGCAGCCGTTTTAAAGTTAGCATTTACCGCGAGGTTATAATGCACTTAAAACATATATGTCTGGCTGCATCACAGACAACCTCGGTGAATGGTCTCCGAAGGCTGCAGAGGGGCCCTACTCATGCAGGGGCACCTTCTCACGTAAAACCCAGCACCCTGCCTTCAGGATTGATAAGGCCTGCCATAGGGGTGACTGATAGGTTTGTAAGTGTAGTGATTTAGATATAGTGAACCTATATCTAAGTAAGTGGTGCAAGCACCAGCTTACACAGGCTGCTGTAGCAGACCTGTGGTGTCATTTTGAATAGCCTCTAATGGGTGGCATAATACATGCTTTAGCCCATGGGAGGCCTCTGGAGTACCTATGCCCTGGGTACATGATGTACCATATACTAGGGACTTATAAGGGTACCCCAGTATCCAATCTGGAGTGTACCTAAGGTACATGCAATCAATTTACAGGAGAAAGCAGATAGACTGGGGTCCTGAATAGCAGGCTCCCAGTCAGACTAGGCCAAAAACAGTGAGACATCAGCAAAAAGTGGGGGTAACTAAGAAGCAGATCCTACTCTCCTACACAACCCCCCCCCAAATGTAAGGACATTAAACTAACCTTGACCAGTTGAGTCTTCACGTTCTAAGTGGAAATATCTGGAGAGTCCATCTGCATTGGCATGGTTACTCCCAGGTCTATGTTCCACTGTATAGTCCATCCCCTGCAGGGAAATGGACCACCTCAAAAGTTTGGGGTTTCCACCCTTCATCTGTTTTAGCCATAAGAGGGGGCTTATGGTCTGTCTGAACAAGGAAGTGAGTGCCAAACAAGTATGGCCTCAGCTTCTTCAAGGCCCAAACCACAGCAAAGGGCTCCCTCTCAATGGCTGACCAACGTTTCTCTCTGGGGGGTCAGCCTTCTGCTTATGAAAGCTACTGGCTGATCCTGACCCTCTTCATTCAATTGTGATAACACAGCCCCTACCCCCAATTCAGATGCATCAGTTTGAACAATGAATTGTTTGGAATAATCAGGACTTTGCAGAATGGGAGCAGTGCACATGGCCTGCTTCAGGTCATCAAATGCCTTTTGACAGCTAACTGTCCACTGAACTTTCTTAGGCATTCTTTTGGAAGTGAAGTCATTTAAAGGGGCCACTATTGATCCATACCCCTTGACAAATCTCCTATAGTACCCAGTCAGGCCCAAGAAAGCTCTGACCCGAGTCTGGGTAGTTGGAGCAACCCAGTCCATGATGGTCTGGATTTTGCTCTGCAATGGTTGAACCTGGCCTCCACCCACAAGGTGGCCCAGGTACACAACCTGACTCTGCCCTATCTGGCACTTGGTGGCCTTGATAGTGAGGCCTGCCTTCTGCAGGGCCTCTAAAACATTTCTCAGGTGGACCAGGTGATCCTCCCAAGTGGAGCTAAAGACAGCAATATCATCTAGATAAGCTGCACTATAGGCTTCCAGGCCTGTAAGGACTGTATTCACCAACCTTTGAAAAGTGGCAGGTGCATTCTTCAAGCCAAAAGGCATCACCACAAATTGCTAATGCCCACTAGGGGTTGAAAATGCTGTTTTTGGTTTTGACTCCTCAGCTAATCTAATTTGCCAGTAACCAGCTGTCAGGTCAAATGTGCTTAAGAACTTGGCTGAGGCCAAAGTGTCAATCAGCTCATCTGCCCTTGGAATAGGGTGAGCATCAGTCCTAGTGACTGCATTGAGACCCCTGTAGTCAACACAGAACCTCATCTCTCTCTTACCACCCTGGGTGTGAGGTTTTGGTACCAAGACTACTGGACTAGCCCAAGGGCTATCTGAGGGCTCAATTACTCCCAATTCCAACATTTTCTGGACTTCAGTCCTGATACAGTCCCTGACATGGTCAGGTTGCCTGTAAATCTTATTTTTAACAGGCAGACTGTCACCTGTGTCCACCTCATGGATGCACCAGGTAGTCTGACTTGGAGTCAGTGAAAACATGTGTCTGTACTGATTCAGGACCTTCCTGCAATCAGTTTGCTGCTGGTCAGTGAGGCTGCCTGCCAAGGCTACACCATCTACTGAACCATCATCAGGGTTCTGTGAGAGCAGGTCAGGGAGTGGATCACTCTCTTCCTCCTGTCCATCAGTAGCCATGAGCAAGCCCATGTCTGCCCTGCCCACATATGGCTTGAGCCTGTTCACATGGAGCACCCTGTGGGGGCTCCTGGGAGTACCAAGGTCCACCAGGTAGGTAACCTCTCCCTTCTGCTCAAGAATAGTATGGGGCCCACTCCACTTGTCCTGGAGAGCTGCTGGGGTCACAGGCTCCAACACCCATACCTTCTGTCCTGGCTGATACACAGTCAAAACAGCCTTTTGGTCATGCCAGGCCTTCTGCAATTCCTGGCTAGCCTCAAGGTTTTTGGATGCCTTCTTCATATACTCAGCCATCCTGGAGCGGAGACCAAGTACATAGTCCACTATGTCCTGTTTAGGTGGTTTGAGAGGTAACTCCCATTCCTCCTTCACTAAACATAAGGGACCCCTAACTGGATGTCCAAACACAAGTTCAAAAGGGCTGTAGCCAACCCCCTTCTGAGGAACCTCTCTGTAGGCAAAGAGAAGGCAGGGCAAAAGGATATCCCATCTACGCCTAAGCTTTTCAGGGAGACCTTTTATCATGCCCTTGAGGGTTTTGTTGAATCTCTCAACTAACCCATTGCATTGTGGGTGATAAGGGGTGGTGAATTTGTAATTCACACAACACTCCTTCCACATTGCAGTCAAGTAACCAGACAAAGTTTGCACCTCGGTCTGATACTACCTCCTTAGAGAAACCCACTCTGGAAAAGATTCCCAGGAGGGCTCTAGCCACAACAGGTACTGGTATCAGGGGGGCCTTTGTAGTACCACCTGCCTTACCACTGGCTTGGCAAGTGATACAGGAGCGACAAAACTCCTTTGTGTCCTCTGACATGTGGGGCCAATGAAAATGAGGGACAATTCTGTCCCAGGTCTTGTTTTGGCCTAAGTGTCCTGCTAATGGGATATCATGTGCCAGTGTTAATAGGAAGCCTCTAAACGTCAGAGGTATAACCAACCTCCTGGTAGCACCAGGCTTGGGGTCTCTACCCTCTGAGTATAAAAGTCCATCATCCCAGTAGATCCTATGGGACCCACTGGCACTCCCAGCAGAAGCTTGCTGTCTGAGGGGTTCAAGAGAGGGGCAGCTCAACTGCTCCTGGCTCAGATCTGCCCTGGAAGGGCCCCCTGTCCCCAAGAACTCAACCTGGTCAGGTTCAAGTTCCTCTGAGGCAGTTCCTTCTTCAGGACTAAGATCAGCTCCCTCAAGAGACTGATCCTCACTCTGAGGCAGGGGGGGAAGACACTGCCTTACCCCTACTGCTCCTTCTCTTGGAAGGCACCTGGTCCATTATTCGAGGATCCAGGGCCTGTTCACGGAAGACATTTTTGCCTGTGACCTAGTCATGGCAAACACATCTGCAGGGATGCCCAGCATTTCTGCATGTGTCCTGAGTTCCACTTCAGCCCAAGCTGAAGTTTCCAAATCATTGCCCAATAAGCATTCTACAGGGAGGTCTGAACTTACCACAACCTTCTTAGGGCCAGTTACCCCTCCCCAGGTGAAATTCACAACTGCCAAGGAATGGTCTGTCCTGACATTGCTCGAATTGGTCACTTGGTACATCTCACCAAGTATGATCTGGTCAGGGCCCACAAGTTCTTTTGTCACCATTGTGACACTTGCACCTGTGTCCCTGTATGCCATGGCCTCCTTACCATTGATTAAAGGCTGTTGTCTGTACTTGCCCAAGTTACTGGGACTTACAAATAAGGAGGCAATATCCATGCCTCCATCACAGACTAACACAGCCTGAGTTGGAGTTCTGAATAGGCCAGAATCCATCTCAGATCCCAAGGTTAACCCTACTATACCCTTGTTCTGTGTACCACCACTTGAAACTGAGCTAGGGGGAACAGTTGCCTTAGGGGCAGTGGTGGTAGGAGTAGAATCCTTGGCCTTTGGACAATTGGCATCCTTTGTCCAATGGGTCTTCTCTTTACAGATATGACACCAAGGTTTCTTTTGCCTTTACCCTTGTTTGATTGTGACTCCCCCAGATGCAGGTTTTTGGGGCCCTTGTGAAGACTTCTGGTCTTTACCCTTCTCCCCACCCTAATCTGAGGTCTTAGCATCTTGCTTCTTAGAGTCACCACCTTGGTTCTGAGTTTTCTGCTTCACCCTGGTTCTGACCCATTTGTCTGCCTTCTTTCCCAATTCTTGGGGAGAGGTCAGATCAGAGTCCACCAGGTACTAGTGCAACAACTGATTTTGGCAATTATTAAGGATCTGCTCCCTCATAATTAAATTGTACAATCCTTTAAAATCATTCACTTTACTGCCAAGTAACCAGCCTTCCAGACCCTTAGTAGCACAATCTACAAAGTCTACCCAGTCCTGAGTCTGTGTCTTCTGGGTGTCTCTGAACGCAATCCTGTATTGTTCAGTGGTTAAGCCAAACCCATCAATGAGAGCACTCTTCAAGACTGAGTAATTGTCAGCATCCTCTTCTCTAACAGTGAGGAGCTTATCTCTACCTTTGTCAGCAAAGGAGAGCCACAAGATAGCTGCCCACTGCTCTTGAGGGACCCTCTGTACCTTACAGGCCCTCTCCGGTGCAGTTATCCATTTGTGGATGTCATCCCCACTCTGGTAGGGAGGGACTATTTGTTCAGGTTCCTATGTTCATGAGTATACTCCCTACTTCTAGGAACACTGTTGCTGCCACCGTGGGACTCTAGCCCCAATCTCTTTGTAGCTCTCTGGAGCTCTAGGGATTCCCTGTCTAGGGCCAACTGCTCCTTCTTGAGCCTAAGCTTGATTTTCTCAAGCTCCAGAAGTTGGCACCGTCTATCATAAGAGGATTCCCTCTTATTTGATATGGAAGTCCCTACAGAAGTTCCTGAATGCTGAGATTCTACAGAGGGAGATCTAGATCTCCTAGGTAAACTCTGTACTCTTCCTGGTGGAGTAAAGAGAGGGCCACTGGGGCCTTCTCCCCCACCTAAAGGAAGTTCTGTGTTTTCCAGGTTAGAATCATTTTGATCCTCCTGGCCAGGGTTGGGGTTCAGATCAAAGAAGGTTTCTCTTCCTGGCCTTCCTTCATTCCCTGTCCCACCCACTCTTTCTACTTCATCAGACCCTGGGGTCTTTCTGAGGTCATCCAAGAGCAACATCTCAATGAGACGTTGGGTGCTTGCTTTTCTCCCTGTCCTCAGCTTCCTAGACATGCATATAACCCTCAATTCTTGGAATGAGAGGTTATCATACCTAGTTGGCAGAGAGCCACTGGCTTCTCCTCTAGAAGACATACTAGTGTTATGTGGTGTAGGCACCTACCTAACCTAGTGGAGACTAAACTCTCTTGAGTTGGAGAAAAGGTGTGCTAGACCCTTGACTTACCCAACTCCAAGTTCAGTAGAACTTACTTATTCAATCTTGATGTATTATATCTACCTAATACTTTTAGTGGCTTTCAGTTAATCACTCAATGAGATTTATCTGGTAAAACAATAGCAAGCTTGAATCCCAACCGCTGCACACCAATGTGAGAAGTTGGCCTGGTATATGCTGTCAACTAATTAAAGTGGGCACCTTGCACCAGTCCAAATGACCCTTATGATGTCTGAGGTCAAAGATAACCTTTAGAAAGCTATCCTAGTGGTAGCTGTGGAGAGCAGCCTTCAGGCTTAATCTTGAAGGAATGTAAAGCAGCTTGTTTTACCAGAATCTCACTTCTTGATCAAATGAAAGGAGAACCACACAGTAGTTATGTAAAAATATGTATTTATTACTAAAACACTCTACTAACCTCTACACGAGATTAGGAAATCGAAATCCGTATTTGTAAAGCGCGAACTACTCACCCTTACGGGTCTCAAGGCGCTGGGGGCCATCATGGAAATTAAGTGTGCTATTGCCCAGAGTCAAATGGTGCTGAGCTGCGTTGCTGCCGGAGCCGGGGATCGAACCGTGAACCCTGTGCTCCGAAGTCAGCTGCCCTGGCCGCTGCACCACACCTCTCCACTGGGACACAAAGCACACAATTACTTAATCAATAGAACATACGTAAGTAGCAAACTATACAACGGGCTCCAGGGAGAGACCGAACCATATACTAAAAAAATGGTATAACAATCACGACTTCAATAGACACTGTGTCTAGAGCACGTAAAATCGCTGGGACCCCAAGGAACCACCCAAGGCAGTGACACAGGGCGCCCACGGAGGACGGGTGCAGTGAGGAAACACGACTGCGTGCTCCGTGCAACTCTATGGGAAAGTCGCGGTTGGAAAATTACAGTTTAAGGACACTTCTACGAGGACTTCAAGCAAACCCTTTGGAACATAAGAGGTTCTAAGGCCAGCACCCTTGTGAGTACCGAGGTACCCGTGTTACCTATCCCAGAGGAGCCGGGTGCATAGGTGTCAAATGGTGTCGGAAACCTCCATCGTTTTCAATGGAGAGATGCGAAGAAGTACTGCTGCCAGGAAGGCGAAGAGTGTCCAGTGGAATCCAAGCCTGGATTCTAGGTGAGAGGAACCTGAAAGCAGAGGGGACAAAGTCTGGGTCATTTCAGGTGACCAGGGGCTCGGTAGTCGAATGCCCACCGATGTCGGGTGCTTCAGGTGAAGAGAAAGGATGTTTGTCTCTGCAGCCACAGGGACCAGGAGACATCGACGACTACCAGGGTCCGGAGGTGAGCTGTCCCACGAAGGATGTCGAGAGCTGAGGGGTCAGTGTCCGGCTGGAGCACCAACAAGCCTAGGCAGCGGCAACCCACGCAGGCAGAGGAAACAGGTTACAGTGTGGACCAGCAAGGTCCAGGGAACTCTCCAAGCAATGGAGAGTCAGGGCAGGTCTGGAGCAACCAGGGAAGTCCAAGAACAAACGAGATGACCCTCGCCAGGACCCAGAGGCCAACGGACCAGGGATCGCGAGGAGACCTCGAGCGAATTCACAAAGCACACGTCCACAGAGCACTCGTGGAGTGGAGGCCGGATATCTTCGGTGCAAATGGTGCTCGGAGTCAGGACTACACGTAGTCCAATGCACAAGCTCAGGGATCACCAACAAGCATATGCACTTGCAAATAGACGCAGTGCACAGGGGTGCGGGTTGCACGGCCCCCACGAGGGATACTGGTCTCAGAATCGCTGAGAGGTCAGATCTACCTCGGGGACAGTCGAAGTACTTGGTTTCTTTGCAGAGTCTTGTCTACGTGTGATCCAAAGTCCTGTGGTCAGGTTTCACACTTTATACCCAGGGAAGGGGTTGGATGGACTCTGGGGGCCCTCCTAGGGGAGGGGCAGGACAGAGGGGTGACTACACCCATGTCCTTTGTCCAGTTTCACTCCAGAGCAGGAGCCAACGGCTCCCAGAACTGGTTTGAGCTGGACTATGCACAGGGACACCAAATGTGCCCCCAGGGCAGACTTTCTGGCACTCTCAGAGTGCACCCACCCAGCCCCAATACACTAAACCCTGTCTGGGAGGTGGTCACACCTCCCTGTGACAGGATACCTATTGTCATGCCTTCCTCTGCTCGAGCTTGGCTCAGCAGCAGGAGGGCAGACTCGTGTCTGTGGCTGGCAGCATCCATTTTGTGCTGCCCAGGTTGAGAAAGCTGGTACCGGGTAGACCGGTGACCCATAGTAGTGGTTCTACAAGGGTGGAATCATACCGTATGATTCCAAGGTGTTTGACACCAAACACGACATGTTTCTAAGCAGCCGTTTTAAAGTTAACATTTACCGCGAGGTTATAATGCACTTGAAACATATATGTCTGGCTGCATCACAGACAAGAAGACAAAAGAGGTACGGTGTTCCTGGGTGGCAAGTTGGCCACCTGGTTAGTACTCAGAGTGGTGGGGAGGTGGGAAATACCTCCTTTCTGAACTAGGACCCTCACACACCCAGCAAGCTAGGTGTCATGCTTCATCATATGGGTCTGCTCCTCGTCGAGCCGGTGCTGCAATGCTCGACGGGCACCCATAAAGGGGCTCTTTATCGGAGATCTTTTGTTCCTTGCCGTATAGGTGCCGTGGGTGTGAGGGGCCTGGTAAGATGTAGATGTGGTGTGTGGGTTAAAACAGGTAAGGGAATCCTCTGTAATTATTTTTATTCTGGAGAGGTCACAACCTGATTAAAAGTAAAAAGAAGGAGGGCGACTATTTTGTTTTAATCTGACAAAAATTACGCTCTACCCCTTAGTGGGCAAACATGTTTCTCGCCTATAAAATGTCTCTAATAGATCAGTTGGTGATTCCTCAGGACCTAGTGACTAAATGAAAACTATCTACAGTGTGTGGTGTGGTTCTACATACCACTTCTTCTCTCGGTAGGACGTTGCCCCGGAGAAAAGCAGCCAACCTCTTAAGGATTCAAGTGCTGCTTCATCAGACCGCAGCGGAGTATGTGGACACTCAACCCCGGAGAATGGTCTCCGAAGTCTGCAGAGGGACCCTACTCATGCAGGGGCACCCTCTCCCGTAAAACCCAGCACCCTGGCTTCAGGATTGATAAGACCTGCCATAGGGGTGACTGATAGGTTTGTAAGTGTAGTGATTTAGATAGATATAGTGAACCTATATCCAAGTAAGTGGTGCAAGCACCAGCTTACACAGGCTGCTGTAGCAGACCTGTGGTGTCATTTTGAATGGCCTCTCATGGGTGGCATAATACATGCTTCAGCCCATGGGAGGCCCCTGGGGTACCTATGCCCTGGGTACATGGGTACCATATACTAGGGACTTATAAGGGTACCCCAGTATCCAATCTGGAGTGTACCTAAAGTACAGGTGTTGCAATTTACAGGAGAAAGCAGATAGACTGGGGTCCTGAATAGCAGGATCCCAGTCAGACTAGTCCAAAAACAGTGATACATCAGCAGAAAGTGGGGCTAACTATAAGAAGCAGATCCTACTCTCCTACAATGCCCTGCTCTTTGAAGGGTGAGTGATGCTCTGCTCTATGAAGGGTGAGTGAAGCCCTGCTCTATGAAGGGTGAGTGATGCCCTGCTCTTTGAAGGGTGAGGTTTGGGCGGCTCAAGGTTTTCCTGCTCAGTGAGGCCTGTCTCACCTTGATCTGGGGCCGCAGAAGCGTTGTTGATTTGTACCAGTTGTACTACACATCTGTGAGCTGAGTGATTGTATTGGAATTGGATTTGTATAGCGCTTACAACCCCTCAGGAGATGTAGAAGCGCTTTGTGGCAGATAGGAGAATACCACGTAGCCCAAAGTGGGTGGCTAGTCCAGTGTTTTTTAATTATTCCTATAGATTTGTTGGTTATCGGGTTAGTTTTGTGCGCAAAGGAAACGGAAGAATTCCCTCCATTTTCAAGAGGGTGTCTATTAAGTTAGTAGGAGTTCGGAGGAATTATAAAAGTGAGTTAATATAAATGGAAATAGTGGGGTGAGTAAAGAGGGGAGGAGATGAGATATTGTGAGGCTGAAAGGAGAGGTTAAACAGAGTAAGAAACGGATGTGTGGGATGAGTAGAAAGGTTCGAAAAGGTAGGGGTATGGTTAGTTTACTGAAGTGTGGTAGGGAGTAAGGCAGCAGGCAGGTGAAAGTGTAGGGTAAACCTAGAGAGATTTAGACAGGCAGAGGATGGAGTGAAAGAACATTCAAATTTAAAAAGAAAGGTCAAAAAGAGAGAGAATAACCCGTGGCTACGAATCAAGTTCATTGTCATGCAGGGTTTTGGAATGTTCAGATAGGATGAAATCTGGGATAGGATGAAATCTGGAGCAGTAGAAAGAAAGGCGGAGCGGTGGTTACCTGTGGGCAGGTGACAAACTGTTCCTCCTTAGGTTGCTGTGTGTGGCTGATGATCGTGTTGGTAGTCTGTTCTCTTTTTAGATAGATATTGAGCATGGTTGGAGTGGTTTGTCCTTGCATTTATGTTTTTTAACTATGGGGCACGGAGTTATGCGGTGGCTACCAGACAGCGGATTGCTAAGGTTTCTATTGTGCGGCTTTGTGGAGTGGAGACTCACGGGGTTGGCAAGGACCACACCAGGAAGTGTTTGCTTGATAAAGCCGCACAGGTGTAGAGTTTCTAGGGGGGGAACGTGGCTCTCCCTGATATCAGGGGTGGTTTGTAACTGGATTTCAGAGGGTGACTGCCTGTCGACAGCAATGAGACCGTTTGATATATCAAGGTGGGGGGGCACCCATCAGTTTTAGCAGCCTTTAGCCTCGTAAATAAAAGTGTAAAATGTAAATCCAGTGTTTGTAAAGCGCGAACAGCTACCGGAAGGCATCCCGGCGCAGGGGGCCGTCGGGAAGATTAAGCAAGCTATTGCCCAGAGTCACATGGTGCTGGGCTGACCTGCCGCCGGTGATCGAACCGTGAGCCCCAGATTCCAGCGTCAGTCGCCTTGGCCGCAGCTCCACACCTCTTCCCTACGCGTGTGCTCACCTGACCCCTCCTCTCTGGGAGGAGTTTTCGGATGGGGGCGACAGACATTATTGTGGAAGTTCCTCTGGGGCATGAAGTCACCGCCGGGTGCTAACGGTGTGGGGTTACAAACAGGGGGGGCCTACATAAAGTAGTGTCAGGGCAGGCAAGGGCTCTCGGGGCCCCCTCAGTTCCCCAACCTCTGGATAACCCCTGAGCCAAAAGACACCAACACTAATGTGCAAACTTTCAGACAGAAAAACCCCAAAACACCCGACACGCCCCATCCCGAACACCCAGCTGAAGCTGCCGCTGTGCTGGCCCCACAACACTGCACAGCATTCACTACACAAGCCAATTTGGGGCGGCTCCTCCACTAGGGCGGAGGAGCGTCGCCCCACTGCTTTCTCGCAGTGTGAGAAGCAGAAACATAAAATGGTAATAACTTCCCGTTATTACCATTTTATATTTAGTTGCAGGGGGTGGGGGGGCTGCTCTGCGAGCAGGGGAGGAGTGGTGTGCCCACTCCTGAGGGCCCTCTGGGGCCGACCAAACCAGTCATGCGCACTCTGCCCTTGCTCCATGCAGGCAATGCAGCCTGAATGGAGGACATGACCTCCCAGTGAGCCCCTGGCTGGGCGGCGGCCCCACCAATCACAACGCTGCCATTGCAGCGCTATGATTGGCTTAGGGGAGAAAGGGAGCCTGCCTGCTTCCTGTTCCTGCCGTAGGCAGGAGAGTAAAAGCAGGAGACCAGCAGAAGACCAGAAGACGTGGGACCAGGCCGGCGGAAAGGTAAGTTTTTTGTATTATTTATCATTAAATTAATACTCCCCCCCCCCCTCCCAGCGCGACCTACCCCCCCTCCCTGCTCAACCCCCAGCCCCTCCACCCCACGCGACCCCCCTGCCCTTCCACCCGCGAGCCATGCCAGCCGCGACTGGGGTTAAGTGTGGGATGGGCATTTTTCCACAACCTGCAAACCACTGGGCTTCAGTCTGTACCGGAAGTGGTGAGGAAGGGAAGAGACACATCCGCACACCACGCAGGCGTGTACTGCAGGGGGCAGTGAACGCACCCACACGTGCAAAGGCGTCCTCGTGTGAAACAGGTCATTTAGGAGGAGCTTGAAAACCAGCCGTAGTGTCAGAACCCCGTGTGCTTCAGACAGAGAGGGGCAGCGCAGCTCCTCGTGGGCGAATAAAGGGCTTCTATGCACTCACACCAGCAGACACTGCCAAAAGTAACACCAGCCCCTCAGGGCGAACTGAATGCACGTCCTTGTTTAACCCACACAGGCCATTCAGTGCCAGCTCTGGCGTGGCCCGATGGCACAGACTGGCGCCTTGTGGCTCTGGTACACACCAGCACAACCTACAACAGCAAGGAGCAGGGACACACCAGCACAACCTACAACAGCAAGGAGCAGGGACACACCAGCACAACCTACAGCAACAAGGAGCAGGGACACACCAGCACAACCTACAGCAACAAGGAGCAGGGACACACCAGCACAACCTACAGCAACAAGGAGCAGGGACACACCAGCACAACCTACAGCAACAAGGAGCAGGGACACACCAGCACAACTTACAGCAGCGAGGAGCTGGTACACACCAGCACAACCTACAGCAACAAGGAGCTGGTACACACCAGTGCAACCTACAACAGCAAGGAGCAGGGACACACCAGCACAACCTACAACAGCAAGGAGCAGGTACACACCAGTGCAACCTACAACAGCAAGGAGCAGGTACATACCAGTGCAACCTACAGCATCAAGGACCTGGCACACACCAGCACAACTTAGAGCAGCGAGGAGCTGGTACACACCAGCACAACATACAGCAACGAGGAGCTGGTACACACCAGTGCAACCTACAACAGCAAGGAGCAGGTACACACCAGTGCAACCTACAGCAGCAAGGAGCAGGTACACACCAGCGCAACCTACAGCAGTAAGGAGCAGGTACACACCAGCACAACATACAGCAACAAGGAGCTGGTACACACGAGCACAACCTACAGCAGCAAGGAGCAGGGACACACCAGCACAACCTACAGCAGCAAGGAGCAGGGACACACCAGCACAACCTACAACAGCAAGGAGCTGTACACACCAGTGCAACCTAAAAACAGCAAGGAGCAGGTACACACCAGTGCAACCTACAGCAGCGAGGAGCTGGTACACACCATCCCGCACAACATACAGCAGCTATGCCCTGGCACACAACAGCAAGCACAACCTACAGCAGCGAGGACCTGGCACACACCAGCACAACCTACAACAGCAAGGAGCAGGTACACACCAGCACAACCTACAGCAGCAAGGAGCAGGTACACACCAGCACAACCTACAACAGCAAGGATCTGGCACACACCAGCACAACCTACAACAGCAAGGACCTGGCACACACCAGCACAACCTACAACAGCATGGACCTGGCACACACCAGCACAACCTACAACAGCAAGGAGCAGGTACACACCAGCACAACCTACAGCAGCAAGGAGCTGGTACACACCAGCACAACCTACAGCAGCAAGGAGCTGGTACACACCAGCACAACCTACAGCAGCAAGGAGCAGGTACACACCAGCACAACCTACAACAGCAAGGACCTGGCACACACCAGCACAACCTACAGCAGCAAGGAGCTGGTACACACCAGTGCAACGTACAGCAGCAAGGAGCTGGTACACACCAGTGCAACTTACAGCAGCAAGGAGCAGGTACACACCAGTGCAACTTACAGCAGCGAGGAGCTGGTACACACCAGTGCAACCTACAGCAGCGAGGAGCTGGTACACACCTGTGCAACTTACAGCAGCGAGGAGCTGGTACACACCAGTGCAACTTACAGCAGCGAGGAGCTGGTACACACCAGCCTGCACAACATACAGCAGCAAGGAGCAGGTACACACCAGCACAACCTACAACAACAAGGAGCAGGTACACACCAGCACAACCTACAGCAGCAAGGAGCAGGGACACACCAGCACAACCTACAGCAGCAAGGAGCAGGGACACACCAGCACAACCTACAGCAGCAAGGAGCAGGGACACACCAGCAAAACCTACAACAGCAAGGAGCAGGGACACACCAGCACAACCTACAGCAGCAAGGAGCAGGTACACACCAGCACAACCTACAGCAGCAAGGAGCTGGTACACACCAGTGCAACCTACAACAGCAAGGAGCTGGTACACACCAGTGCAACTTACAGCAGTGAGGAGCTGGTACGCACCAGTGCAGCCTACAACAGCAAGGACCTGGTACACACCAGTGCAACCTACAACAGCAAGGACCTGGCACACACCACCACAACCTACAACAGCAAGGAGCTGGTACACACCAGTGCAACTTACAGCAGCAAGGAGCTGGTACACACCAGTGCAACTTACAGCAGCGAGGAGCTGGTACACACCAGCCTGCACAACGTACAGCAGCAAGGAGCAGGTACACACCAGCACAACCTACAATAGCAAGGAGCAGGGACACACCAGCACAACCTACAACAGCAAGGAGCAGGGACACACCAGCACACCCTACAGCAGCAAGGAGCAGGTAGACACCAGCACAACTTACAGCAGCGAGGAGCTGGTACACACCAGCACAACATACAGCAACAAGGAGCTGGTACACACCAGTGCAACCTACAACAGCAAGGAGCAGGGACACACCAGCACAACCTACAACAGCAAGGAGCAGGTACACACCAGTGCAACCTACAACAGCAAGGAGCAGGTACATACCAGTGCAACCTACAGCATCAAGGACCTGGCACACACCAGCACAACTTACAGCAGCGAGGAGCTGGTACACACCAGCACAACCTACAGCAGCAAGGAGCAGGTACACACCAGCACAACCTACAACAGCAAGGAGCAGGTACACACCAGCACAACCGACAACAGCAAGGAGCAGGTACACACCAGCACAACCTACAACAGCAAGGAGCAGGTACACACCAGCGCAACCTACAACAGCAAGGAGCAGGTACACACCAGCGCAACCTACAACAGCAAGGAGCAGGTACACACCAGTGCAACCTAAAACAGCAAGGAGCAGGTACACACCAGCGCAACCTACAACAGCAAGGAGTAGGTACACAACAGCGCAACCTACAACAGCAAGGAGCAGGTACACACCAGCGCAACCTACAACAGCAAGGAGCAGGTACACACCAGCGCAACCTACAACAGCAAGGAGCAGGTACACACCAGCGCAACCTACAACAGCAAGGAGCAGGTACACACCAGCGCAACCTACAACAGCAAGGAGCAGGTACACACCAGCGCAACCTACAACAGCAAGGAGCAGGTACACACCAGCGCAACCTACAACAGCAAGGAGCAGGTACACACCAGCGCAACCTACAACAGCAAGGAGCAGGTACACACCAGCGCAACCTACAACAGCAAGGAACTGGTACACACCAGTGCAACCTACAACAGCAAGGACCTGGCACACACCAGCGCAACCTACAACAGCAAGGACCTGGCACACACCAGCACAACCTACAGCAGCAAGGAGCAGGTACACACCAGCACAACCTACAGCAGCAAGGAGCTGGTACACACCAGTGCAACTTACAGCAGCAAGGAGCTGGTACACACCAGTGCAACCTACAACAGCAAGGAGCAGGTACACACCAGCACAACCTACAGCAGCAAGGAGCTGGTACACACCAGTGCAACTTACAGCAGCAAGGAGCTGGTACACACCAGTGCAACCTACAACAGCAAGGAGCAGGTACACACCAGCCCGCACAACATACAGCAGCTATGCCCTGGCACACAACAGCAAGCACAACCTACAGCAGCGAGGAGCTGGTACACACCAGCACAACCTACAACAGCAAGGAGCAGGTACACACCAGCACAACCTACAACAGCAAGGACCTGGCACACACCAGCACAACCTACAACAGCAAGGACCTGGTACACACCAGCACACCCTACAGCAGCAAGGAGCAGGTACACACCAGCACAACCTACAAGAGCGAGGAGCTGGTACACACCAGCACAACCTACAGCAGCAAGGAGCAGGTACACACCAGTGCAACCTACAACAGCAAGGAGCAGGTACACACCAGTGCAACCTACAACAGCAAGGAGCTGGTACACACCAGTGCAACTTACAGCAGCAAGGAGCTGGTACACACCAGTGCAACTTACAGCAGCGAGGAGCTGGTACACACCAGCCTGCACAACATACAGCAGCAAGGAGCAGGTACACACCAGCACAACCTACAACAGCAAGGAGCAGGGACACACCAGCACAACCTACAACAGCAAGGAGCAGGGACACACCAGCACACCCTACAGCAGCAAGGAGCAGGTACACACCAGCACAACCTACAACAGCAAGGAGCAGGGACACACCAGCACAACCTACAGCAGCAAGGAGCTGGTACACACCAGTGCAACCTACAACAGCAAGGAACTGGTACACACCAGTGCAACTTACAGCAGCAAGGATCTGGTACACACCAGCACAACCTACAGCAGCAAGGAGCTGGTACACACCAGCGCAACCTACAACAGCAAGGAGCTGGTACACACCAGTGCAACCTACAACAGCAAGGAGCTGGTACACACCAGTGCAACCTACAACAGCAAGGACCTGGTACACACCAGTGCAACCTACAACAGCAAGGACCTGGCACACACCAGCACAACCTACAACAGCAAGGAGCAGGTACACACCAGCACAACCTACAACAGCAAGGAGCTGGTACACACCAGTGCAACCTACAACAGCAAGGAGCAGGTACACACCAGTGCAACCTACAGCAGTGAGGAGCTGGTACACACCAGCCTGCACAACATACAGCAGCCATGCCCTGGCACACAACAGCAAGCACAACCTACAGCAGCAAGGACCTGGTACACACCAGCACAACCTACAACAGCAAGGAGCTGGTACACACCAGTGCAACCTACAACAGCAAGGAGCAGGTACACACCAGCACAACCTACAGCAACGAGGAGCTGGTACACACCAGCACAACCTACAGCAGCAAGGAGCAGGTACACACCAGCACAACCTACAGCAGCAAGGAGCAGGTACACACCAGCACAACCTACAACAGCAAGGAGCAGGTACACACCAGTGCAACCTACAACAGCAAGGAGCAGGTACACACAGGCGCAACCTACAGCAGCAAGGAGCAGGTACACACCAGCACAACCTACAACAGCAAGGAGCAGGTACACACCAGCACAACCTACAACAGCAAGGAGCAGGTACACACCAGCACAACCTACAGCAGCAAGGAGCAGGTACACACCAGCACAACCTACAGCAGCAAGGAGCTGGTAAACACCAGCACAACCTACAGCAGCAAGGAGCAGGTACACACCAGCACAACCTACAGCAGCAAGGAGCAGGTACACACCAGCACAACCTACAACAGCAAGGAGCAGGTACACACCAGCACAACCGACAACAGCAAGGAGCAGGTACACACCAGCACAACCTACAACAGCAAGGAGCAGGTACACACCAGCACAACCTACAACAGCAAGGAGCAGGTACACACCAGCGCAACCTACAACAGCAAGGAGCAGGTACACACCAGCGCAACTTACAGCAGCGAGGAGCTGGTACACACCAGTGCAACCTACAGCAGCGAGGAGCTGGTACACACCAGCCTGCACAACATACAGCAGCAAGGAGCAGGTACACACCAGCACAACCTACAACAACAAGGAGCAGGTACACACCAGTACAACCTACAACAGCAAGGAGCAGGGACACACCAGCACAACCTACAGCAGCAAGGAGCAGGTACACACCAGCAAAACCTACAACAGCAAGGAGCAGGGACACACCAGCACAACCTACAGCAGCAAGGAGCAGGTACACAACAGCACAACCTACAGCAGCAAGGAGCTGGTACACACCAGTGCAACCTACAACAGCAAGGAGCTGGTACACACCAGTGCAACCTACAACAGCAAGGACCTGGTACACACCAGTGCAACCTACAACAGCAAGGACCTGGCACACACCAGCACAACCTACAACAGCAAGGAGCTGGTACACACCAGTGCAACCTACAACAGCAAGGACCTGGCACACACCAGCACAACCTACAACAGCAAGGAGCTGGTACACACCAGTGCAACTTACAGCAGCAAGGAGCTGGTACACACCAGTGCAACTTACAGCAGCGAGGAGCTGGTACACACCAGCCTGCACAACATACAGCAGCAAGGAGCAGGTACACACCAGCACAACCTACAACAGCAAGGAGCAGGTACACACCAGCACAACCTACAACAGCAAGGAGCAGGGACACACCAGCACACCCTACAGCAGCAAGGAGCAGGTACACACCAGCACAACCTACAACAGCAAGGAGCAGGGACACACCAGCACAACCTACAACAGCAAGGAGCAGGTACACACCAGCACAACCTACAACAGCAAGGAGCAGGTACACACCAGCACAACCTACAGCAGCAAGGAGCAGGTACACACCAGCACAACCTACAGCAGCAAGGAGCTGGTAAACACCAGCACAACCTACAGCAGCAAGGAGCTGGTACACACCAGTGCAACCTACAACAGCAAGGAGCTGGTACACACCAGTGCAACTTACAGCAGTGAGGAGCTGGTACACACCAGTGCAACCTACAACAGCAAGGACCTGGTACACACCAGTGCAACCTACAACAGCAAGGACCTGGCACACACCAGCACAACCTACAACAGCAAGGAGCTGGTACACACCAGTGCAACCTACAACAGCAAGGACCTGGCACACACCAGCACAACCTACAACAGCAAGGAGCTGGTACACACCAGTGCAACTTACAGCAGCAAGGAGCTGGTACACACCAGTGCAACTTACAGCAGCGAGGAGCTGGTACACACCAGCCTGCACAACATACAGCAGCAAGGAGCAGGTACACACCAGCACAACCTACAACAGCAAGGAGCAGGTACACACCAGCACAACCTACAACAGCAAGGAGCAGGGACACACCAGCACAACCTACAGCAGCAAGGAGCAGGTACACACCAGCACAACCTACAACAGCAAGGAGCAGGGACACACCAGCACAACCTACAGCAGCAAGGAGCAGGTACACACCAGCACAACCTACAGCAGCAAGGAGCTGGTACACACCAGCGCAACCTACAACAGCAAGGAGCAGGTACACACCAGTGCAACCTACAACAGCAAGGAGCAGGTACACACCAGTGCAACCTACAGCAGTGAGGAGCTGGTACACACCAGCCTGCACAACATACAGCAGCCATGCCCTGGCACACAACAGCAAGCACAACCTACAGCAGCAAGGACCTGGTACACACCAGCACAACCTACAACAGCAAGGAGCTGGTACACACCAGTGCAACCTACAACAGCAAGGAGCAGGTACACACCAGCACAACCTACAGCAACGAGGACCTGGTACACACCAGCACAACCTACAACAGCAAGGAGCTGGTACACACCAGTGCAACCTACAACAGCAAGGAGCAGGTACACACCAGCACAACCTACAACAGCAAGGAGCAGGTACACACCAGTGCAACCTACAACAGCAAGGAGCAGGTACACACCAGCGCAACCTACAGCAGCAAGGAGCAGGTACACACCAGCACAACCTACAACAGCAAGGAGCAGGGACACACCAGCACACCCTACAGCAGCAAGGAGCAGGTACACACCAGCACAACCTACAACAGCAAGGAGCAGGTACACACCAGCGCAACCTACAACAGCAAGGAGCAGGTACACACCAGCGCAACCTACAACAGCAAGGAGTAGGTACACAACAGCGCAACCTACAACAGCAAGGAGCAGGTACACACCAGCGCAACCTACAACAGCAAGGAGCAGGTACACACCAGCGCAACCTACAACAGCAAGGAGCAGGTACACACCAGCACAACCTACAACAGCAAGGAGCAGGTACACACCAGCACAACCTACAGCAGCAAGGAGCAGGTACACACCAGCACAACCTACAACAGCAAGGAGCAGGTACACACCAGCACAACCTACAACAGCAAGGAGCAGGTACACACCAGCACAACCTACAACAGCAAGGAGCAGGTACACACCAGCACAACCTACAACAGCAAGGAGCAGGTACACACCAGCGCAACCTACAAAAGCAAGGACCTGGCACACACCAGCACAACCTACAACAGCGAGGAGCTGGTACACACCAGCACAACCTACAACAGCAAGGAGCAGGTACACACCAGCACAACCTACAACAGCAAGGAGCAGGTACACACCAGCACAACCTACAGCAGCAAGGAGCTGGTACACACCAGTGCAACCTACAACAGCAAGGAGCAGGTACACACCGGCACAACCTACAGCAGCAAGGAGCAGGTACACACCAGTGCAACCTACAACAGCAAGGAGCAGGTACACACCAGTGCAACCTACAACAGCAACGAGCAGGTACACACCATTGCAACCTACAGCAGCAAGGAGCAGGTACACACCAGTGCAACCTACAACAGCAAGGAGCAGGTACACACCAGTGCAACCTACAACAGCAAGGAGCAGGTACACACCAGCACAACCTACAACAGCAAGGAGCTGGTACACACCAGTGCAACCTACAACAGCAAGGACCTGGCACACACCAGTGCAACCTACAACAGCAAGGAGCTGGTACACACCAGTGCAACCTACAACAGCAAGGAGCTGGTACACACCAGTGCAACCTACAACAGCAAGGAGCAGGTACACACCAGCACAACCTACAGCAGCGAGGACCTGGTACACACCAGTGCAACCTACAACAGCAAGGAGCAGGTACACACCAGCACAGCCTACAGCAGCAAGGAGCTGGTACACACCAGCGCAACCTACAACAGCAAGGAGCTGGTACACACCAGTGCAACCTACAACAGCAAGGAGCTGGTACACACCAGTGCAACCTACAACAGCAAGGAGCAGGTACACACCAGCACAACCTACAACAGCAAGGAGCAGGTACACACCAGCACAACCTACAGCAGCAAGGAGCTGGTACACACCAGTGCAACCTACAACAGCAAGGAGCAGGTACACACCAGTGCAACCTACAGCAGCAAGGAGCTGGTACACACCAGCACAACCTACAGCAGCAAGGAGCTGGTACACACCAGTGCAACTTACAGCAGCAAGGAGCTGGTACACACCAGTGCAACCTACAACAGCAAGGAGCAGGTACACACCAGCCCACACAACATACAGCAGCTATGCCCTGGAACACAACAGCAAGCACAACCTACAGCAGCGAGGACCTGGTACACACCAGCACAACCTACAACAGCAAGGAGCAGGTACACACCAGCACAACCTACAACAGCAAGGAGCAGGTACACACCAGCACAACCTACAACAGCAAGGACCTGGTACACACCAGCACAACCTACAGCAGCAAGGAGCAGGTACACACCAGCACAACCTACAACAGCGAGGAGCTGGTACACACCAGCGCAACCTACAGCAGCGAGGAGCAGGTACACACCAGTGCAACCTACAACCGCAAGGAGCAGGTACACACCGGCACAACCTACAGCAGCAAGGAGCAGGTACACACCGGCACAACCTACAGCAGCAAGGAGCAGGTACACACCAGTGCAACCTACAGCAGCAAGGAGCAGGTACACACCAGTGCAACCTACAACAGCAAGGAGCAGGTACACACCAGTGCAACCTACAACAGCAAGGAGCAGGTACACACCAGTGCAACCTACAACAGCAAGGAGCAGGTACACACCAGTGCAACCTACAACAGCAAGGACCTGGCACACACCAGTGCAACCTACAACAGCAAGGACCTGGCACACACCAGTACAACCTACAACAGCAAGGAGCAGGTACACACCAGTGCAACCTACAACAGCAAGGAGCAGGTACACACCAGTGCAACCTACAGCAGCAAGGAGCAGGTACACACCAGTGCAACCTACAACAGCAAGGAGCAGGTCCACACCAGTGCAACCTACAACAGCAAGGAGCAGGTACACACCAGCACAACCTACAACAGCAAGGAGCTGGTACACACCAGTGCAACCTACAACAGCAAGGACCTGGCACACACCAGTGCAACCTACAACAGCAAGGAGCTGGTACACACCAGTGCAACCTACAACAGCAAGGAGCAGGTACACACCAGCACAACCTACAGCAGCGAGGACCTGGTACACACCAGTGCAACCTACAACAGCAAGGAGCAGGTACACACCAGGACAGCCTACAGCAGCAAGGAGCTGGTACACACCAGCGCAACCTACAACAGCAAGGAGCTGGTACACACCAGTGCAACCTACAACAGCAAGGAGCTGGTACACACCAGCACAACCTACAACAGCAAGGAGCTGGTACACACCAGCACAACCTACAACAGCAAGGAGCTGGTACACACCAGTGCAACCTACAACAGCAAGGAGCAGGTACACACCAGCACAACCTACAGCAGCAAGGAGCAGGTACACACCAGCACAACCTACAGCAGCAAGGAGCTGGTACACACCAGCACAACCTACAACAGCAAGGAGCTGGTACACACCAGTGCAACCTACAACAGCAAGGAGCAGATACACACCAGCACAACCTACAGCAGCAAGGAGCTGGTACACACCAGTGCAAACTACAACAGCAAGGAGCAGGTACACACCAGTGCAACCTACAGCAGCGAGGAGCTGGTACACACCAGTGCAAACTACAACAGCAAGGAGCAGGTACACACCAGCACAACCCACAGCAGCGAGGAGCTGGTACACAGCATTGCAACCTACAACAGCAAGGAGCAGGTACACACCAGTGCAACCTACAGCAGCGACGAGCTGGTACTCACCATCCCGCACAACATACAGCAGCTATGCCCTGGCACACAACAGCAAGCACAACCTACAGCAGCGAGGACCTGGTACACACCAGGGCAACCTACAACAGCAAGGAGCTGGCAAACACCAGGGCAACCTACAGCAGTGATGCCCTGGTACACACCAGCCGACGCAACCAACAGAAGGCGAGGACCTGGGACACACCAGCCCGCACAACATACAGCAGCCATGCCCTGGCACACAACAGCAAGCACAACCTACAGCAGCGAGGACCTGGTACACACCAGGGCAACCTACAACAGCAAGGAGCAGGTACACACCAGCACAACCTACAACAGCAAGGAGCAGGTACACACCAGCACAACCTACAACAGCAAGGACCTGGCACACACCAGCACAACCTACAACAGCAAGGAGCAGGTACACACCAGTGCAACCTACAACAGCAAGGAGCAGGTACACACCATAACAACCTACAGCAGCAAGGAGCTGGTACACACCAGTGCAAACTACAACAGCAAGGAGCAGGTACACACCAGTGCAACCTACAGCAGCGAGGAGCTGGTACACACCAGTGCAAACTACAACAGCAAGGAGCAGGTACACACCAGCACAACCCACAGCAGCGAGGAGCTGGTACACAGCAGTGCAACCTACAACAGCAAGGAGCAGGTACACACCAGTGCAACCTACAGCAGCGACGAGCTGGTACACACCATCCCGCACAACATACAGCAGCTATGCCCTGGCACACAACAGCAAGCACAACCTACAGCAGCGAGGACCTGGTACACACCAGGGCAACCTACAACAGCAAGGAGCTGGCAAACACCAGGGCAACCTACAGCAGTGATGCCCTGGTACACACCAGCCGACGAAACCAACAGAAGGCGAGGACCTGGGACACACCAGCCGGGCAACCTACAGCAGCGAGGACCTGGTACACACTAGCCGACGCAACCTACAGCAGCGGGAACCTGGTACACACTAGCCGACGCAACCTACAGCAGCGGGAACCTGGTACACAACAGCCGATGCAACCTACAGCAACGAGAACCTGGTACACACCAGTTGACGCAACCTACAGCAGCGAGGACCTGGTACACACCAGCCGACGCAACCTACAGCAGCGAGGACCTGGTACACACCAGCCGACGCAACCTACAGCAGCGAGGACCTGGTACACACCAGCCGACGCAACCTACAGCAGCGAGGACCTGGTACACACCAGCCGACGCAACCTACAGCAGCTAGAACCTGGTGCACACCCGCCGACGCAACCTACAGCAGGAGAACCTGGTACACACCAGCCGCGCAACCAACAGCAGTGAGGACCTGGTACACACCAGCCCTGACAACCTACAGCAGCGTGGATCTAGTACGTTTCACCTGGTACAGCCCAAGACCATATTACTCTGCTTTTGCATGGTCTGGGGTCCTGGTACACACCAGCCGGACACAACCTACAGCAGCGAGGACCTGGTAAACACCAGCCGGCACAACCTACAGCAGCGAGGACCTGGTACACACCAGCCATGACAACATACAGCAGCGAGGACCTGGTACACACCAGCCAGACACAACCTACAGCAGCGAGGAGCTGGTACACACCAGCCGGACACAACCTACAGCAGCGAGGAGCTGGTACACACCAGCCGGACACAACCTACAGCAGCGAGGACCTGGTAGACACCAGCCGGACACAACCTACAGCAGCGAGGACCTGGTAGACACCAGCCGCACAACATACAGCGGCGAGGACCTGGTACACACCAGCAGGACACAACCTACAGCAGCGAGGACCTGGTACACACCAGCGGCGCAACCTACAGCAGCGAGAACCTGTTACACACCAGCCATGACAACCTACAGCTGCGAGGACCTGGTACACACCAGCCAGTACACCCTACAGCAGCGAGGACCTGGTACACACCAGCCAGCACAACCTACTGCAGCGAGGACCTGGTACACACCAGCCAGCACAACCTACAGCAGCGAGGACCTGGTACACACCAGCCAGCACAACCTACTGCAGCGAGGACCTGGTACACACCAGCCGGCACAACCTACAGCAGCGAGGACCTGGTACACACCAGCCAGCACAACCTACAGCTGCGAGGACCTGGTACACACCAGCCGGACACAACCTACTGCAGCGAGGAGCTGGTACACACCAGCCATGCAACCTACAGCAGCGACGACCTGGTACACACCAGCCTGCACAACCTACAGCTGCGAGGACCTGGTACACACCAGCCGGACACAACCTACAGCAGCGAGGACCTGGTACACACCAGCCAGCACAAACTACAGCTGCGAGGACCTGGTACCCACCAGCCGGACACAACTTACAGCAGCGAGGAGCTGGTACACACCGGCCGCCCAACCCACTGCAGCGAGGAGCTGGTACACACCCAGCCTTGACAACCTATAGCTGCGAAGACCTGGTACACACCAGCCGGACACAACCTACAGCAGCGAGGAGCTGGTACACACCAGCCGCGCAACCTACAGCAGCGAGAACCTGGTACACACCAGCCGACGCAACCTACAGCAGCGAGAACCTGGTACACACCAGCCGACGCAACCTACAGCAGCGAGAACCTGGTGCACACCAGCCGACGCAACCTACAGCAGCGAGGATCTGGTACGCCACCAGCCGGGCACAACCTACAGCAGCGTGGATCTAGTACGTTTCACCTGGTACAGCCCGAGACCCTATTACTCTGCTTTTGCATGGTCTGGGGTCCTGGCACTCACCAGCCGCGCAACCAACAGCAGCGAGGACCTGGTACACACCAGCCGCACAACCAACAGCAGCGAGGACCTGGTACACACCAGCCATGACAACCTACAGCAGCGTGGCTCTAGTACGTTTCACCTGGTACAGCCCGAGACCCTATTACTCTGCTTTTGCATGGTCTGGGGTCCTGGTACACACCAGCCGGACACAACCTACAGCAGTGAGGACCTGTTACACATCAGCCACGCAACCTACTGCAGCAAGAACCTGGTGCACACCAGCCATGACAACCTACAGCAGCGTGGCTCTAGTACGTTTCACCTGGTACAGCCCGAGACCCTATTACTCTGCTTTTGCATGGTCTGGGGTCCTGGTACACACCAGCCGGACACAACCTACAGCAGCGAGGACCTGGTAAACACCAGCCGGCACAACCTACAGCAGCGAGGACCTGGTACACACCAGCCATGACAACATACAGCAGCGAGGACCTGGTACACACCAGCCATGACAACCTACAGCTGCGAGGACCTGGTACACACCAGCCGGACAAAACCAACAGCAGCGAGGACCTGGTACACACCAGCCATGCAACCTACAGCAGCGAGGACCTGGTACACACCAGCCAGCACAACCTACAGCTGCGAGGACCTGGTACACACCAGCCGAACACAACATACAGCAGCGAGGACCAGGTACACACCAGCCGGCACAACCTACAGCAGCGAGGACCTGGTGCACACCAGCCGACGCAACCAACAGCAGTGAGGACCTGGTACACACCAGCCAGCACAACCTACAGCAGTGAGGACCTGGTACACACCAGCCGGACACAACCTACAGCTGCGAGGACCTGGTAAACACCAGCCAGCACAACCTACAGCAGCGAGAACCTGTTACACACCAGCCATGACAACCTACAGCTGCGAGGACCTGGTACACACCAGCCAGCACACCCTACAGCAGCGAGGACCTGGTACATACCAGCCAGCACAACCTACTGCAGCGAGGACCTAGTACACACCAGCCGGCACAACCTACAGCTGCGAGGACCTGGTACACACCAGCCGCACAACCTACTGCAGCGAGGACCTGGTACGTTTCAGCTGGTACAGCCCGAGACCCTATTACTCTGCTTTTGCATGGTCTGGGGTCCTGGTACTCACCAGCCCCCCACAACCTACAGCAGCGAGGACCTGGTACACACCAGCCGGACACAACCTACAGCAGCGAGGACCTGGTACACACCAGCCGGACACAACCTACAGCAGCAAGGAACAGGCACAATGCACCACAAGGTTTTAATATTACCCTCTCTTGTGCACGATAGTGTATACATTGCTTCTATATGGAATTCATATGCATGGTATAGAAGCTCCCCACCACAAGCTGAATCAGACAAGCACCATCACACAAGAGTACCTGTCACAGGCAAACCAGTGTGGTGCCCACCCTTGGAAGTACTGGACCTAACCCGCCTCTGGATAGGAACACAGCTAACCCCACAACCACCACAAGAGGGGGTTACACTCTTCTCCCACAGCAAGAACTTTCTCCAGTATCAACAACTTTTTTCCAAATGATCGTTTCATCATGTGGCACACACTTGACTCTCTGTCCTTTCAAGTTATGTTTTTGATGTGTTGAACTAGGTCAGTGACCAGAAAGATGTGTCAACAGTGAGTTTGTAGAGAACAGAAGATTGAGTGTGTAAACATCTGACTCTCGGTTTGACTGGGCACTTTCCAAGTCATCCTTCAAACACAAGCTGTGCACTGTCCTCACATAGTTTACCCTCTACAAACAATGCTTCATAAATACGGCTCCCTCTTTTCCGTTTTTACATATAAATACAGGCAGAAAAACATTTTTATTTTTAAATGTGGATAAAAACGGAAATTAGATTGTTTTTTTGAGTGATTCTACATGCTGTCAGTCATGTCTGCCACGCCAATAGCGGAGTGGATTGAAAGGTAAAGGGGTTGAAAAATAAGGGAATGTTAGTAAAGAGCCTTAAACAGCAGTAGAAACGCACAACCTTGTGCTGACATTTGCTTGTTTTCTTAAAAGTGCATATTTTAATACCAGGGTGTGCTTATATCCCTGAAACCTGACAGGATTTCAGGCATGACTGCATATTAAGTGGTTAATATAGAAATATACTTGTTTCAGCTTCATTTTTTCACAAAACCCAAAATAAATATGGATAAATACAGATGGAAAAGTCCAAAAAATAAATGCCATAAAACCAGGAGCCGTATTCACAAACCAGTGGCAGTTTCACGTATAGAGCTGACACATGTTTCACTTACTTTTTCATGGCTTCAATTTGTAGGCATCACTTAATAATAATAATAAAATGACTTATAAAGCACCTGGTTACTCCATCAGGAGTGTCCCTGAACTAATCGTGCTAAAACTAGTACAGACGCTTAAGTAGCATCCTTGATCGACCTATGGCTGTTTAAAAAAACGGGTCTTAAGTTTCTTACAAAAAACTGATTCAGACCCTTCCTGTCTCAGGTCTAAAGGCAGCCGCTATTCCACAATTTAGAGGCAGCAAGCCAGGCCAAAGCCACATCCGCCCATACAGGCTCGTTTCACCCTGGGCAAAACAGTAAGCGAGGGTAAGACTTTACCAGTGACGTCACAGCCATTTTGGCTAAACTCTACCGGCATTGTCTAGGCTGCACCAGCTTCCCTAGCGCCCACATGTCGGGTATCGCGGACTTCCAACGCAGAGGACGCCTGACTTAGGAAACCAGCCTTGTTTGCAATCAGCATAGGGTTGCCCATCTCTCAGGTGACACAGCCAAGATGAAGAAAAAACAACATAATGGAATGCTGGTCAGAGGACCGACCAGGGCGCAAGAAGCATTTACAGTCATCATTTTTTTTTAATTGACGTATCCGTGAATCCGAACAGCGGAGACTCAACCATTAGGATGTCAGGTGCTTTACTTAATTGTCTGAGCATCAGCAGCATATAAACAGGAAGAGATACAACATTGCGTAAAATGTATTTAAGATGGCAGGTATACTTTACATCCAAATCTACCACACTGGATCAACCAACTGTTTATGTGTCGAAAATTACACCTCTTGCTTCTAACGTCAGCACAACCTTCATTCTTTTATGGCGTTGCCCACAGACAAATGTCGCGATCTGTTGTCGAAGACCTATTGTGTACTTTTTCCTGTACATTCCTCACCCTTGCGTGCTGTGTTGGATTTTATGTGTGTGTCCCCTTCATTTCAAGTCCCCTGTTTAATTCACGCCCTGTCTACTCCCTCAAGGAAGTTCTTCCACTATAGGAAATTTTGTACTCCATGCCTATAGAAGTGCCTTCCCAGTGTGTTATGAGTGATTGCCACTTATTGCAGTATTATACCTCTATTTGTATTTTGTATCTCATGTATCAGGCACACCTGTCACTTTTTCCTCTTGGCACGTATCATTTGCTACCTCTTTTTGTATCTGGTTTGTTTGTTATTTGCACAATTGTCACTTTTTCCTCATGTAATGTAACGCTTGCTTTTGTATTATGCTCACTTGTAACCTTCTCCTCATGTAATGTTACTGTTCCTATTGTGAAGCGCTCTGACATCTTCGGGTAAAGTCCGCGCTATATAAAAACGCATAAATAAATAAATACACATACATTACAATGGGCTTTGGGATGGCACGGTTGAAGCTTCTGTGGGGCTGGGGTAAACCCACTGAGGCGGGGCCCTTGTAGTGTAAATAAAATGTCCGGGGGGGAAATTTGCACACCTGGCATGTCCAGGGTCTGGCGCTATCTAGCGGCCTTGGCTGTGTTACCCGCCTCATCATTAACAGAGGGCAGCTCTGCCCTAAAATCTGTCAATCAAAGCTCCCCACGCCAGTGTGGGGCCCTGAAGAAGAGCAGGGCCTGGGGACTAATGACCCCTCTACTCCCACATTTCCCGACAGGCCTCTCTTGGGTCAGCCCACTGCTCATTTGGCTTGTTAAAGCTTGCTCAGGTTTTTTACACTTGCAAACCGTTTATCTTGCAGTAACAATCACAGGGGTACAGGATCAGTGGCCCCAATAACCCAAGGTCAGGGGCCCTGGTGCAGTTTTTTGCATGGTTATGGGTTTGCCACATAATCCATCACCTGCTGCTTAATGTGCAGATTTAACAAAAAAAATGTTTTTAGCTCAAATGGATCAAAAGTTACCAAAACAGCGGCAAAGCGTGTTTTGCGGTGGAAGACCCCTGGCAAACATGGACTGCTCATCTTTCTGTGCTATATAAAAGCCTTTTCAATTTCAATGTGGTACTAATGAGGCAAAATAGTTGCCCAGATTAAGTTAATGTTGGAATGCAAATCTGTCTTGACCCTATGCCTCATGGGAACAGTCCAGCCCCAACTGCCAAGCCAGGTCCTCCCTGGACCGGAAACAAGCATCCTAGGAAGGTTTCAGGGTTTCACCCCTCATCAGCCAGGCTAGCTTGAGTGCAGTGGTGTAGTGAGCCCGGGACCCACGTCTGGTCATACCCGAATGCTGGACAATGCAAACATTCCCCCCCAGTCAAAAGGATCTGGGTTTAATCCATCATTCTTTTGCTCACCACACCTCCCCAGTTTGGACCCGGCCATATGCAAATCTGTCTTGACCCTGTTCCTTATGGGAACAAGCCAGCCCGAACTGTCTATTCCAGTCACCTGTCTATGGTGACCTCACCAAACCACAGCACGTCAGAAGGGCTCCCGTGAAGACACGTGCATCACACACTAGGCGCGAAGACACGTGCATCGCACGTTAATTAGACGCTGAGACACGTGAATCTCGCCTTAAGTGGCAGAGATCTCGCGCTTTTCAAGGAAACATCGGCAGAGCGGGTCCCTGGAGACCATCTTCTGAGAAGAGAAGGTGTTTGGGTCACAGTAATGTTTGTCACGTGACTTAACATCAAGCACGTGAACCCCGCAGACGTGGAGAGGAGGGCGCAGGCGCTCAGGCCGGGGCTGTAATTCATCACCTCTGCAAGACATTTTATAAATCAACGCCTACGGGAGGCCTGGACCGCCCTCCCCTTCGGATTCAGAAACTAGAACAAATAAAGGCGCGTGTAAAATCCAGCGGCCTGCCCAGGGTCACAGGGTGCGCAGAGCAGCTGAAGGTTTCTCGTCCTAGTAAAGAAAGCACAAGGCACCTGAGCAGACACGAGTCCTGCACAAAGCAAACACCGCGGTGCTTGGTGCCGGCTCCACCCGCACAAATCCGTGCCCTCCAGCTAGGGGTGGAGAGGCGTGGTGATGCCCGCACAAATCCGTGCCCTCCAGCTAGGGGTGGAGAGGCGGAGTGATGCAAGCACAAATCCGTGCCCTCCAGCTAGGGGTGAAGAGGCGGAGTGTTGCAAGGCCGAGACACCGCAGCACGGGGGAAGCACCTGAACCATCTGCAGACGACAGCTTCACCCAAAGCAACCCCGCGCCAGGAGAGGTGGGAGGGGGAGAGAGTCCGATGCAAGGGGGAGAGAAATGCAGAGTGTAAGAAAGGAGAGAAGAGGGAGAGAGAGGGAAGACGTGGGCGTGAGGAGTAAAGGGGGCAAAAGGACGCTGATAGAGGGAAGAGGACGTGAATGCAGAGGGAGAGAGAACCTCGGGGAGTATCAATGACGGGAAAGATCAGGGCGAGAGTAATGACGTCAGAGAGGAGGTGGTGGACGGGAAGGTGAGGGAAGTGCGGATGTAAGAGAGGAGAGAGGGATAAAGAGGAGTCCTGGTGAGTGATGGAGGGGGCGGTTCAAGGAGAAGAGGGTGAAAGGGAAACATCCGTGTGATAAAACAAGATGCGGGAAGGAGGTTTTCAAACAGTCTCAGCCGCAATAAGCTTGTCTCTCCCCCCCCCCCATGAAAGCTGTGATGTTTCAGATCTTAACCACGTGGCCGACGTTCAAAGTACGAGGGTTACTGTTTCTAGGCACTAGGGCCGGTGTAAATACAGACATTCACACACAGCGAGATTAACCACCACAAAAGAGAGCGGTTTGTGGGTACAATCACTGCTGCAAGGCGCTGGAAAACAGGTGGTGCCGAGGTCGGACCTCATAAAAACAAACAGGGTAGATAAGGAACCTGGAGACGCATCACCAGCCCAGGCTGAAAACCATCAACCGCCCGCACCTCAAGCCTCTGACAAGTCTGGATGAATGAATGAATGCATGAACAACAGAGCTGGTCTTTGCGCTGAAAGCACCCTGGGAAAAACAGATTTCGCACCACTTTCTCTTTCATGATCTATGTACTGAAAATGTACGAGGGCGGTGAGGGGCCAAATAAAGTAGGGTCATGGAAGGAGACCAGACGAAAAGTAGACAAGGGCCTCTACCTCCGTAAAAGAATGTTTAACACCCTTTGGACCTAAGAAGTAGAGAGACTGCCACAGGGAGCTCCAACATTCCTCAGGAGCTCGGCGCCCTGGGCGGGGGCCGCCCTCCTACATGCTACAGCCCGGCCCTGATGAATAAATTAACTTAACATTTTTAAGCAGAATGTGAATTAAGCATAACTATGGTGTGAGGAAGAGACATGGGATTCGCAGATATTTACACCCTTTCTCCTCCTATCTTTTTGAAACCCATTCTGCAACTCTCACACATCTCTTTCTTCTCCAGCACCGCCTTTACACTCTCTCTTGCATCTCTTTCACCTCACCCAACACAATCACCACCCACCTGTACATTTAGCATTTTCTTCAACTTTGACACTATTTTGACAGCTGGGTTTTACCTCCTTCACACTTTCGCCTACATTCAATATAATTGGCACACCTGAGCGTTGTTCTGTGCGCCCTGCAGAGAAGCCAATGATTGGATGAGCATGTATTCGGTACCCATCCATTAGCAATGGTGAGGCACTGTGAGAAATTCTCACTGCGTTTGGCCTGAACTACGCAGCTCACAGCCGTGGCCCATCCACAACCTGATCACACGGAGCTATAGAGCGCCTAGCTATAACCTCACGTTACACAACGCACTCTACATGAGTAATCTGTTGCATGAAAAAACTATAGAAACACATCATCCTGGAAAGAGTGAATACACTTGGGGAATGCACCAGTGGCGGCTGCTACCCAACAGGCGTTGGGTTGGGGGAGTGGGGGGGATTAAAAGTAAATTTAAAAAACTATATCTTAGGCCACATCATGCACTGGTTATGACCTCACATATTACATCACCTATGAGATATATAGATATATATATATATATATATATATATTATTTTTTTGTAAGGTGGGGCTTTTGCCCAGGGGCGGGTGAAAGGCGAGGCTTAAGGCTACTGTATGAAGGGGGGACAGGTATGGTTTTTCTTTTTTTACTCAAGTAGAACGGTTGGATAGCAATGGCTTTTAAACATTAGATCATGACTCAGTCCAACACCGAACTATAGCCTCACGTCAACCTTTTTCTTTTTATAGGAAATATATATATTCATACCTCCCCTGTGGCCCCTTCCTCCACCACCCTCTGCAGGCGATGTAATGCCACTGCACCAGACGTCCATTGATACGAGGTTCACCACAGCTTCACCTGGGAGAAGCTCGCACACACTAGACCTTCTGGTAGGCCTCAGGCGAGCCTACGTGCGCCTCGAAGGACAGCCGCGGCACTAGGCACAGTTAAATGGGACGCTATGTAGGATACCCCAGACCGTAGCTCCCAGAAGCCTCCACTGTGCACCACAGCTTCACCCGAGGGAGTCATACAATACGAGGCTCGAACACACTATACCTAGTGATATGCCTCCGTGCGCCTCGAAGAACAGCCGCAGCACAGAGGCACTAGGCACAGTTAAATGGGACGCTATGTAGGCTACCCCTGGCTGTCTCGCAGCCGCTCTGTGACTAACCTACATGTGAGGCCCTGGGGTACAAGACCGGGCATCCATCAAAGCTGCCAGCGTCCCCCCCTCCCCCGAATCTAAATATAGCCGGCTATGCAAAAGAGGGGGTGACTTTATCAAGCGAGGTACTCTCTCTCTCAAACGGCGGCACCCCCCCCCCCCTCCTCCCCTGGGTACTCAAGGCATAGCACCCATGGGCATTAAACGCGAATGCCCCTTTCACCCTAGTGCACAGGGCATCTGTGCACAGAGGCATCCACGTGTGCACAGCGACGCTTCTCTCAGATGAGGGTCTGGTCTGCAGAGTCCAATCCACGCAATAAAGCAGTTTGAGGGCGCTAAGCTTTTTACAGGTGATGGAAGGGGGTGCTGGGAACTCAAGGGACCTGCCGAGGAAAACAGGGTTTGTCCAAGTCAAGATCCCAGGTGTTTGGACAGCAGCCCATCTGGGCCACATCTGCAGCCGGACACTGGTCCCCTGCAATCATGGTCATGCAATGAGAGGCCTTAAGGTAAAATGTGGGGGCGCCCCAATAGAAACCAGCCGAACCCCATCTTCCATTATTCCAAGATGAGAGCTTGGTGAAAGGATGAATGAGGGAGAGAAGGCACACCTACCAGCCTACCCACGTCACAAGCGAGACAGCCGGAAATAGTAACACTAGAGCATGCTGGGACTTGTAGTTCAGCGTGTTCCGTTCTAAGTAAAGGGTGACCGGCACCAGCACGCTTGCAGGCTCGTCTGGACAGTAGAATAAACAGTCTTTGTACTTGTTCGGACAACAGTGCCCAGATTGAGCCCACTCATTTAATGTCCCGTATCCCCCTCGCAGCTGTTGGTAACCGCGCAGGTAAAATGCACTAAAAGGGGTATTAACGTGCAAAAATGGACACAAAGTGACCTGGTTCAGGTGAGTTCACATTTTTACCAGCAAGTGCATAAAACTCAGGACCGGGTACAGATGTTATTTTTTTAGTTAAAGGGTGTTTTTGCGCCTGCGATCAATACGAGGCGAAGTGACCCCACAAAAGCAAAGCGATACAAAAGGGGATGATGGACGGAACGTTTGAGCCAATCAAACACTCACCCCCAGTCAACTGATCTGGGTTTAATCCATCATCATTCTTTAGCTCACTCCACCACCCCAGTTCAGACATGGCCATATGCAAATCAGTCTGACCCTGTGCCTCATGGGAACAGTCCAGCCCGAACTGCCAAGCCATGTCTTCCCTGGACCGGAAACAAGCATCCTAGGACCGGTTTCTGGCATTCCAGCCGTCATCAGCCAGGCTTGCTTGAATCCAGTGGCAAAGTGAGCAAGGGACCCACGTCTGGGCATACCCCCGCCAACTTAGGGCGAACAAAGCGATACAAAAGGGATGATGGACGGAACGTTTGAGCCAATCAAACACTCACCCCCAGTCAACTGATCTGGGTTTAATCCATCATCATTCTTTAGCTCACTCCACCACCCCAGTTCAGACATGGCCACAAAGTGACCTTGTTCAGGTGAGTTCACATTTTTACCAGCAAGTGCATAAAACTCAGGACCGGGTGCAGATGTTATTTTTTTAGTTAAAGGGTGTTTTTGCGCCTGCGATCAATACGAGGCGAAGTGACCCCACAAAAGCACGGCCTGGCTGTCTTGCCTGTGCCCCCCCCCTCCCGATCCATTACTGACAGTGCTCACTAGTGCACCTGCATTGATCACTTCTTACTCAAGTCTTAGGTGTGACGGACTCATGCACCAGCAGGAGTTAGACGTGATTACTCTAAGACCGGACTCACAGCGGCTGTGATTCACTTGTAAGATGTCCTGGAAATTCTGAAGCAGCTCACTGGCCGCCCTCCTCACTGCCTGCCCTCCTCACTGGCCGCCCTCCTCACTGGCCGCCTGCCCTCCTCGCTGCCCCAGTCACTCACTGCCCTCCTCGCTGCCTGGCCGCCCTCCTCACTGGCCGCCTGCCCTCCTCGCTGCCCCAGTCACTCACTGCCCTCCTCGCTGCCTGGCCACCCTCCTCGCTGGCCGCCCTCCTCGCTGCCCTCCTCGCTGCCCTCCTCGCTGGCTGCCCTCCCCACTGCCCTAGTCACTCATTGCCCTCCTCGCTGGCTGCCCTCCTCACTGCCCTAGTCACTCACTGCCCTCCTCACTGCCCTCCTCGCTGGCTGCCCTCCTCACTGCCCTAGTCACTCACTGCCCTCCGCACTGCCCTCCTCGCTGGCTGCCCTCCTCACTGCCCTAGTCACTCACTGCCCTCCCCACTGCCCTCCTCTCTGCCTGCCCTCCCCACTGCCCTAGTCACTCACTGCCCTCCCCACTGCCCTCCTCACTGCCCTCCTCGCTGGCTGCCCTCCTCACTGCCCTCCTCACTGCCATAATCACTCACTGCCCTCCCCACTGCCCTCCTCACTGCCCTCCTCGCTGGCTGCCCTCCTCACTGCCCTCCTCACTGCCATAGTCACTCACTGCCCTCCCCACTGCCCTCCTCACTGCCCTCCTCGCTGGCTGCCCTCCTCACTGCCCTCCTCACTGCCATAGTCACTCACTGCCCTCCCCACTGCCCTCCTCGCTGGCTGCCCTCCTCACTGCCCTCCTCACTGCCATAGTCACTCACTGCCCTCCCCACTGTCCTCCTCGCTGGCTGCCCTCCTCACTGCCCTCCTCACTGCCATAGTCACTCACTGCCCTCCCCACTGCCCTCCTCGCTGGCTGCCCTCCTCACTGCCCTCCTCACTGCCATAGTCACTCACTGCCCTCCTCACTGCCCTCCTCGCTGCCTGCCCTCCTCACTGCCATAGTCACTCGCTGCCCTCCCCACTGCCCTCCTCGCTGGCTGCCCTCCCCACTGTCCTCCTCGCTGGCTGCCCTCCTCACTGCCCTCCTCACTGCCCTAGTCACTCACTGCCCTCCCCACTGCCCTCCTCGCTGGCTGCCCTCCTCACTGCCATAGTCACTCACTGCCCTCCTCACTGCCCTCCTCGCTGCCTGCCCTCCTCACTGCCATAGTCACTCGCTGCCCTCCCCACTGCCCTCCTCGCTGGCTGCCCTCCCCACTGCCCTCCTCGCTGGCTGCCCTCCCCACTGCCGTCGTCACTCGCTGCCCTCCCCACTGCCGTAGTTCACTTCTGTACACAAACTTCAGTCACTTCCTGAACGTAAATGCAAACTACGAGGCACGTGACGTAAACACCTGGTGGTTCAACGGTTAATACTGTTAATAACATTGCACGGTGGCCGACATGCCACCCCCAAACATGAGCCCCCCCCCCCCCGCTTCTCTGGTCAGGACATGAACATCTCCCGCGGGGCCCTCTGCCACCCGCCACCTCCTCCGGGGCCCTCTCTCCCACCCCCACCTCGCACTTAGGGTGCGGGGAGGGGCCGGGGTCCCCAAGCTCATGCGCCCCCAGCCACCCCCTCTTCTCCCTAGGAGCGTATCTATCTGCCCTCGCCCATCCACCCCAGGGCGCTCTCGACCCCCTGACCACCCGGGGAGGTGATGGGGGTAGTAACTGGCACTCACCACGGAGCAGGGTGCGGGCACTCACCCGCCATTCTGAAGATTATGGATCTAACTGTGGGCACATATTGGGCCCTCGGTCTCCTACACCCCCCTTCTACCACAGACTCCTCCTGCGGTAGGGGGGGGACACACACACTCACCCAGCATGCTGAAGATGAAGTCCTTGGCCGTATGCACGGTGCACCCCAGGACTATCGGTCCCCCGACCTCCCCTCCCCCCAGGGTCTCTCCTGCCCCCCCCCCCCCCACGGGTGGGGTGGGGGGCACTCACCCAGAATGCTGAAGATGAAGTCCTTGGCCGTGTGCACCCCAGGACTCTCTCGTACCCTAGCTCCCCTCGTGGGTCTCCCCTCTCCCCCCAGGGTGTCTCCTGCCCCCCCTTCCAGGGGGGGAGGGCACTCACCCAGCATGCTGAAGATGAAGTCCTTGGCCGTGTGCACCTCCAGGACCCCCGGTCCCCCTAGCTCCCCTCGTGTGTATCCCCTCTCCCCCCAGGGTCTCTCCTCCCCCCCCTTCCACGGGGGGGGGGGGGGTGGTCAGGGGGTGTCACTCACCCAGCATGCTGAAGATGAAGTCCTTGGCCGTGTGCACCTCCAGGACCCCCGGTCCCCCTAGCTCCCCTCGTGTGTATCCCCTCTCCCCCCAGGGTCTCTCCTGCCCCCCCTTCCACGGGGGGGCTCAGGGGTGTCACTCACCCAGCATGCTGAAGATGAAGTCCTTGGCCGTGTGCACCTCCAGGACCCCGGTCCCCCTAGCTCCCCCTCGTGTGTATCCCCTCTCCCCCAGGGTCTCTCCTGCCCCCTTCCACGGGGGGCTCAGGGGGTGTCACTTACCCAGCATGCTGAAGATGAAGTCCTTGGCCGTGTGCACCTCCAGGACCCCCGGTCCCCCTAGCTCCCCTCGTGTGTATCCCTTCTCCCCCCAGGGTCTCTCCTGCCCCCCCTTCCACGGGGGGGGGGGGCTTAGGGGGTGTCACTCACCCAGCATGCTGAAGATGAAGTCCTTGGCCGTGTGCACCTCCAGGGCCCTCTGGTCGTCGTACTCCCGCTGGTCGTGCTTGCTGAAGTCCACGATGAGCCGGTTGAGCTCCTCCACCCGCGCCCCCGACCTGAAGTCCAGCTCCGGGGGGGTGGGCCGGGGGCTGCCGCTGCCGGGGGGGCCCGGCTTGGAGGGCACGGGGGCCGCCATCTTCCGGCTGGTGCGGCGGAGAGAGCTGGTCTGCCTGTGGATAGAGGGGGGGGCGGCCTGTGCACCTGCAGCCTGTGGGCGGGGCGGGCCCTGCCTCTGCCCCTCCTGCCCCCTCACTGCCCCCGGCTCCCAGACAGGGGTAGTGCGGGGGGCGCAGCCCGGGCTGCGGCGGCCTCGGAAATCAACAAGCGGCCGCTGGATGAGGAGCAGGGGCGGCGCCTCCCGGGCAGGCGGGGTCTGCGGCAGAGGCAGGGAGAGTGACGGGCAGAACCACAGCAGCAGGCAGGGAGAGTGACGGGGAGGGCGGGAGCCACAGCAGAACTACAGCAGCAGGCACGGAGTGACGAGCAGGGAGAGGCAGAGCCAGCCTCTGAGCCACAGCAGACCCACAGCAGCATCTCAGGGTTGCAGCAGGCAGGGAGAGGCAGAACCAGCCTCTGAGCCACAGCAGAACCTCAGGATATCAGGGCTGCAGCAGGCAGGGAGAGGCAGAGCCAGCCTCTGAGCCACAGCAGACCCACAGCAGCTTCTCAGGGCTGCAGCAGGCAGGGAGAGGCAGAACCAGCCTCTGAGCCACAGCAGAACAACAGCAGCACCTCAGGATCTCAGGGCTGCAGCAGGCAGGGAGAGGCAAAGCCAGCCTCTGAGCCACAGCAGAACCACAGCAGCACCTCAGGATCTCAGGGCGGCAGCAGGCAGGGAGAGGCAGAGCCAGCCTCTGAGCGACAGCAGAACCACAGCAGCACCTCAGGATCTCAGGGCTGCAGCAGGCAGGGAGAGGCAGAGCCAGCCTCTGAGCCACAGCAGAACCACAGCAGCACCACAGCAGCAGGCACGGAGAGTGACTGGGAGGGAGGGAGCCACAGCAGCACTACAGCAGCAGGCACGGAGTGTGACGGGGAGGGAGGGAGCCACAGCAGAACCACAGCACAACTTCAGGATCTCAGGGCTGCAGCAGGCAGGGAGAGGCAGAGCCAGCCTCTGAGATACAGCAGAACCACAGCAGCACCTCAGGATCTCAGGGCTGCAGCAGGGACGGAGAGTGACGGGGAGGGAGGGACAACAGCAGAACCACAGCAGCAGGCACAGAGAGTGACGGGGAGGGAGGGAGCCACAGCAGAACAACAGCACAACCTCAGGATCTCAGGGCTGCAGCAGGCAGGGAGAGGCAGAGCCAGCCTCTGAGACACAGCAGAACCACAGCAGCACCTCAGGATCTCAGGGCTGCAGCAGGCAGGGAGAGGCAGAGCCAACCTCTGAGGCACAGCAGAACCACAGCAGCACTTCAGGATCTCAGGGCTGCAGCAGGCGGGGAGAGGCAGAGCCAGCCTCTGAGCGACAGCAGAACCACAGCAGCACCTCAGGATCTCAGGGCTATAGCAGGCAGGAAGAGGCAGAGCCAGCCTCTGAGCCACAGCAGATCCACAGCAGCACCACAGCAGCAGGCACAGAGAGTGACGGGGAGGGAGGGAGCCACAGCAGCACAACAGCAGCAGGCACGGAGTGTGACGGGGAGGGAGGGAGCCACAGCAGAACCACAGCATAACCTCAGGATCTCAGGGCTGCAGCAGGCAGGGAGAGGCAGAGCCAGCCTCTGAGATACAGCAGAACAACAGCAGCACCTCAGGATCTCAGGGCTGCAGCAGGGACGGAGAGTGACAGGGAGGGTGGGAGCAACAGCATAACCACAGCAGCAGGCACGGAGAGTGACGGGGAGGGAGGGAGCCACAGCACAACCACAGCACAACCTCAGGATCTCAGGGCTGCAGCAGGCAGGGAGAGGCAGAGCCAGCCTCTGAGACACAGCAGAACCACAGCAGCAGGCAGGTAGAGGCAGAGCCAGCCTCCGAGCCACAGCAGAACAACAGCAGCAGGCTCGGAGTGACGAGCAGGGAGGGAGACACAGCAGAACTAAAGCAGCAGGCAGGGAGAGGCAGAGCCAGCCTCTGAGCCACAGCAGATCAACAGCAGCAGGCTCGGAGTGACGAGCAGGGCGGGAGCCACAGCAGAACAACAGCACTACTCAGGATCTCAGGGCTGCAGCAGGCAGAAAGAGTGACGGTCATGGAGGGGTCCACAGCAGAACCACAGCAGCAGGCACGGAGTGACGAGCAGGGAGGGAGCCACAGCAAAACCACAGCAGCAGGCACGGAGAGTGACGGGGAGGGAGGGAGTCACAGCAGAACCACAGCAGCAGGCATGGAAAGTGACGGGGAGGGAGGGAGCCACAGCAGAACCACAGCACAACATCAGGATCTCAGGGCTGCAGCAGGCACCAGGCAGGGAGAGGCAGAGCCAGCCTCTGAGCCACAGCAGAACAACAGCAGCACCTCAGGATCTCAGGGCTGCAGCAGGCAGGGAGAGGCAGAGCCAGCCTCTGAGCACAGCTGCAGCAGGCAGGGAGAGGCAGAGCCAGCCTCTGAGCCACAGCAGAACAACAGCAGCACCTCAGGATCTCAGTGCTGCAGCAGGCAGGGAGAGGCAGAGCCAGCCTCTGAGCCACAGCACCACCTCAGGATCTCAGGGCTGCAGCAGGCAGGGAGAGGCAGAGCCAGCCTCTGAGCCACAGCAGAACCACAGCAGCACCTCAGGATCTCAGGGCTGCAGCAGTCAGGGAGAGGCAGAGCCAGCCTCTTAGCCACAGCACCACCTCAGGATCTCAGGGCTGCAGCAGGCAGGGAGAGGCAGAGCCAGCCTCTGAGCCACAGTACCACCTCAGGATCTCAGGGCTGCAGCAGGCAGGGAGAGGCAGAGACAGCCTCTGAGCCACAGCAGAACCACAGCAGCACCTCAGGATCTCAGGGCTGCAGCAGTCAGGGAGAGGCAGAGCCAGCCTCTTAGCCACAGCACCACCTCAGGATCTCAGGGCTGCAGCAGGCAGGAGAGGCAGAGCCAGCCTCTGAGCCACAGCAGAACCACAGCAGCACCTCAGGATCTCAGGGTTGCAGCAGGCAGGGAGAGGCAGAGCCAGCCTCTGAGCCACAGCAGAACCACAGCAGCATCTCAGGGCTGCAGCAGGCAGGGAGAGGCAGAGCCAGCCTCTGAGCCACAGCAGAACCACAGCAGCACCTCAGGATCTCAGGGCTGCAGCAGGGACGGAGAGTGACGTGGAGGGAGGGAGTCACAGCAGAACCACAGCAGCAGGCACGGAGAGTGCAGGCAGGGAGGGAGCCACAGCAGGACCACAGCAGCAGGCACGGAGAGTCACAGGGAGGGATCCACAGAAGATCCACAGCAGCAGGCACGGAGTGACGAGCAGGGAGGGAGCCACAGCAAAACCACAGCAGCAGGCACGGAGAGTGACGGGGAGGGAGGGAGTCACAGCAGAACCACAGCAGCAGGCATGGAGAGTGACGGGGAGGGAGGGAGCCACAGCAGAACCACAGCACAACATCAGGATCTCAGGGCTGCTTCAGGCACCAGGCAGGGAGAGGCAGAGCCAGCCTCTGAGCCACAGCAGAACCACAGCAGCACCTCAGGATCTCAGGGCTGCAGCAGGCAGGGAGAGGCAGAGCCAGCCTCTGAGCACAGCTGCAGCAGGCAGGGAAAGGCAGAGCCAGCCTCTGAGCCACAGCAGAACAACAGCAGCACCTCAGGATCTCAGTGCTGCAGCAGGCAGGGAGAGGCAGAGCCAGCCTCTGAGCCACAGCACCACCTCAGGATCTCAGGGCTGCAGCAGGCAGGGAGAGGCAGAGCCAGCCTCTGAGCCACAGCAGAACCACAGCAGCACCTCAGGATCTCAGGGCTGCAGCAGTCAGGGAGAGGCAGAGCCAGCCTCTTAGCCACAGCACCACCTCAGGATCTCAGGGCTGCAGCAGGCAGGGAGAGGCAGAGCCAGCCTCTGAGCCACAGTACCACCTCAGGATCTCAGGGCTGCAGCAGGCAGGGAGAGGCAGAGACAGCCTCTGAGCCACAGCAGAACCACAGCAGCACCTCAGGATCTCAGGGCTGCAGCAGTCAGGGAGAGGCAGAGCCAGCCTCTTAGCCACAGCACCACCTCAGGATCTCAGGGCTGTAGCAGGCAGGGAGAGGCAGAGCCAGCCTCTGAGCCACAGCAGAACCACAGCAGCACCTCAGGATCTCAGGGTTGCAGCAGGCAGGGAGAGGCAGAGCCAGCCTCTGAGCCACAGCAGAACCACAGCAGCATCTCAGGGCTGCAGCAGGCAGGGAGAGGCAGAGCCAGCCTCTGAGCCACAGCAGAACCACAGCAGCACCTCAGGATCTCAGGGCTGCAGCAGGGACGGAGAGTGACGTGGAGGGAGGGAGCCACAGCAGAACCACAGCAGCAGGCACGGAGAGTGCAGGCAGGGAGGGAGCCACAGCAGGACCACAGCAGCAGGCACGGAGAGTCACAGGGAGGGATCCACAGAAGATCCACAGCAGCAGGCACAGAGCGTGACGGGCAGGGAGGGAGCCACAGCAGGTCCACAGCGCTGCAGCAGGCATGGAGAGTCAGAGGCAGGGTGGGATGCACAGCAGAACTACAGCAGCAGGCACAGAGAGTGACAGGCAGGGAGGGAGCCACAGCGGGACCACAGCAGCAGGCACTGGGAATGACGGGCAGGGAGGGAGCCACAGCAGAACCAGAGCACTACTCAGGATCCCAGGGCTGCAGCGGGCACGGAGTGTGACAGGCAGGGAGGGATCCACAGCATAATCACAGCAGCAGGCACGACGTTCAGTTCAGTTCAGTTCAAAATTATGTTTATTTAGACCATAGTCTTTAAACAGTGATAGTACCAATAAAAACAACAATATAAAACAACACAATTTATACATTCTCAGTGTGAAAAGTTGATAAATTATCGGTAAGGAGGTAGTAATAATGACTTTTCTACACAGGGCATCACCATCCTTTCTAAAAATTGTACAAAGCTTAAAACATCTTTAAAATACTATACAAATATTTATCCTTATAAAATAGAATTAATTTAAGATTTATAAAATTAAAGACTAATTCTCCCTAAGGAACCTTTTGACTTCCTTCATATAGTTCCCTAGTGCAATCGCAATCTCGAGATTAGGCATTTCAGTAAATAATTTAACCGCCTGTATCCGCAGTCTTATATCATATTTTAAAAATATTGGGCGAAGATATCTTTTACGCTGCTCTAATACTGTTGCACAGTCTAACAGGATGTGCAATATATCACCTTTGGTTCCCAGTGTACACTTACAGTACCCATCCTGATACAGCATTTTTGTTTTTAATTCTTCATTTACTATCCATGGGTTTATACCTATTCTCAGTCTTAAGATCTCCTGTCTATACCAATAGTTTGGTAGAATATCCAGATAAGGAAACCATTTTTCATTTAGCCATGCATCTCTCATGAATTGCACTGATTTTTTCTTGGCCAGATAATCCATATCTGCTTGTCTTGAGGCTTCTAGCCCCTTATTTCTGATGTCTCTTTTACAGAATTCTACATTCAGGGTTTCTGGACAAATTTTTACCTTTACATTCTCACAAACCAATACTATTTCCTTCCTTATCATTTTAGCCCATTTTAGATTACTACATTGGATCTCTTTCCTACACCACTGAGATATCTTTTGGCCTGTTTCTAAGTCCAAGCGTTTCCAAAATCTTATTAAAATCATTTGTGACTGAACCCTCCATGCAGTAGTGCCTAACTCATTTCTTATTGCTTGAATCATTGACGAGTGTGGCAATGACAGAAGAGTTTTCAGGCACCTCCCTTCCTCTAGATCCCAATCTTGTTTACCGCTTAGATAGAGAACTTCTGCTCCATAGAGTACTTGTGGGGGTATCATCGCACTAAAAGCCTTTAACAATGGTCTGTGAGACATATCTCCAAAGTCTCGATTACATTTTTTCAGACCACAGATCGATGTGTAAGCTTTCGCTTTCTGGGCTTCTATGTGAGTGTGCCACTTTAAAAACCTATCAAACCACATCCCAAGATAGCGATATTCATTCACTATTTCTAGCTTCAGATCTCCTAAAAACCAATTAAAACTAATCACTTTTGTCCCAAAACATAACATTTTAGTCTTTTCCATATTTACAGTTAAGAGTTTCCTTTCACAATATTCCTTAAAAATATTCAACTTCCTTTGGAGGCCTATTTCAGTCTGATCCAGAATTACCAGATCGTCAGCGTATAAAAGGCAGGACACTTTATTTCCATCCATTCGTGGACTGGCACTTCTTTCGACCTCTAAGCTTGCTGGTAGATCTCCTAAAAATATGGCAAATAGCAGAGGGGCCAGCACACAGCCCTGTCTAAGGCCATTCTTAATTGCTATTTTGGGCATCAATGAGCCTTCTGTGTCTCTAATTATTTGTGCCCAATTTCCACTATGTAGCTCTTTTATTAATGCCAACAGACCTTCGGGAATATTTCTCTTTACAAGGGTATCCCAGAGCCCCTTCCGGTCAACTGAATCAAAGGCTGCACGGAAATCAACAAAGCAACAACACAGCTTACCGTTTTGTTCTATTGATTTACGTGCCACTGACCACAGAGCGAAACAGTGGTCAATTGTGGTGTGGCCTTCTTTAAAGCCCCCTGTTCAACTGGTACAATTGAAAATTCCTCTACCCAATTCTGTAATCTGTTCAAAATTATTTTTGAGAAAACTTTTTCCCCAATGTCTAATAAGTTAATCAGCCTATAATTTTGTGGTGCGTTCATATTACCTTTTTTATGGACTGGCCTTATTATAGCCCCTTTCCAATTCTTTGGTATTTGTCCACCATCTAAAATTACCGAGAACATGAGGGAAAAGAATCTCACCCACCAAATCATCTGTGACTTTATTATTATTGCTGGGAGATTATCTGGTCCTGCAGCTCGTGTTAATTTTAATTTACTTATTATCTCTTTTACATTCTGTTCTGCAAAATCCGGTTTCAATTCTTCCATTAACTCTTGCCACGGCTGGGGCTCTTCGACTTCTTGTTCTCTACGAGGGCTATACAATTCCTTCAGATACCTCTCCCATGCTGCCTCGTCTACTACACAATTCATTGCCCCTGCTGGATGATCAGTTGCTGCTTTTACCAGCTTCCAAAACTGTCTTATGTTTTTTGATTCAATGGATTCCAGCAGATTTTCCCAGCATTTATCTTTGTACGCCCTTTTTGCACTCACAATCAGTTTTTTGTATTCTCCTTTCAATTTATTAAGATAACTTTGACTATTCTGGTCATTTGTTTTACTGATGTTTCTTATAGCTTTCCTTAGCTCTCTTTTTTCTTTAGACAGTCTATAGTAAACCATTTTGGCCTCCTAACTGGCATTTTTTGTTGGTCTATTTTATCTTTTTTAATTCTATTCGGAGGCATTGCACCACTTGGTCTATTTTTCCCTCATACCATTTCAACTTCTTAACCCCTAATTCTCCCAGGAATATCGTCTGTTGGAATTTTCCTAATTTTTCCATATACTCTTCCGTTAATCTAGTTGTCACTCTTTTAGGATATTCTACTTGTTGTAAAATTACTTTATCTCTGGGTTTCGGGGTTCCCCCTTGAATCTTCAACTTCAGTGGGTTGTGGTCACTGCCTTCTTCCCTAAATATCTTAAAATCCAATATGAGTGAAAAATTCCAGGCAAACATAAAGACATAGGGGCCGATTCCGATTCGTGTCGGTAATTTCTCCGACTGAGCCGGCCTCGGAGAGATTTCCGACCGAATCGGACCCGTGCAGTCCGACCGAACGAGTCCGATGCATTCGTATGTCACCGGACACGAGTCGGTCGGACTCCCATTGAACTCAATGGGAGCCGGTCGTATAACGCGTACGCGGGCTCCCATTGCCTCAATGGGTGCGAGGCGGACAAGGGCGCCTCCTACAGCGAGTACGCCGCGAGCGCTTCGCGGCGTACACGCACAGGTAGGGGGACCCATGGGTCCCCCTGTGTGCGCCTCGCACGGGTACGCGTACAGGGGGTCCGACACGGACCCCCAAAGTACGGCTCCGACAGCGAGTTCGAGTCGGACGGGCGCGAGTCGGTCGGAGCGGTCGAGGTGCGCATCGTACTTACCCGGCCGGAAAACGTCTCCATTGCGCGGTGCGAATCGGGTCCGAGCGAGTCGGTCGGAGCGGTACGATCCGGGAACCAGTCGGTCGGAGCGGTCGGGTCGCCCGGACGAGTCGGTCGGCGAATACGCATCGTACTCGCTCGCCCGGACGCGCGTACGACTCGGTCGGAAAATAGGGCTCCGGATCGGATCCGGTAAAACCGAATCCGATTCGGAGCACTACCGGCCGAGATCGGAATCGGCCCCTCAGTCTATCGGGCAATTCTGAGTGCCTATTGTAAATGTCTTCTTTGCTGGGCAGTCTGATTCTAATCTGCCATTCAGGCAGAATAGACCCTTGGTACCTAGATAATTGCCCAGGTCTTTATCCTGTCTTGTTGGTTCACAGGCAGGGAATGTTGCTGGTTTTATTTCATATGCGTCTAGTATATCCCTTTGCCAAATATCTACCTCCTTTGGGTACAATTTATGATTAAAATCTCCCACGATAAAAAACATATCCAAATCATACTTTTCACACAGCGAATCTATATCATCTTTAAAATACCCCAACTCGATTCCATACTCCTTGGCATTCTCCCATTGCATATACACATTTATGATGATCACATTTTCATTTTTTGTTTCAGAAAGCAGCAAGGAGAGTCTACATACCAGGAGCCACTTACATTTTACTTTCAACAAAATCGCATTGTTAGCTACTTTTGTTGACAGTAGGGTCATAATCCCCCCTGCCGGGCGACCAAACCTTTTTTCTTTGCTGGTCGATGGAACTGGAGAAAGCCGTCAAATATTGGGGTTTCGTCGCATAGCCAGGTTTCTTGCAGACAAATAATTTCAACATTTCTTCCTAATTTATTTATACATTCTTGTTTTATTATGTCTCCAAGACCATTTATATTCCATGATAAAAGATTTAGGCTATGCGACACCCCTTTATCCTATTCAACCTCACTTAAACCTCCATCTTCCACCATATCTTCCCTAAACCACTGGGAGGGACCTGCCGGACTACTTCTTTGACTCCAGTTACCCCATAAGTTATCGGTAGCTGAGTTATTGACTACCACATTCAGGGTACTCCCTCCTTCTTCTTTATCCTCCCGGCACAGGCAGGGTGGGAACCACAGCAGAACCACATCACCACCTCACCACCTCAGGATCTCAGGGCTGCAGCAGGCACGGCGTGTCACAGGCAGGGAGGTAGCCACAGCATAACCACAGCACCACCACAGGATCTCAGGGCTTCAGCAGGCACCGAGAGTCACAGGCAGGGTGGGGTACACAGCAGAACCACAGCAGCAGGCACGGCATGTCACAGGCAGGGAGGGAGCAACAGCAGCAGGCTCGGAGTGTCACAGGAAGGGAGGGATCCACAGCAGAACCACAGCAGCAGGCATGGCATGTCACAGGCAGGGAAGGATGCACAGCAGAACCACAGTTGCAGGCACGGTGTGTCACAGGCAGGGAGGGATCCACAGCAGAACCACAGCAGCAGGCATGGCATGTCACAGGCAGGGAGGGGTCCACAGCAGACCCACAGCACTACCACAGGCTCTCAGGGCTGCAGCACGCACGGAGAGTCACAGGCAGAGCAGGATTCACAGCAGAACAACAGCAGCAGGCACAGCGTGTTACAGGCGGGGAGGGAGCCACAGCAGAACCACAGCACTACCACAGGATCTCAGGGCTGCAGCAGGCATAGAGAGTCACAGGCAGGGAGGGATCCACAGCAGGACACCAGCAGCAGGCACGGCCTGTGACAGGCAAGGGGGATCCACAGCAGCAGGCACAGCGTGTCACAGGCAGGGAGGGATCCACAGCAGAACCACAGCAGCAGGCACAGCATGTCACAGGCAGGGAGGGATCCACAGCAGAACCACAGCAGCAGGCATGGCGTGTCACAGGCAGGGAGGGGTACACAGCAGACCCACAGCACTACCACAGGCTCTCAGGGCTGCAGCAGGCATGGCATGTCACAGGCAGCCTCTTAGCCACAGCAGAACCACAGCACCACAACAGCGCTGCAGCAGGCACGGAGATTCACAGGCAGGGAGGGATCCAAAGCAGAACCACAGCACCACCACAGGCTCTCAGGGCTGCAGCAGGCATTGCGTGTCACAGGCAGGGAGGGGTCCACAACAGAACCACAGCAGCAGGCACGGTGTGTCACAGGCAGGGAGGGATCCACAGCAGAACCTCTGCACCACCTCAGGATCTCAGGGCTGCAGCAGGCACGGCAAGCCACAGCAGAACCACAGCACCACCACAGGCTCTCAGAGCTGCAGCAGGCACAGAGACTCTCAGGCAGGGTGGGATCCACAGCACAATCCCAGCACCACCACAGGCTCTCCAGGCTGCAGCAGGCACCGCGTGTCACAGGCAGGGTGGGATCCACAGCAGCAGGCACAGATTGTCACAGGCAGCCTCTGAGCCACAACAGAATCACAGCACCACCATTGGTTCTCAGGGCTTCAGCAGGCACGGCGTGTCACAGGCAGGGTGGGATCCACAGAAGAGCCACACCACCATCACAGGCTCTCAGGGCTGCAGCAGGCACGGCGTGTCACAGGCAGGGAGGGATCCACAGCAGAACCACAGCAGCAGGCATGGCGTGTCACAGGCAGGGTGGGATCCACAGCAGAACCACAGACTCTCAAGGCTGCAGCAGGCACAGAGAGTCACAGACATAGAGGGATCGACAGCGGAACCACAGCACCACTTCAGGATCTCAGGGCTGCAGCGGGCACGGCGTGTCACAGGCAGGGTGGGACCCACAGCACCCACACAGGCTCTCAGGGCTGCAGCATGTTCCAGGCAGCCTGTGATCTGCAGCACCCCCACAGGCTCTAGGAACTGTAGCATGTCAGAGGCAGCACGGGAGCCACAGCACCACCACAACCTCAGAGCTGCTGCAGGTGCAGCAGGTCACAGGCAGTGTGGGATCCACAGCACCGCCACAGGTCTCAGAGTTGCAGCAGGCAGTCTGGAATCCACAGAACCACCACAGGCTCTTAGGGCTGCAGCAGGCACAATGTGTCACAGGCAGCCTGGGATCCACAGCACCGCCACAACCCCAGAGCTGCAGCAGGCACAGCATGTCACAGGCAGCCTGGGATCCAGAGCACCGCCACAGGTCTCTGAGTTGCAGCAGGCACATCATGCGCAGGGATCCTCAATGCTGATAATAATCAGGCTAAAGAACATCCAATGGCCCTGGTGACCTTAGATTGTGGAGTGGTTAATGGCCTCAAATGGGTAGTGGTGTCCCCTGCTATCCCTGTACAGTTTCTCCTCTGAAATTATTTGGAGTACGCAGCATGGGCTGAGGTAGAGAGGAAAACCCATGCAGCAATGCTGGGAATACCAGAATAGGTGTGTGTAAAAACCAGAGCACAAAGCAAAGTTCAAGGAGAAAAAGAAGTATTGGAGCCTGAAAGTATGGACCAACCTTCCAAGAGAAAGGGCAGGAAGTCTGGGGAACCAGCTTCTAAACAGACACCAGACCAAGTCCCCTCTCCCTAGGGAGAAGGCTTGTCAGCCCCAGAGGGAACTGAACCTCAGAGCTTGGGCCTTACACGGCAGAGCTCTTAGGACCAGGGGGACCCTCTAGGGAAGATCTGTGCTTGAAAGCCTGAGGCAGCAAGCTGCTGATCAGGAAAATGGAAGTGTCAGTGGTTCCCACAGGGCCTATTGGGAGGAGGGACTCCTATACACTGAAGCCAGACACCCCAAACCTGGGGCCACTAGGAGAGTGGTAGTGCCTCAGAAGTTTAGAGAATTCTTCCTCACATTGGCCCATGACATTGCCCTAGCTGGCCATCTTGGCCAGACAAAAACCTGGAGTCAGTGAGTTAACCACTTCTACTGGCCAGGAATGTCCCAGAATGTGTAGGAGTTTTACCTCTCCTGTGCCATTTGTTAGGCCAGTGTCAAGACAGGCAGCTACCTGAAAGACCCTTTATTCCACTTCCAGTGGGTACCATTTGAAAGATTAGGGATTGATATTGTTGGTCTCATTGACCCTCCAACAGCATCAGGAAACATTTATTCTGGTGGTAGTGGATCATGCCATCAGATACCTTGAAGCAATGCCCCTAAGGACCAACACTGCACCTGCAGTGACCAAGGCCCTCTTTGGTATTTTTTTTACTAGGTTAGCTTTCCTATGGAGGTAGTATCAGACAGAGATACAAACTTTATATCTGCATACTTAAAACACATGTGGGCTGAGTGTGGGGTGACCTATAGGTTTACTACACCATACCATCCGCAGACAAATGGGCTTGTTCAAAGTTTTTACAAGGCACTAAAAGGCATGATTGGTGGACTCCTTGAAACACTGAGAAGGAGATGGGATATTTTAATACCAAGCCTGCTTTTTGCTTACAGAGAGGTGCCACAAAAGGGAGTAGGGTTTTCCCCCTTTGAACTTTTAATTGGACACCCTGTAAGAGGGCCCCTCTGTCTGATCATGGAAGGATAGGAAAGACCCCTACAGAAAACAAAGCAAGATATTGTGGATTATGAGCTTGGCCTTCGTTCAAGGATGGCTGTGTACATGAATAAAGCAGACCAAATCTTGAGGCCAGCCAAGAGCTCCAGAAGCTATGGTATGATCAAAAGGCTGCCATGGTGGAGTTCCAACCAGGGCCGAAGGAATGGTTTTTGGATGGTGTGGTACCTAGTGCCCTCCAGGACAAATGGACTGGGCCCTACCCTATCCTTGTGAGAAAAGGGGATGTCACCTATTTAGTTGACCTTGGCACATGTAGAAACCCCAAGAGGGTGATACATGTAAATCGCCTTAAACCCTACAATGACAGGGCTGATGTGACCATGCTTACGGCTACAGATGAGCAACAGGAGGCAGAGAGTGAGCCAGTCCCTGATCTCCTTTCCCACAACCCTAAAGATGGGTCAGTTGAAGGAGTGGTCTTGTCAGACACCCACACTGCCCTACAGCAGACTGATTGCAGGCAAGTCCTAAATCAGTTTGCTGAGCTCTTTTCTTTGACCCCTGGTCAGACTTACTGGTGTATACAGGATGTGGACACTGGTGACGGCCTACCTGTCAAAAACAAAATATACAGGCAGTCTGATCATGACAAAGAAAGCATCAAAGTTGAAGTAGGCAAGATGCTTGAGTTGGGTGTCATTGAACCCTCGGAGAGCCCCTGGGCCAGGCCAGTTGTGTTAGTCCCCAAGCCCCCTTCCCAGGGTAGAAAGAAAGAAATTAGGTTTTGTGTGGACTACAGGGGCCTCAATGCAGTCATGAAAACAGATGCACATACAATTCCAAGAGTTGATGAGCTGATTGACAGATTGGTGTCAGCCACATATCTGAGTACCTTTGATCTCGCATCAATGTACTGGCAGATAGGTCTGACCCCTGGAGCAAAAATAAAAAAGCATTTTCCACTCCAGATGGGCACTTCAAGTTCTCTGTGATGCCCTTTGCTTTGAAGAATACCCCTGCCGCCTTCCAGAGGTTGGTGAATAAACTCCTCGCTAGATTGGAATACTTAAGTGCAGCTTAACTTGATGATATTGCTATGTTTAGCTCCAACTGGCAGGATCACCTGATCCACCTCCGAAAGATCCCAAAGGCTCTGCAGAGTGCAGGCCTCACTATCAAGCCAAGCAAGTGCCAGATAGGGCAGGGCAAGGATGTATATTTGGGCCACCTTGTGGGTGGAGGCCAAGTTCAGCCACTACAGCCCAAAAAATCCAGACCATTATTGATTGGGAAGCTCCAACCACCCAGACCCAAGTCAGGGCAGTCCTTGGCTTAACTGGGTACTACAGGAGGTTTGTGCAGGGATATGGGTCCATTGTGACCCCCATCACAGAACTGACTTCTTAGAAAATGACCAAAAAGGTAAACTGGACAGTGAGCTGTCAAAAGGCTTTAGGCACTTTGAAAGAGGCAATGTGCTCAGCACTCATTCTAAAAGCTCCAGTTACACCACGTAGTTAATAATGCAGACAGATACCTCTGAACATGGGATGGGAGCAGTCCTATCCCAGACCAATGATGTTGGCCATGACCAACCTGTTGCTTTTATAAGCAGGAGGCTTCTCCCCAGAGAGCAGAGTTGGAGTGGCATAGAGAGGGAAGCCTTTGCTGTGGTTTGGTCCCTGAAGAAGCTGAGACCATACCTGATTGGTTCTCACCTCCTTGTCTAAACTGATCACAGACCTCTCGGATGGTTCATGCAGATGGAAGGAGATAACCCTAAATTGTTGAGGTGGTCCATATCCCTGCAGATGGTCTTTCAAGGTTTTCCACTTCGAAGATGAAGACTCTCTAGGGCAGGGGAGGGGTCTTCAATCTCTGGGGCGAGACCCTCAGGGGGGCCGTGGAGCCATACAAAGGGGGTCGCGCATTCCCGGCCACACTTCTGCATGGATCTGGAATCCAAATGTTTGCTCTTCGTTTTGGATTCCAAATAGTGCATCTCAAGGTGCTCTCTGATTGGAGGACATCTTAAAAGAATACAGCGTCATCGACGATTGTCCTCCAATCAGAGAGACTGCAGGACGCACACCAGGAAACGCTGGGAACTGGGGCCATAAATATGTACCTGTGGAATGAACAAGGGTGCAAGAGTGCATCAATATTTTTTTTGTCACTGACTTGCACTCCTGTTGCCTTTCCTGGACTTCCTCATTGCTGCTGCTTCTGTGCTTTTCCAGCTGGTGCCCTTTTCATGCTTCTTCCTCGTGGCTGCCTCTAGGGTTTTATGGGACCCCTACTGCTCCCGGCCAGGGACAGGTGAGCTTCTAATGTGGCAACACGTATTCCTGCGGAGTGGAAGGCCCTTCACAAAGGTTGACTAGACATCCTTCTGTTGTTCATTGCTGTCCTTTGGTTATAAACTGGTACTGATGAGCTGTACTCTTTGCCCAGTGTTACCGTGTGTCAAATATGTCAAAATAATGAAGCAATACTATCCCAAAATATGCTGCATCACATAACATTATTTACATTTTCTTACCACACAATTTAGTCAACCCTGCAGCATTATTTGGTCCAACCCTGCCTCGTAATTCCAGTTGCCCTGCCTATAGGGCAGTCTGGCAGTGCCCAAAGGGGTGGCCAGTCAGATCAGTGTGTGGACTTTTTTTTGTTGCTTGCTGGCTTGTTTTACGGTCTGGTGGCCTGTTTTTACTCTTGATTTCTGTGGTATTGCCACAAATATTGTCCGCAGGAAGCACAAATGCATGCAGTCTAGCATACCTTGCAAAACACATATACAGCTCAATCCATTACAAGTTTAAAACTGCCCTTCTTTACAAACAAGGGCCCCTTTTTTAGATCTCATATACTCTGCACTCACACGCAGTAAACTTTATCTTCCAGTCCACTCTATATCCCTGATAGCTCAGTGAGCTCCAGTGATGAGTGAGAGGGGAGGCGACACTTGGAGGTACTAGCGGAAGCCATAGAATGTCAAGCTGGATGCCAGGTTCAGAAGTCATAACTATAGGTGACAAAAGTGGAGAGATATTTGCAGGCTTTCATCTCAGGTTGTCACGAAGGAGAGGATGGTCAGGCACCAACCTGTCAGGGAGAGAGTACATACTCTTTGAGCGGGGTTTTGTGATTGCTAGATTGTCCTCATCAGAATACAGCGGGGAAGTCTTCATGACCACTGAATATGAGCTGTGCCCCACACAAGTCAGAACCACGAGGAGAAGTAAGCGATCTTCAGGCAGATCTAGCAGGTAGTCAAAACTCTTTAGGTCTGTCTCTTTTCTGTACACTGAGCTCTTCACTGAATGAGAATAAATGGGAATCAGAAAACAAAAATAGAATTGTCAGCCTTAGGGGCTGCTCCAAGTATTGGGAATCACGGATGGTATCCCCTACCCCCACTGAGGCAACAACCATCTTGTTTTCTTTTAACATTGGTAGCATAATTGATACTGCACATATTCTCTACGTACACAATTGAAACGGGCGACACAAACTTTTGAGCAGTATTTGTTTGAGGCCAGTGACCACCCCCTGTTATGTGTGTGAGTGGCGTCTTGGTGCATCCCCAGTTCAGCAGAGCCTGGTGTGTTTCTGGCAAAGTGAAACAAAAATAAATAGAGCACCCCCGTGGTCTTACAGTTGTCAAATGCATTATGAGTGATTTGTGGCCAAATAGTATTAGCCAGAAGGTCTAACAAAATGGCAGAATGCCACCAGTGTCCACGCATGTATGGACTTTCATTCCTTCAAGAGAAGGAGAGATGAAAAAGGGAGGTTAAATGCAAGAAAGGAGATAGAATATAAAAGCAAAGACAAGAAAGTCAATATAAAGGAATACAATGCATTGTTGAGTAACCAAGAGTTTACCACAACAGCCTACACTTATTCGGCAGAGTTTCCAAGTTAGCACCGCAAGGCTGGCGTTTGCTGAATACCAGTGGTCTTCCTTCTGAGATCAATTATGACTTGGACAACAACCTTGTACTCCTTCTGCCTTTCATGAAGAAGGTGGCAGGACATCAAGAGTTGGACGAGCCTTCATAGAGAGCACTAGAGTAATCAATTTGGGCATGAACAGCAGATTTTTGATCTCATAAGCAGGTAGGAGGTGGATTCTAAAAGTGTCATCCACCCGTGTTACCTATTGCTGTCAATGTGTGTGCGCTCAAGGGAAGGGGAACCTTGGTAATGGCCCACAATGCAGCTCACGTAATGGAAGCCAGGACCATCTGCAATTTCTCTTTTAAGCAAGTGGAAGGAACCTAATGTGTTATTTGCGTTTTAGATAAGATAAGAAGATCTTTAACACATCTTGAGAAATTGCAAAGAGTTTTGTTTTCAAAAATAAAAGACAACCATACTGCATTTAGCAGCAAGTCTGTGGTAATCATTAATATTGAACTTTGGAATTTGATATCATAGATCAAACACACATTTGACATTGATCGTTTCCTGCAGCCAAAAGATGGTAGGGCGCTCAAACGAAAGGCCGAAACAAATGGTGAGAAAAGAGCTGCAAAAAGTAGGAAGTATGATACCTCCTACCTGGACTTTGGATTCACTTGCGTCACCATAAGTGGTGAAATTAGGCCACAGTGTGTGGTTTGTGGCATGACCTTGGCTAACGAAAGTCTGCAACCAAACAAATTAAAGCGCCACGTGGAAACTAAACACAGGCCACTGGCAGGAAAGAATACAGTTTTTTTTTGCCAGAAATCTGGAAGACATCTCCCACCAAAAAGACATTGTGAAAAAGGTGGTCTCCACACCAACAAATGCCTGGAAAGCATCTTACCAAGCGACGTACCACATTGCCAAAAACAAAAAGCCTTTTACAGATGGGGAAAGAGTGATTCTTCCAGCAATGCTTGACGTGGCCAGGACAATGCGGGGTGAAAAGCGGCAGAGAAGTTGAAAATTGTACCCCTCTCAGACACAACAATTTGCAGCCGAATCTCTGACATGTCAGAGGATATCCACAGACAACTCCTTGCACGCTTGAAATCGAGTTTGTTTGCTTTGCAATTGTACGAAGCGACTGACTTATCTAAGGAAGCTCATTTAACTGCTCATGTCCGATCCTGCCACAAAACTTTAATATTGGAAGATTTGTTATTCTGTAAACAAATCAAGGGACAGGCAACAGCATCAGCCCTGTTTGATATTCTCAATGAATTCCTGTGCTCCAATGGCTTAAAATGGGAAAGCTGTGTTGGGATCTGTACGGATGGTGCTCCTTCCATGTGCGGGGCTAGGGCAGGCCTAAAAGCCAAAGTATTGAAAGTGGCTCCTCATATTCCATGGACCCCATGTATGATACACCCGGAAGACTTTGCAGTCCGAAACATGGATAGAGAACTTGGGGATGTGTTGAATTCTGCTGTAATAATGGTTAATTTCATAAAGGGTCACCCCACTGGAGCTCGTCGGTTTGCAATTATGTGCAGAAATGGGAGCTGAACATGATGGTTTGCTTTTCCATACAGAAGTCCGATGGTTATCCAGAGGGAAGGTTCTGAATCGCATTTTTGAATTGAGAAATGAAGTACGACAATTCCTTTTGGATTTGGACCCATACTAAGCAGAACAGTTGTGTAATCCCCATTGGCTTGTGCTTTTAGCTTACCTTGCAGACATTTTTGATAAATTAAATTCCTTAAATGTGTCTTTGCAAGGAGCTGAGAGTATATCTTTCGCCATGTATAAAAAATATCTGCTTTCAAGAAGAAGCTGAAGTTGTGGAGAAGTCGAATCCAAGATGGCCTGCTTGAGGCATTCCCATGTTTAGCAGAAGCTCCCAAAGACACAGGATATGAACTTGAAAGTGCTGCTGAGGTCATAAGAGACTTCTCTCAGGGACGGTTTAGAAAAGTACTTTTATGACAATGACTGGGTCTCTCAACCTTTTCTAGTGGATGCAGGTACTCATCTCGCAGTGAATCTTCAGGAAGACATAATTCAGCAAAATCTCATTGGGGGAATTTTGGCTGAAAATGTCTGAAGAACATTCATGTTTGTCAAAAATTGCAGTCAAGGCTCTTCTGCCTTTTAGCTCCTCATGTTTATGTGAGATTGGGTTCTTAGCATCGGCAGCATTAAAGACAAAGTACAGTTCAAGACTTGAGGATGGCAGTAGCAAGAATACATCCATACACTGACCGTCACTCTGGAGAAAAACAGGCACACCCATCACATTTGTTCAGAAATGTGTTATCAAGTTTTGTCAAATTATGTTTTGTTTGGGAAAAATAAAGTACTGCTGTGCATTTTTGGGCAATTGTTTTTGGAGACTTTGTTTGATCTGTGTAGTAAGCCTGTGACTCTGAACCTCAGTCACCCACAAACCTTTGATTTGCTAAACACTGTCTATTAATATTTCCCCAACATAAAAATGATTTGCAGTGGGAGTGTTTATGGTTGTCGATGGTGAGTAGTACCAAGTTCTAGAAATTTTTGTCAGGAGGGGGTCCTTACGGCTGAAAAGTTTGACACAGGGGTCTCGGCATCCAAAAGTCTGAAGACCTCTGCTCTAGGGAAAGGGCAGACTCAACCTCTTTCATTTGTGGGGGGGGGGGATTATGTAGGAAAGTTCCTCTTTTTGCATAGTTAGCCCCCACTTTTTGCTTGATGTGGTTTCGAACTGTAAACCCCTGCTAACCAGGTTCCCAGTGCCAGATCTCCTTCCTAAACACTGTACCATGATTGGCACCACTTCATCTACCCCTGTAAGTCCCTAGTAAGTGGTACCCCTGGTAACTGGGGCATGGGTACTGAAGACGGTCCACTGGTGCTGCAGCACTGGTTGTGCCACCCCAGTGACCCCTCACCAAGGCTATGCACTCTGCCATTGCAGGCTGCGTGTCTTGGTGTATAGAAATCCGAAGAGTCGACAAGCCCTGTGTGCCATACCACCCATACTCTGCATAAGATATAGGTAAGTCACCCCTACTGCAGGCCTTTAGCCCTAAGGAAGGGTGCACTATATCCTATGTGAAGGCATATCAGCATGAGCAGATATGCCCCTAAAATGTCCCGCATATTCTGAGATGTTGTAAGTGAACAGAGAAGCCATAAAGAGTACATGGGCTGGATACTTGTCAACACGAGTTTCCCGGCTCCATGTTGGCTTCACTGATTTTTAAGATGTTTGGTACCAAACATCTTGTCTTATTAAATCCTCACTGATGCCAGTGTTGGATTTATTAATAAATTCACACAGGAGACCCTTTTAAAGGATCCCCTGAATACCTTCCAAGCACTGGTGTGGTCCTAGCCAGTCTGCCACTACCAGACATGTTTCTGATCTCTTGGGGTGAGAGCCAGCGCTCTCACAGGACAGAGACAATGCCTGCTCAGGGAGGACATGCTTCACACCTCCTCCAGGACAGGATGGCCTTCCTGGGCGAGAAGCTTCAAAGGCAATGCTGCCTTTGAAATCCAACCCAGGAACCTCCAGTTAGTGGGGGAGGCCACGCCCCCTTTTCTGCTTCACTTTTGGTGGGAAGAAAGGTGGGAAAATTTATTAGATTAGGAGGAGGATCCCCACTTAGCCTGCACCACCCCTAGGGCAGGGCAGGCGAGGTGAATCCCTCTCCTGAAATTCCACCATCTTGGGATGGTGGAGAAACAACCTATCAGGGCTAGGGTAGGGTCCCTTCCCACACTAGAGGATGTAGATACCCTAAAGGTAGGTCACCCATTGGCTACAACAAGTCTCCCTTTGTAACGCCACTAAATTCAGTATTTGGGTGGCACCCCAAGAACTGAACATCAGATTCGATGGACAAGAGAAATCCAGGACAAAGAAGACCCGCTGCACGAGAACTGAAGCCCTGCTGCAGAAGAAAAAGTCACCAAACCCTGCCTGCTGCTACAAGGACATGACAGTCTCTGCCTGCTGAGTCATCCTGAACCTGAAAGGACTCCAAGAACCCTGGAGCACCTTCAGCCTTCAAGAAATCCCCTAGAAGCTCCCTTGGAGTGAAGGTATCACTCCCCTCCTCTACTCAGGCACCGATCCCGTGAAGTCTGCTTTCTCGACTTGCTGCTCCCCGATGACCTCGACGCAGCACTGAAGCAAGAAAAGGTACAGCAGCTTTGTAGGGTCCAATCTGTCTTCTCACCAAGTTTGGGGACACAAGGGCCTACAAGGCAGCGGCGTACCAATACCTGTGGTACAGTACCCCCAACAGCAAACACCAAGAAGAAGAGTCCATACCGGACTCCCAAAGCACCAGAAGCAAGCACCTGTCAAGGGAAGTCGAGACACACGAGATCCACTTCTTGAGTGGCCCAGCTGTCCCGAGATTGCCTCTCCATGTTGCCTGCTCCTGACCACGAGGACCTCAAGATGAACGATGCCCTGGCTGACCTGTTTGTTCTGTACCCAGCCCCACCTGCCCCAGCACCGATCAACCAGCTGTGCTCCCATGGTCCCCAGGCCCTTGCAAGGAGCCCCATCACACTTACATGTAAGTCTTCCTGTGCAGTGTACTTACAAGTGACCCCCTTTTTGTTTTGCTCACCAGCTTCCAAGATCCTCAGCACTCTGCTCCTGACCAGATCCGGGATGCTCCTGAACATCTCCTGCTGGAACTTTGGACCAGAAGGTGAACTTCATGGAAGCATTCCCTGAATTTATGTGCATTTTTCTGCTTTTCCTCATTGTTTCAATCGTAACTCCGAAAGTACTTACCTTAGAGCTGTGTTTTTGGTCTAAAAAACTACATAAAAATCTATGTTATTTTTTATAAATTAGTCTTGGTTTAATTCTTGAGTGTGTGTCTTATTTATTGCATCTGTGAGTACAGCAAATGCTTAGCACTACCATCTGATAAGCCTAACTGCTTTGCCCACACTACCACAACAAGCATTTGCAATGCAATAGGTCTCGCATTTACGAGAGTTTGAGCTACTGGCATTGTAAATGACAATGCCTTTTATTTATGTGCTGTTTTTAAAACAGATAAATAAAAGGCATTGTCATTTACAATGCCAATAGCTTAAACTCTCTCAAATGCAAGACCTATTGCATTGCAAATGCGTTTGGTGCCCATGCTATAAAAATTTTTTAAACGCGTTAGGAGAGAGTGTGTCCTGCCTTCAACAGCAGGCAAGACAAAGCTATTTGAGAAAATAGTGCTCGGAGGCTGTAATTAAAGTCTATTAAGTAACAACACACGTAACAGGGGCTGTCGCCGTGGGAGGTTACAAAATGAGTCAAGGCGGTACGAAGGAGGGACTACTAAGCCTATTGACCAATGAACAGCCACAGTTTACAGTGGACAAAGACACAAGCCAATGAAAAATATGGGCAGAGTTTCAAGTCCCTACCTGAATACAGCATGCCTCGCAGAGCAGCACGTGCACTGCCCAGGCTCAACCTAAAAAGAGCATTAGAATTATTTGCTTTTATCTCTGTATACCATTTGGGGATTCACTGGACTCTCTGCGCAGTGTACTTGCTTTTAGTACACTATATAGAGAGCCAGCTTCCTACACCTCCGCAGAGTATGGTGATATAGGAGCCTGCTCTACTGGTGCATGGCTGTGTATGCACGGAGAGACAGGAGCCTGTCTGTGTTAGGCTGGAGGGAGATGTCTGCAGAGCACAATAAAAAACAGAAAAATCCCTTGGTTCCTGCTCACTTATTGTAACACACTACTAGTCATTCATACAAAGCATCATTCTTTCACTTAATCTCAATTAAAGCCTGGCCCAGGCAGTAAACCCACGATACGTCGTAAGCAGAAATGAGAACAAATGAGTATTAAAAAACAATTGTTTATTATGGGCACCTATGTGTCCGTTTTCTACTTTAATACAAAACAATCCATTAAAAACAATAAAAACAGTACAAAATACCCATGATATTATTTCATTCAAATATAGCAAGTCATACACTGTTATACCCTTACACTAATAAGGGAAAAAAAGTATTGACACCGTTCCTACAAATCAAAAGAGAGAAGAAACAGACAATACGTTCTGTCATTTAAAGAAACACATTCGTAAAAGGAATTCTTCAGCTAGCCAGGACTTGATACATCAACTGTCGTTTGGTATCTATCGCTCCCACCAGCTATACGAATTGTGCAAAAGAGTGCGTCGACGCGTTTCGATGGTGTCCTTACACTTTATACCATCTTTCTCAAGACAATCATATTACTCTCATTTTAAAAGAAGTGCATGATCCTATAAGCAATCCTGTATATAAAATAAATAAAATACATATCAGTGCGCCATTATATTAAAAATAAAACATAAAAATAATTAAAGAAAATATACAATTTATACACAATTACTTTCATCATTCACCAACAACAATTCTAAAATTCATAACTTCATACCCAAAACATATGATGTTCTACTGAGTGGGCCAAAAAAGAGGAGGGGTACATACATCCACAATCGCACCTACTAAAAACAAAATATTTATAATCTTTAATACAGATATCAATATTGTACTAGGATGTCTGTACTAAATAGTCCCATCCAAAACAGTCCCAACCACAGGATCTATTTATATACAGTCAAAATACAGCAGAGTGTGTGGAGGGAGAACCTCACCTGTATACTGCTCCACAACTTTTATTATAAATTCTGCTGTTTGTTCCGGGAGACTGTAGCATACGCCAGTTGTAAAAACCCATCCAGAATCTAATAAAGCAGAGACAAGGGGAGACTGAACCCTTTATGTAATGAAATAATCTCTGGCTGTTACTACTGTACAAAGAATGCTCAAACCGTACCAATTTGGTAGGAGAAACACTGTTGATATGTGTTTAATCTTTCAAGCGTAACCGTACCGATATATAAAAGTGCGGGATCAGCACTGTTTGCCTAAATCTCAAGAGAAAATGTCTAAAATCAATTCTAAACTTGTATGTTCTCTTAGTTTTGCAGAGAATACAGCACATCAGAAGAAAGAGGAACCTTATATGCACTTTACTCCTACCTTCACGTGTCTTTGCTGAAAATAGACACTCCATGTACTCGGATTGCACTCTTCTAAATAAATTCTAACAACCGATTAAGTGGCTGCCCTTCACAAATTGGGCCGGTTGAAAAATATAAAAGAAAAAAGGAGAACACTACAATCAGTCTCCAATCCAATAAAAGTGCAATAGTCACACCTCAAATCTCATTGAAACACAATGGTCTCTATAGATTAACAAAAAGCCTTAGACTACATTATCAGTACTTGGTTCTGACAATGTCCTTAACATTGTGTATATACACAGTATTGTGACTAGAGTATTAGGCAATCACTTAAGGCTAGAATAGGAGGAAAAGAAGCCTTCATAGTCTCTTCAGACTATTAGTTTTATAAAAACGTATTAATTCCTAAGGCTGCAAGGTACTGAAAACCTCTCTTTGCGTTCAGACGCTATAAGAATCTGCGCAATGCATTGGTAAAGATCTATAAAAATATAGAGGAGAGTAGACAAACTACTCTAGAGAATAAAAAAGCTACTGGAAACTTTAAGTGTGGGACATGTTCCATTTGTGCCCACTGCATAGAAACTAGAAGTCTACAATTCAATGGCAGAACCCTCACGACCTCTACTCTAAATAACTGCCGGAGTAAAAATATCATATACCTTTTGATTTGTCCCTGTGGTTTAGGGTATGTCGGTGAGACAAGTAGAGAACTTAGACTGCGACTACTTGAACATAAATCTGCTTTGAGGACACAAAAAGAGAATGCCCCTCACTGATCATTTCGCCAAGATGAACCATGACTTTAATGAGTTTAGATGGTTCATTTTGGAAAAGATCAGAATTGACAGAAGAGGGGTGATGTAGATTTGAAAAGGAAAAGGAGGGAACAGTGGTTCATGTGCACTTTGGGAACAATAGATAAGGGTCTCAATTCCCGTGAAGAATGGATGAAACTAATCACGTAATATAAGTCTTTAGTGAGCTTATGGAAATTTATTTCTGAACAGTGTATGTTTAAGCTGCGGTACTGGCGGATCTCTTCCAGGACTCGACCCAAGTGAATTCGGGCTCACAAAGCTCTTGTAATACTGAGCCAAGGTAACTTGAGCTCACAGAGCTCTTCCAGTACTCAAGCCAAGGAAACTTGAGCTCACAGAATTCTCGCAGAATTCAAGCCAAAGAAACTCGAACTCACAGAGCTCTTCCAGGACTTGAGATGAGGGAACTTAAACTTGCAGAGCTCTTCCAGGACTCGACACAAGAGAACTCAAGCTCAGAGAGCTCTTGCAGATCTCAAGCCAAGGGAACCCGAACTCACAGAGCTCTTCCAGGACTCGAGCCAGGAGAACACGATCTCAGAGAGCTCATGCAGAACTCGAGCCAAGGAAACTCGAGCTGACTGATCTCTTCCAGGACTTGACCCAATTGAATTTGGGCTCACAAAGCTCTTGTAGGACCGAGTCAAGGATACTCGAGCTCACAGAGCTCTTGTAGGACCGAGCCAAGGGAACTGAAGCTCACAGAGCTCTTCCAGTACTCGAGCCAATGGACCTTGAGCTCACTGAGCTATTCCACTACTCCAGTCAAAGGAACTCGAGCTCACAGAGCTCTTCCATTACTCAAGCCAAAGGAACTTGAGCTCATAGAGCTCTTGTAGGACTGAGCCAATGGAACTTGAGCCCAGAGAGCACTTGCAGGACTCCAGCCAAGAGAACTCGAGCTCTTCCATTACTCGAGCCAAACGAACTTCAAGCTCAAAGAGCTCTTGTAGGACAAAGCCAAGGAACTCGATCTCACAGAGCTCTTGCAGGGCCAGATCTAAGTTAACTTGAGCTCACAGAGCTCTTACGGAACTCCAGCCAAGGGAACTCGAGCTCACAGAGCTCTTCCATTACTCGAGCCAAATGAACTCAAGCTCATGGAGCTACTGTAGGACCTAGCCAAGGGAACTCAAGCTCACAGAGCTCTTGCAGGACTCCAGCCAAGGGAACTCGATCTCAGAGAGCTCTTGAAGAACAGGAGCCAAGGGAACTCGAACTCACAGAGCTCTTCCAGGATTTGAGCCAAATGAACATGCGCACACAGAGCCCTTGTAGGACTCGACCTGAGCGAACTCGAGCTCAGAGATTGTGCAGGACTCGAGCCAAGAAAACTTGAGATCACAGAGCTCTTGCAGGACCGAGTAAAGAGAACTTGATCTGAGAGAGCTCTTGTAGTACGTGAGCAGGAGAACTTGAGCTTACAGAGCTCTTGCATGAATTGAGCCAAGGGAACTCGAGCTCACAGTGCTCTTGCAGGACTGGGCTTGCAGGGCGATTCACAAGCGTGAATAAGTAACATGCAAGCTCTACCTTAAACTGATTTACCCTGCAAGTAAAATGCACTTGAGTGACATAGCAAGCCTGAAGGTGGCACAGGCCACTGATGACCACACATGATGTTCATCAGTCATGCAACTCTTTATTGTCTTAAGAGCAGCATCTAATTCTTGAGGTAGACCCATTACACTGCAATTGGCATGATTTTCTCCATAGTCAGGTATATTAACACGAGACCACGTTGAGTTGAGAAGCTTCCTTTTTCAACACTACACATGGGGGCGTACAACACGCTCACCACCAAGCCACAAACTCAGCTCATCATTCTATAGAGACGTCCATTGGTGTGGCAATGACTGCCCTCTTATGGAAGCTGAAGGAAGTAACCCGATTAGGGTCACCCGGGTCACTCGCGACCACCTCTCAGCCTTCCGTACAAATGAAGAGTCGGTCAGACAGTAGAGAATACAAACCAAAGTTATTTATTTGTATGCGCTCGAGCGGAGTCCGGTCTGACCAGCCTCCTTGGATTGCTCAGAGGGACTGACCCCCGCCAACATGGTAACACAGGATATACATTTCCAGCACCCCTAAAGACCCGCCCAGAAGGGAGCTGATGAACAAAGGAGGTACAGAAGGATGAGCTACGATCCTGAGACCGGGTACATGCTATCTTAGTTTCAAGGTTACCCTGCCCGTGCCCGTCTCTTTAAGAGTGGGAGCAGGCCTATCTACTGGGAAAGACATGCAATGACAAAAGGATCTATTCATTAGTGCAGCAAAGCTCAACCTTGAATAAGAGAGAGAAACAATCGAGGCTGTTTTCTGCTGAGGCAGGCAGTATGAAACAGAAGCTTAGTTTTGATCATGGTACAAAATGGCGGCTGAATACAAAATGGTGCTGCAAATGCTAACTTAACTCGCACAATGCTAGAAGGAGTCAACTAGACGCCTTTTGCAGTCCAACAGAGTCTACCCGCTCAGGCACGTATGAGTTTAAGGCTTATAAAAAACCCTATTAGTTGTGTTTTTTATTTTTTTATTTTTATAATCACGGGCTAGAAATAACTGACACCTTCATTACACCTTCAATAGTTGGCACTCCATTGCGCTGTGCAAGAGTGTAGTTTGCACCCATATGTATTCCACCATCAATTGCACGCATACAAATACAGGTTACACTGCCGAAAGTTTAGCGTGCCATCACCGCTGACAGCAGCACGTTGGGGAACGAGGACTCAATTTCCCAGTAGAACTGGGCAATATGACGCTGACGCATGCAGCATCACACGTTCACTTTAGTAATTGCTAACCCGGTCCAGCTGAGCTCAGCATGGAGGATACATACTCCTTCCATTGCCGCACACAGTCGTACCACAAGCTGGCCACAAGCGGAACCTAGTTGGTACATGGACGGTTAGGGGCCCTTGAAGATGTGAGTAACAATGCTACTTTTATCCCGAGCAGCACCTGCTGCATTCTGCAGCACACATAGAAGGATAACAAGCATTGGCATAGCCAATAGGTCTCGCTTTTGGGACCTTATAAGTATTTAGTTATGCAGCACAATATCCTTGGTGCAACATCAACTGTTGCATGGCTAAACACTTATAAGGTCCCAAAGGCGAGACCTATTGGCTATGCCAATGCTTGTTTAACTTGGAGGTAACCCAGTGCCCTTTTACAACACATGTTTAAATGGGAAACGGCTTCACTCTAGCTAGAACCCTGCCAGGAGAGGCGCTTGAGCTGGACCATGTTGCCAGACATAGGGGGTGCCCCTTTCCCTGGACCATCGCCGCAAGGCCCAGGGGTCCCTGGCCTGCAGCGCTGGAATCTGGGTCATGTCTGCTGGGCCCAAGGGAGGAGGAGGATGGCCCATTTCCTGACCTTACAGCACTAGAGCCTGGTAAAAGTTGGAGGGGCCTCGTAGCGGGCAGCTGCACAGACTCCCAGTGCCTTGTGCCGGCCTTGGCAGCAAAAGCGAGCTCACTCGAGTTCGGATTCTGAAATGAGGTTGTTACCTTCGGGGATTGGGGAGCGGCATGAGGCGTGTTGAGTGGTGTGCACTGAGTGTGGCTAGAGGACACTGGACTTTCCACTTCTCTCCCTCGCCACCTCCTCTCAGTAGAATGAATGCGCCCTTAACAGGTTCAGTCTCCAACAGCTTTCATAAGATGAGGTCGCGCGGTTGGGGAGGCCGGCGAGTGGTTTTTCACTTGAACCTCTCCTGATGCGTGCTCTGTGAACGACGTGGCGCGTGGAGGCCTATATTCACCATCCACGACTAACAACGCCCTCTGAAGCCTATTTCTGGAAAGACGTGCACATGCAAACGCACCCCAACTGTTAAGGTGGTCTTTAAAGTCTTCCCTAGAAGCCGTTCTGCATCCTTTCTTCAGGGGTTCCACCGAGGATATGGTGGGCAATAAAACGAGCCAGACACCCAAACATAGCACTGGAAACAAGTTCCTCAAATTCCTCCAGGAAAACACACACACTTTACTGAAAAAAAATGTTACTCGTGTACTGTATGATACGCCACACCCCATGTGACTGACACCCCTGCGTCAACCCCACAAGAACTGCCACCCCAATCAAATCCCCTAGCAGAAAGCATCTAAAGTTCGGAGCGTCACTCTACTGTCAAACTGCATCAGACGCATGAGGAAAACAAGCATTTGAAGGCACGCGCGGGAGGAGGGGGCGACGCGAGTGGTGCGCGCGCCTCGCGCTGAAAGTTAATATAAAAAAAAAAAAATGAAGCTGATAGCCGCGCGGCCGTGAAAGTGACACGGCCGCGCGGCGCGAAAGTGAAAGGAAAATGAAGCTGACGAGGAGGGAGTGGGGGAGGGGTGAGGGTATTCACACGCTGTAGTGCACGTCGCGCGCGCTTGTGCGCTTGCGAGCAGCAGGCGTGACCACACGCTCGTGCACCATGGCCTTTTGCTTGCGCGTAACCGCAGGGAAAAGGCCACGACGCACGAGCGTGTGGTCAGCTTTTGAAACCCCCTTACATAAAGTCTTCGCCTAGCAGCGCTTGCGCGCTACTCGAGGCTCGACCTAAAAATGGCATTAATAATTGTTTTTATGCAGGAACGTGTCCCTTCCTGCACAAACACAATCATCCCTACAACGCAGGCACCCTTGAACCATGGTGCAAGGGTGCCTGTGTTGGCGCGAGGCGGCTTTTTAAGCGGCGGTGCAGGGGTGAGCACTGGGTTGCACTGTATTCTTTTTAGGTCGAGCCTAGCGAAGCGCGCATGCGCTGCTCTATGGGAGGCTTCTTGTGAGGGCTCAAAACTTCTTTGTGTAGTTCGGACTCCTCCCACACATCTTATTGGCCTTTGCGTGTGTCTTTCAGTAATGAAAGCAACCAAATGGCCAGAGGCGGGTGCATGTCCCACCTCTTCTTCAAATGTTCACTCCCACTGCGTTTTGCTCTCGGGCGCGAGCAGCGGCGCGCAGGCTGGCAGCTGCATTCCTCGTGGATCAGGTTACTAATTAAACACAGCGCTGTTGCTTTCACTTTAGCGGCCGTGCTTGTTGTTTTGTGTGGGCTTGTTTATTATTACTTTCAGGCGCCGCTTGTCGCTGCTTATATTTAATGCTGCAGCGAGTTGAAATTTAAATGAGTGATGAATGTCCTAATTTTCACTGATTGTTACACAGTTTGTTTCATTTTTTCTAGCTTTTGTTTCATTAGCTAATGTTTGTATTAAAAAAATCACTCATGATTCTAGATGACATCCAATATGTTTGTGCTTTTACTCAATTATCCTCGCCGTTCACACCTTGAAGACACCATCAGAACGCAGGTTCTCTGTGTTTACTGATAATTAACTGCAGGCAACTGATGACTCACTGGTTATCATGTGGTGTTAATTAAAATACCCTCCTTCCCCTCGGGCGCCGGCTTCCCATTCACACCGTTGCCCTGACTGAGCTAAGATGTGTCAGCTCTTGCTGCGTGCTTTGATTCTTGAAACTGTCTTGTTCCACTGTAAACTCACACGAGTGTTTGTAATTAATTAATTCCCGGATACTACCTGCACTTTGAGGGGTTTAGCTCACACGCTGCCAAACGCTGGTTAATTTTGGGCGCACATTCACGCAATATGTTTCTGTGAGGGGTTTCCCAACAATGACTGTACGGTACCTTTTCTTCTTAAACGACCCGGTCCAGCCATTTTGAGATTCCCACAAAACCGTGAGGACTACCGCCTGACGCCGTTGAGGGTAACCACGCCCCCTTGTCATGTGTCCTTTCAGGAGCCAGTTACGAACTGGGAGTCGGGGGAAGGAGGCGGGACTGACCCCGGAAGGGGAAACCCGAGGCCGGTGAAAGGAGCCCCAGGACAGACGGAAGGCGGCAGGTCTACAGAGAGCGAGGAGGACGAGTCGGAGAGCCAAAACAGAGAAGAGACGGAGACGAGAGCGAGTCGACGAGAGAAAGCAGACGACCCAGAAGAAGAGGAAGAGTGGAGCGAGGACTGGTGGAGCCCACCGGAGGATGCTGGAGAGCGGCCGCAACTCAGGAGAGTTGCGGCGGAGCCGGTGAGTCCACACGAAGGAGAGAACGGGGAAGCGGGAACAGGGGAGGCGGGAGGAAAAAACATACTCGGGGTGGGTTAGGGAGCGCCGGGGTGTACAGCAGTAGAAGACACGAGCACTGAGTCGCCTACCCTCACATCCCGTTCTTGGCCCCGGAGGCCAACACACCTTTATTTCACAACCCTTTTCTTTAGGAGTTCACCGTTTTCCCCACTCCCGTTCCTCTCCCTTGTTTTCCATTACTGCACCGCCCTTCCTTGTCAAGTGTGATTAAAAACGTATCACCGACCGGGTGTGGTGACGGTTAGCACTAGGTATTGCCACTGAAAAGGGCTAGAGCTGACGAAACCTTCTTGTTTCTCCCCCTTTTATGAGCCTCCGCAAGCCCACCACCGCGTCAAGACCATCCCGGGAGGAGAGAAACCAACAAGACCAACGGAAGAAACCCACAAGAAGGAGACGACATAAAGAAAGAACATAAGCTGTGTTACGTGTACCTACTATCAATAAAAAAACACTAAAGATTGCACACTACATCCAGCCTCCGCGTCTGTATATCCGGCCCGCACTCCCCACACGCTCACAGGTGGTGTCAGAAGTGGGATCCGCCGGAGACATGGAGGCTGTGATCAAGAAGATGGCGGACAGTCAGGAAAGCCTAGGCAAGGCCATGGAGAGGTTCCTCACGGTCGTAGAGGAAGACCGTGACAAGATGCAACAAACCCTAGCCCGACAGAGTCAAACCCAGGAAACGGCCCTGGGGAAGCTTACAGAGGCCCTCAGTCAGCAGAGAGGGACCACCACCCTTCCATCTCTTGTATTACCGAAGTACGTGAGCGGAGAAGACCCGGATTACTTCTTCAGTAACTTCGAAAGGATGGCCATGGCGGCCGCATGGCCCGCCGATAAATGGGGACAGTACCTGGGACCTTTACTCTCAGGCGACCTCCAAGCCGCATACCAAGCCGCCAACCTACAAGGCCTCACCCCTTATGCGGACATAAAACAGTTTATCCTTGAACGACTAGGGGTAGACGATGAAACCTATCGCATACGGCTGCGTCAGCTGAGAGAGGGGCCCCAGGAAACGCCAAGAGCACTATATTTCCACGTGAAAGACTTAACTGACCGCTGGTTGAGGCCCTCAACGAGCACGAAAGAGGAAATCATGTCCAAAATCTACTTGGAACAGTATTTGTCCTCCCTACACCCACCCATTCAGAGATGGGTGCGCCAACACGCCCACCTTACTCTGGAAACCGCGGTTAAAATTGCCAGTGCCTTCAGTCGGGCACATGAGATACAGAAGGGACGCGAGGAAGTTCCCTGGAGAGGCGGACCACATCGGCCAACCCGAACCCCGATTCCGAGGAAACCGGACCCTATTACCATAATGCCTGGAACACCCCTCTTTAGGGCACCACCACCCGGACCTCAATGCTACAACTGTGGGGGTCTGGGCCATATAGCACGTTTCTGTCCTCAGAAGGAGGAACCGATGGAGGTCGGAATAGCCCGCAATTATTATTGTTCCCTTTCTGAGAGAACTCGACCTCCTTATCGGTGCAAAGTATTGGTGAACGGACAAACCTTAACCGCCCTAGCAGACACGGGGTGTCACCACAGCGTGTTAAGACCCCAAGACCTTAACCAAGTTTCAGGAACGGTTAATGGGACCGTGGCCATACAGTGCGTTCATGGGGATACAAAACGATATCCCACAGCACAAGTTCATATTCAACACCCAACCGACCTGGGCTCCTCCCTAAACGTTGGTCTCATTCCGCGGCTTCCTGAACAACTCATCTTGGGGAATGACTATTCACGACTGACTGATCTACTACAAGGGACCCTTCCAGACGAAGACGACTGGTGGAGAGAAGCCCCTTTTTCTCAAGAAGAGGATCCAGAGTGGCCCCCGTCTAAAACAAGAAAGAGTCGGAAACAGAGAAGAGATGAGAAAAGGAAGAGCCATGCGGCCTACCCCGTTCGGGTAGAAGAGCACCCCTGGGAGACCGATAGGGATTTCCACGCTACACAAAGAGAGGACCCCGTCCTACAGGAAGCTTGGAGCAGAGCCCTAGAGAACGAGGATCCCCTTCAAGTAGGTCCCTATTTCTTCACGAGAAATGGACTGTTGTATAGAAAAGGTAGTCCTGCCCACCCCGCACAGCTCCTCATACCCGACCCCTTTCGTGAGAAAGTGTTATACCTCGCCCACAGTCATCTACTGGGGGGCCATTTCAGTGATGAGAAGACCGAACAAGCCATTCTTGAAAAATTCTACTGGCCAGGTATACATCAACAAATCCGTACATACTGTCGGAGCTGTCCAATATGTCAGAAGAACAGTAGATACAAACCCTCCCGAGTACCACTACACCCTCTTCCCATCATTGCGGAACCCTTTCAAAGGATAGGGATGGACATAATAGGACCCCTGTTGCCCTCCAGAAGCGGCTGGCGCTACGTCCTGGTTCTCGTGGACTATGCCACCCGTTTTCCAGAGGCAATACCCCTAAGACATCCCAACACCACAAACATAGCTAAAGCCATGATAATGGTATTTTCCCGCGTAGGCTTTCCCACAGAGATCCTCACAGATCAAGGGACACCCTTCGTCTCGAAACTGATGAAGCAGGTGTGTAGTTACCTAGGCATCAAACAGATACGCACCGCAGCGTACCATCCGCAAACAGACGGATTGGTTGAGCGCTACAACGCCACCCTGAAGACAACCCTAAAAAACTTCTATCCCTGGAAACCCGAAAGTGGGAAGAAATGTTGCCCCTAGCCCTGTTCGCCATCCGGTGTAAGGTCCAAAAGAGCACGGGGTATTCTCCGTTTGAGCTCTTATACGGTCATCAACCTCGTACGTTTCTGGATATGGCGAAAGAAACATGGGAAGCAGAACCAAACCAAAGCAGACCACTCCTTGAATACGTAGACAAGCTCAAAACACACTTGGGGCAAGTCCGTGCCATAGTCCGACAGAATCTGGAGGAGGCTCAGACAGCTCAGAAAAAACAATATGACAAGGGAACCAAAGAGAGATCATTCGCAGTGGGGGATTCAGTGCTTCTTATGATGCCTTCTTCAGACCAGAAAATGTTAGGCCAATGGCAGGGTCCCTATACCATATTGAACAAAGTGACCCCAGTGACCTACCGAGTGGAAATAGATCCCACCCGAGCCACCTCACAAATATACCACGTGAATCTACTAAAGAAGTGGATAAGACCTCTCCCTGTCCTGGTAGGACAAGAGAACGAGAAGGGCCTCCTGATGGAACAAAGTATAGATCAGGACTTACCCATGGACCTCAGGGGTTCCCTCCTAGACACTCTCTGTCCCCTACAGGGGATCTTCTCCCTGACCCCAGGGAGGACAACAGTCACAGAGCATGCCATTAAAACCCAACCCGGTAAAAAGTGCGGCTTCGTCCCTACCGTATACCCGAAGCCCGTAGGACCGTAATCAGGGAAGAGGTGAAGCAGATGCTGAACATGGGGATAATCGAACCCTCCCAGAGCGACTGGAACTCCCCTATAGTACTAGTGCCTAAGCCTAATGGCACGGTCCGTTTCTGCATTGATTTCCGCGAAGTCAACAGAATCTCAGACTTCGACGCCTATCCTCTCCCGAGGGTCGATGAAATGATTGAGCGCATAGGTAATGCCAGATACATCAGTACCCTTGACCTCTGTAAAGGGTACTGGCAAATCCCCTTACGGGAACAAGACAGGGAGAAAACCGCTTTTTCTACTCCGGACGGCCTATATCAGTTCACAGTGTTGCCCTTTGGGCTACATGGAGCCCCAGCGACCTTTCAGCGAACTATGAATCTGGTGTTACGACCCCATGAGAAATACGCAGGGGCTTATCTCGATGACATCATTATATATAGCAAGACATGGGAACAGCATCTCACCCATCTCTATAATGTGATTCACGCCTTGGGCTGTCATAACCTTAAGATAAACCCGGCCAAAAGTCACTTGGCGGCCCAAACGGTCAGATATCTAGGTTTTCTTTTGGGAGAGGGTGTCATTCGACCCCAAAATAACAAAATAGCCGCTATCACCCAAGTACCATTTCCCCAATCAAAAAAGACCTCAGGGCCTTTTTAGGCCTATTAGGCTACTACCGGAGGTTCATACCTAATTTCTCTCAAACCGCAGCCCCTCTCACAGATTTACTACAGAAAAGTGTGAAAACCGAAGCCCTGTTAAAACAACCCACCCCAGGACTGACCAAGGCTTTTGAGACGCTGAAAGCCGCGCTAACGACAGACACAGTACTCACCAGCCCTGACTATACACTTCCCTTCATCTTGCAAACCGATGCATCAGACCAGGGTTTGGGGGCGATTCTCTCACAATGTACCTCAGAGGGAGAAGAGAAACCAATCCTATATATCAGTAGAAAACTGTACCCCCGAGAAAAGAACTACGCAGTGATCGAAAAAGAGGCCCTCGCTATAAAGTGGGCCATTGAGTCGCTGCGCTATTACTTAGAAGGACGAGAGTTCACCCTCTATACCGACCATGCCCCACTTGAATGGTTGGCTCGTAACAAAGGCCACAACGAAAGAGTGCTCCGGTGGTTTTTGTCCCTACAACCATATAGATTCACTACCAAACATCGGAAGGGTACAGAACAAACAAACGTGGACTTTCTGTCACGATATCCGGTGGGGACAACCCCTACAAGAAGGACAGCTAGGGAAAGGGGATGTGAGGGGTTTCCCAACAATGACTGTACGGTACCTTTTCTTCTTAAACGACCCGGTCCAGCCATTTTGAGATTCCCACAAAACCGCGAGGACTACCGCCTGACGCCGTTGAGGGTAACCACGCCCCCTTGTCATGTGTCCTTTCAGGAGCCAGTTACGAACTGGGAGTCGGGGGAAGGAGGCGGGACTGACCCCGGAAGGGGAAACCCGAGGCCGGTGAAAGGAGCCCCAGGACAGACGGAAGGCGGCAGGTCTACAGAGAGCGAGGAGGACGAGTCGGAGAGCCAAAACAGAGAAGAGACGGAGACGCGAGCGAGTCGACGAGAGAAAGCAGACGACCCAGAAGAAGAGGAAGAGTGGAGCGAGGACTGGTGGAGCCCACCGGAGGATGCTGGAGAGCGGCCGCAACTCAGGAGAGTTGCGGCGGAGCCGGTGAGTCCACACGAAGGAGAGAACAAGGAAGCGGGAACAGGGGAGGCGGGAGGAAAAAACATACTCGGGGTGGGTTAGGGAGCGCCGGGGTGTACAGCAGTAGAAGACACAAGCACTGAGTCGCCTACCCTCACATCCCGTTCTTGGCCCCGGAGGCCAACAAACCTTTATTTCACAACCCTTTTCTTTAGGAGTTCACCGTTTTCCCCACTCCCGTTCCTCTCCCTTGTTTTCCATTACTGCACCGCCCTTCCTTGTCAAGTGTGATTAAAAACGTATCACCGACCGGGTGTGGTGACGGTTAGCACTAGGTATTGCCACTGAAAAGGGCTAGAGCTGACGAAACCTTCTTGTTTCTCCCCCCCCTTTTATGAGCCTCCGCAAGCCCACCACCGCGTCAAGACCATCCCGGGAGGAGAGAAACCAACAAGACCAACGGAAGAAACCCACAAGAAGGAGACGACATAAAGAAAGAACATAAGCTGTGTTACGTGTACCTACTATCAATAAAAAAACACTAAAGATTGCACACTACATCCAGCCTCCGCGTCTGTATATCCGGCCCGCACTCCCCACACGCTCACAGTTTCATATTGCCCCGCTTTGACGAGGTTCTAGCACACACGTTTTTCACTTTTTTAACGCGGGTGCCGTCATGTGTTGCGCATTACTTTCAAGTGCCCGTGAGGCTATCACATCACCATAGCCTTTTGATCCCCGGCGTCCACATGGGTCACTGGGATCCGTGCCAATTGCATAATATCACACACTGGTGTCAACCTACACGCATTTTACTCGCAGCTGAACGCGCTTGTTGATACTTCCACCTCCCCCCTTTTTTCCGCGCCCCCCCCCCGGATAGATGATAATTCCAAATGGGTCCACTTTTTAGATCACTTGCGGTCAATCACTGACGCCCACTCACTGTGACTTTCACTTTCACTCTCATTCACTCATGCACACCCGCCCTCCCTTCTACCCACAACTACTCACTCAACCACAAACTTACACACTCGCACACCCCATCCCTCACTACCTCGTTCTTGTTGAGTAGTGACCCTTGCGTGTTAACAGCAAACTGCTCTTTCTGCACTTCATTCAGTGACTGCAGTACCAGAAAGAAGTATGCTTTTCCAAGGTTTAGAACCACCAATTAGCATAATGATAACATCTCTGAATATTACATCACACAACATCTCACATCACAGGGCATAACACTTAATAACACGGGTGTGTTCTAAAGGGGCCATCCAGGGAAGGGGAAAAACAGTTCTCTTTACCTAGTACTGGCACTACATATCCAGCAATCGCCAACAATGTTTGATTATGTCTGCCATGGGTCTGAGACCTATTGTGACATCATTCACAGGATGGCCATATAAGGTAACAAAAATGCTTATTGCTTCATTATAACTTTTCAACATGCTGCACAGCAGGTACACTGCTCTACAACATAGCCTAAACACATTGGCAAAGCCAATAGGTCTGGCAAAACACTTATAAAGTCCCAAAGGCGAGACCTATTGGCTATGCCAATGCTTGTTAATACAGTGCATCCCTGTGTTTTGAAAATGACGCAGCTCAGCACAGCAAAATTGCTTGTGGCACAGCGCTGCACCATTTTTATATGTAAATATACCCCCAAGTGTCCCTGTTTTTAGGTGAAAATCCCTCACTTCTCTACAGATCAGTTCAATCCTGGCCTGGGAGGCTCAGGCTGGAAATTCAGAAAGAGGAACTTCCTAGAGGAAAAGCCAATGAGACCCTGTCCGGAGCGAAGGTTGAGTGTCCGAAGGTTGTGATTGTGGATTGCTAGCTTATTTTTCACACACAGCACCAGTGCAGGAAATGAGGGAGATCCAGCCCGATTCCAGTTCAAACAGCGACTTCTGAGCCAGATCTGGGGTCCGGACGAACATTTTCCAAGACTAAAACACAGCTCAGCAGTGCCTGCATGTTGTCTGTTTCTTTTTGGAGCAGCAACATGAAAGTGGCGAGGGGGCTTTCTTATTTTCACTTCCAGCTGAGCCCAAAACAAAGACCTGATTTAAAGGGCCATTATTCCTCTTGTTGTTCGAATGTTATCCTGGGTGGAAGCTACCTAGGGCCTAGCACCCAGGTGTCAATGCAATGGAAGGAAACAAAGGCACACTGCTTATCGCTTCCAAATACTTTAGAGAAACTATGATTAGGGGGCAGATTTTTTGCCTTTGTTCAACACCTCACGTAAGAGATGTGCTTGAACTGTAAGAATACTAGTTATATCTGTGTATATGATTAATTACACGAATAACGATATAAAAATAGCACTTACAAATGTATGTTTTAATTAAACTAGTTCTACTCATTCCAGTGTAGGATCTCAGACGTCACACACAGAGGCACAATAAAGCATACATGTGTAAATCAATGTACAGGAAATGTTACATAAGACAATGAGGATTATAAGGTGTAGGGGGTCGCATATCATTCATGCTTGTGGACATTATATGTTAAGATTGCAGGATCGGGAGAAACACAACGACAGGATTTAAATGTAGCGCAGTGATTAGGGCTGGCTGTACTTATAATAGGGCTTCTGGTTTTGTGGTATTTCTTTTTTCGATATTTCCATCTGTATTTATCCATATTTATTTTTTGCTCATTTGTTCTGTATTTATCCATGTTTATTTTGTGTTTTCTGTATACATGAAGCTGCAATGGGTATTTTTTCACATTTATTTGAGTGATAAATGTATGCTCGCATTTGAATGGCCAAAAGGTTTCAGCAGTATACAGTGCAATAGCGTTATCTGAAAACACTGGCACTTTAGAATAGCATAAATAACTGTAGATCTGCAATTAATTAAGCATAATTAGGAATTCCATTGTCTTTTTCATCTCCCCTACCTCTCAATCTGTACACCTACTGACCTGGCACTCATGACGGACAGTAGAAAAAAATCATCCAAAGAAGAAGTCCATCTGTAAAAATCAGTAAAAACGGAAAAGTGGGAGCCGTCCTTATAAGTAACCCCGGGCGGAGACCTCCGCTCCGCCAGCGGAGTGTGCGGAGATTTGCCTCCTCCGCGTTCCGCGGAGAAGGCAAATCTCCGCACACTCCGCAGCGGAGCGGAGTTGGCCAGCCCCCGCCTCCACACCCCTATATTAACAACTAAATCTACATTACTTACTAGTAAATTAAAACCACTTACCTGGCATGCGGCGTCCCCGGGCTGCCCTCCTCCTCTTCCTAGCTGTATCGGATATCCTTGAGAAAACTGTGCATGCCCGCGTACCCGCGCATGCGCATTTCTCGCAAGAAATGCGCATGCCTGGGCGCGCGCGCATGCACACTTTTCTCAAGGATTACTGATACGGCGAGGAAGAGGAGGAGGGCAGCCCGGGGACGCCGCATGCCAGGTAAGTGGTTTTAATTTACTAGTGAGTAATGTAGAATTACTTGTTAATATAGGGGAGGTGGAGGCGGGTGGAGTAGCGGAGTTCCACTGAGTTTGTTCGCAACTCCGTGGACCTCCGCGTAGCCCCGCTACGCCCACTACGCCCTGGGTTACTTATAAGGCCTTCTTCTTACTAGCCAATGGAACCCTTTGTTGCAAATTTAAAATACAAAACAGATTGTGAAAAAACCAATAAGGATCGAAGCCCACGAGTTACAGTTTTATTGCAGCTCCTTGATGCCAGTAAACAGATCTCTGTGCTATATTAGAAGGCTCGCAGTTGATGAACTGGACGTAACAAAGTAGCTCAATTGCCGGTCTACATAAAATACAAATCTGTGATCTGCACCTACACTGTGTGCTCTGCAGCAGGCACATTAACCCTCTATGCTATTTTATCAGTGAAAACTGTGACTGGAAAAAACACAGTGCTCTCCCAGAACTGTGTGAACCACCAGAGTCACCTTACTGTTATTATAACCTCTGAAAATTGCTGAGCACGTAAAGATCCCTGCAGCAGCTGTTCAAACCCGGTGATATATGTTAAAATGCGGCCTCTTTGTGACAAATTCAGTAACTTAGAACAGATTTACTGTTAAATTTTTCCCGACTGACAATTTCTTTGTGGCAGATTTTACAAGTGTAAAGGTATAAGCTGACTGTCAGACTCTGCGGCTGCCCGCGGCCCCCGCAGGGGGCCACCCTAAACGGGCGGCCCCTTTAGTGCCATTTGGGCACTTCCCCACCCCCCAATGATGTGCGGGACTCAAGGAGGAGTCCCCCTACCAGACGCGTCACTTCCGGCACGCAGAGGAGGTGGGGAGGTATTTATGCCTCCCCCCGGCCATCTTGGTGTCCTCTTTGCGCCGGACACGCCGTCTCGTCGGTCGTCTCGCGTCGTTCTTGCGTCGATCCCCTGGCCGGAGCTACTGGGTTGCTTTGGAGGTTGGCGGTGAGTTGTCCTGTGTTGGCCCAAAACTCCCCCCCCCCCCCACTTGCACAACTCGGCTAGTCCCAGCGACGGCCTGGGCTGACTTGGGGGGCGTGGGCCCTGATAGTCCGACCAGTGGGCTTTTGCGGCCTGGCACACCAGGTGACGGGCTGTGGGCCTTATGCTTGGAGCCTCGTCCCGGGCTTTCTTTAGAGATCGCGTTCATTGTTTGGCCGTGGTGAGATGGGCCGTTGGTGCCTGTTGTTCCCCCCCCCAAACCCGTTTGGGGCAGTTGCTCAGCCGTCGGTCTGGCTGGATGGTGTGGTTCATGACCAGGATCAGGGGAGCGGCAGGGTGGGGGCCTCACGCTTGGTAATTGCGGGTGGTGTCTGATGCAGGCCTCTAACCATCTCGGAGGGGGGACCCACCCATGGCACGTAATGGGCATGTCCTCAGAGTGTTGTGTGCGGTTGCGGGTGGCGGTCTGGTTGCGCTGCCGTGGATTCACGGCCGCCGCAGCGATGTCGGCCTTCTGCTGGCTGTGCCTCAGTGTGAGGACGGACTTTTGTAAGTGAAAACACGTCAACAATGCACCGTTTGTAAAGGTTGTTTTATGTGCGCTAAACGAACGCTTGCAATTTGTCACTTGTTCGGAGTTGGTGGTTGTATGCTTTATGTGGGGGACAACAGGGCGAGTTGTGTGCAGATGAGAGCCTGTCGAGGCCTTTGCATGCATTTTGAGCAGTGACACGCCGGGCGCCTTCAGTCTGTGCTGCTAAATAGGTGCCTCGCCAGGAAAATAAATGGCACTGCATAAATCAGCTGCACAAGCACCATCCATTGTCCACCTCGATTGTGTTTGCTAGAACAAAGGTCGAACAGGGTAGAGCGCCATATTGAGGCCTTTCTCGGAGCGCTTCTTGCCGATCACAGCCTGCTGGTAGAGGGGCTGTGTCACAATGCGCCCACAGTGTGCTCGTTTGCACAGCACTGCGGGGCACCTGGGGACACTTCTGCTGGAGCAGGGATAATGATTACGCTTTCACCCCAGATGTGCCATTGTGGCCTTGACACGTTTTAAACCGATTATATGCAGCTAACGAATAATAGTTATGAAATTAAAGCGGAGAGCTCTCAATGTGTGCTTTGTGTGCCAGTTGCACGTATCTTGCGCACTGCACGCGGACTCGCTTTGTGGGAATTATTTCTGCAGTGCACGCGTTTAAAGTGTGGGTTTGAAAGTCAAGCGGGGATCTTGTCCATCTGGCAGAGGATTATCCCGCGCATTCTCCTCATCGCTAACACTGTTTTCGCCCGATAGGGACACCTGGGTGAGGGAGTACCTGTTGTGTATAGTTATTCGAGCATGCGGTGGACGTTGGCATGGACCCGAGGGCCACACTTCCGCAGGGGGCGGGGCACGGATGTTTAGTCGCAGGTTCCCCGCATAAACGGCCCAGGTAGAATCTTTATGCGCAGGCGCACTGCCAGCGCCGGGTAGCTGGGCAACTGCGGCCTGAGTTGTGACCCTGAACGAGTGTTTTTCGGCTGGCTCTGTTCTCGCGCCGGTTTGCGTATTCTATTTTTCGCATGTTATACAGCGCGGACTTGGCCCGAAGGCATCGGAGGGCTCGACAACGATAGCAGGAACAAGTGTACTGCGAGTACAGTTACAAGAACCTGCAATGTTGTGCTAGAGTTGGGATACGGCACAGTCATTGTGTCCGGCTTGCTGCGAGTGGTGCAGTGGCTGCGTCGGGGTTGCAGTGAAGCGGGATCGCCGTGATAGGTTTATTTATAGTCACTACCACTGCCGTTGTCAGGTGCACCACTTGCGCGTGTTGGTTCTTGATCTGAGCTTCCCGTCGGCTCGGCGGATTGTGATCACGGGCATGTTCGTGTGCGGGGGGACTCGCGCCAGGGTTGTGCTGTATAGGGCATAAGGCGAGTTTCTTTCGGGTTGCAGCGGGTGCAGGACTGAGGCAGAGTTGGGTTTTCCTCCTTTTATTCGCCGGGGAGACCCTGAGAGACGATTCCCTCCCTGGGGCCATGGCGAGGTGTATGTTCGTACAGTGGTGCATTCTTGGGGAGCAACACTTATTCTAGACTGACACTGGTTATTTAAACTACAGCCCGTCAAGCCGGTTGCTCCGTAGAGGTTGATGGTGTGCCATCGTCAAGAATGGGACCCCTCAGGAGGGTGTAAGTGGCCCGCGGTTCGAGCTGTAATGATGGGTGGGGACCATGTCGAGTCCCGGCGCCGGTTAGCCACTTTTAGGGCACACAAATGCAGGTTCCTTTCGCCCAAAGTCAGTCTGGCCTTGGGCCCTGTTGATGCATGCGTTGGTTTGTTGCAGCACAGGTTGTGTTGCGGCGTCGGGCGCGGCAGTTTGTCCTCGCTGGCTTCGCCATGCTAGAAAGGAATGCCAGACACAAGGTTACAGTTTTGATTCAGTTAAGAATGAGGTAGGCTGAATTCGGTTTGGTGAATGTGGCTGGGGTAGGGACGGAGTACCAGGTTTTTCCTTCCGTTCCATCAAGATAGTGGGAAACCACAATACCCCTAGGGGTTGCTCTTCCTGATAATTTCCGGACGGTGGTTCGGGGTAAGAACTGTGTGGCAGCAACCAGACATGGGGGGAAGTCTGGTCATTATTAAGCCATGAGCCAGATAGGGTGCTGTTTCCACTCAGCCCATGATTCCGTACATGCTGCAAAACATTGCAATTAGGAGGGACGCACCTGGATTGGTGAGCGTAGCACATTTCCACTGAAGGCCTTGCTTTTCATTCGCTGTGAGCACAAGGATAGTTGTGCTGAATATGTATGTAACTGGCGCTCAAGTATAGCGTTTTTATACCTTGGCGTAGCTTCATTGCTCAACAGTTTAAAGGAGTGTGGTGCCAAACCTGTGCAAGGATCTTGCGCTGGTTGATTGCCTACAGCCTCTTCTAAACTAGGGGGCCCCTAACCCCACGGTTTGGTCAAGTGTAAAGGATTTCAAGGGCCCGCCATGATCAGCATCAGCGTGCTTGCTCCTCAATCCGGGTTAGCAAGCTGTTTGTCCCTGATGGAAGCATTGTTAACTGTGCCCACTGCACTATCCCTCTCCCAGTTTGAGAGCAGGGGCTTAATTTAAAAAGCAGTAAGTTGCACAAGAGTAATTCTTACTCTGGTGTCTAGTCTACTCTTCTATGTATGTACGGAGCAGGGAGTGCATTGCAGTTTGCTAGTTCCCCTGTGGTGAACCCCCTCGATGAGTGATTGTCATTGCGGCCTTGTAGATTGTGTAATAATTGGCGGGGCCCACTGCCACGTAGAGCTATCTGTGCCTGTAATGTGGCGTATGTCATGGTATTACGTGACGGGTGCTCATGCAAGGCGCCTCGATACCTTCAGCTTGAGTATGTGCTAGATAGATCTGCATGAGCTGTAGCGCAGAGGCACATTGTAGATGCGCGTGCGGTGCACTTTGCCTTTTAAGTTGAGTACAGGAGCCATTCCTTTTGCGGGATGGTGCACATGCGGCAGGGTTAGTGAAGCATGAGCGGTAGCGCAGAGGCGCATTGAGCAAATACTTCGCTGGGTGGCAAACAAGGTTGCAATAAACAAAGCATTTCATCCTTCTGAGGTCGATAAAACGAGTACCATGGAGCTGAGTAACAATAAACATGTTATGCAGCGCCAAGATACCATGGGGTGAACGTGTTACCAAGTACAGGCAGAAGCAGAAATTGTTAATGAATTTGGTTAATACAGTGGGCTCACTCAGCAGGGTAAGCGAGAGCCCAGCACAATTTCCATGGGGCTGAAGGGTGGCACAGGCAGCAAATATTGGGGCCCCAGGAGAGTAACTAGCCCACTAGATTCTTGTTTATGTACGGTGCAACCCAATCTGTTAGGAAAGGGGGTATTTTACTTGTGCATTAGCGAACATGTAACCAGGTATTCAGCGCGGGGCTCTGCTCACACTATAGTGGGCCTATATCACACAGAGCATAGGATGAGAGAGTGTGGTGCCAGTCAGGGCTATGTATGGAATTATGCCAGATGTTGCGAGTGACATCAGACTTTGATCGTGATAATATCATGGTTCATCTTCGTCCCAATATAGACAATAGTCACGGACAGGCCCTTAAACCACTTTATACTGCCAGGGTGCCCAAAGTGGGAAGGCCACTTGGGGGCTGGGTCCCCCACTTAGTTGTACATGAATGAATAATGCCTTCATTCACTAATACCGATAATGGGCATCGCTCCATCCTTCTCAGCTAAGTAGGCCTCAGCGGTTTGATATGTCCTTTGACTTTGAGCGGGTCATTCAATGCTTTTCTTTCATAGAACTATTCTCGCCAATTTTAATTCGGCAGTTTGGATGGTGCATAGGTCTCAAATCCATCAATATTTCTTTGACGATCTGGTGACCCGCATTTAGGGGATGTCCATGGTTCTTGGCGGGGCTAAGTAATGTTTCCAGTACACAAAGACACCCGTTGCGTAAGGCCTCATGCTCCTTTGTTTCAGCCTTGTTTTGGTCACACCATATTGGGGGCCAGTCACTTACACGTATAAACTGTTGGTGGGCTACGTTAGAAAGACTTTTCTCACACCTAAGATTATCTGGAGCCCCTATAGCTGCATAATTCGGAGGAGAGTTGGAAAGACCACTGCCTCCAGGGGGTGTCTGCCCACTGTAGCACCAGGGGGCTAGGGCATGCGGGCATGTAGCACATTTGTTAATGGTGCAGGATAATCATTGTTTTACTCCAGGAAACTGGGATCTCATGACCAGGTTCTGACTGGTTGGATGTCAGTTACCGGCCCAAGGGGGGGAAAGCACAATTTTTATTTACTCTGTGCTGTTATGCGAAGTACAGTTGCTGCCAACAACTACGGGGTTGTGCTATCTGAGCTGTAGGACGGTGGCCCGATTGACCTAGTGAGTTATATAATACCGGTGAGGTCATGATAAGGTTTGGTAGCACAGAGTAATAGGGGCAGATGGTACTAAGTCTCTCTTGGGTGGACGATACGCAGGGTATTTAGAATTGCCTGGTATGGAATCTCTGCTGCAGGTGCCAATGTGGGAGTGCATATGGCACATCAAATTTAAACTGCCTCTGGGATAGCCAGTCTCTGCCTAGCCACCTAAGGGGTGGGCAGGAGTCAGCATAAGTGTGCACCCCTTCCCCTGACTAGAGGGGTGGCTTCGGCCAGGCTTAGGTGCATACCCTAGCCTACCTGAAACTCCATTTACAACATGGGTAGAGAACGCCTAGGAGTGGTTTGCAGTCAATTCGCATCCGCCCCACAGGGCGAATGTTTTAGGCCACAAGGTTGTGGTTGGCTCTTGCGAGGGAGCCTGGTGAAGAGCCAAGGTCAGGCTAGGAAGTCTCGCGCTTTCGCCGCACTTTTGAGGCCCAGTCACGAGCGCATTGTAGCAGGGTGAGCTGGCTGTGGGGCATGAAGTGCCAAGGCATCAGTAGCACTGAGCGGCTTGCAGCCGGAGGCGGTATCCGATGCATGGGGCACTTGTTAGAGTAGAGCCCTACTCAGAGGTACCGCCTTTAGAGCTAGGAGGTCTGTTGGCACCGCCTTTCAATGGAAGCCATTGTCTAGCGGGCTGCTCTGTGCAGAGCATTTGCAGGCGTAAGTTACAGTATCCGCTACCATTTCAAATGTGCATCTTTCACAATTTACTCAGATAACTGGGACAGGAAGTAAGGTGGGCTGGATAACTCTTGCTTCTACCTGAGTGGCACATCTTGGCAGGAGTGGTTGTCAAAGGGATTGCACTTCAGCCAGGTAATGTTAGCACCCATCCACACCAAGCCGATCGTCAAGGTCACCCTGGGCCTCACTTACACAGCCCAGTAGGAGCCCCTTGTGGTGGTCAGTGACAGGAATTACTAATTTGAACTGACAAGAGGCGTGTCCGTGGGTTTCAACAGCAGAAGTTTGGGGAGAGCTAGACTCCACCCACCCATGGTCAAGGTGTAAGTTTTATTAGTTGGAGTGGCACTCTTATTTGACCAGGGGTTCATTGCCACACGAGGGCATCGCTGAGTTGTAGCCAGAGCACGGGCATTGTGTGTTTCCCAGGGAGCAGCAAGTGAAGGCAAGACTCTTCCCAAATCTAGCACCAGAACACAAAGTAGTCAGGGTCTACTTGTCTGTTGGGTGACTTGTGTAGGCACTGGTGTAGTTGTCACTCCACAACTACACATGAGGGGTGAGTTGTCTCCAATAGAGGGCACAATGCATATATATTGTTTCAAACCAGAATTGACTCCATCAATGTGTTCTCCAGGGTCTAGCAATCAAAGAGGCCTGTGAAATTCTGGTCAACGGCGTGGATTAAGTGCACTCTAGAACCGAGGTTAGGTGACACAGGAGGGTGATTCAAGATACACAGGTGGTGTGACGGCAACGCGAGACTGTCCGCTTATGCTGGGTAGGAGGTTCCATATCACCAACCAGAAGGGTGACATGTGGCAAAACCGTGAATGTTTAAGAATGGCATAGATGCCAGTCAGGAGAGGTTTGTCAAAGGCATTACACTTATTGCCAGGCATTGCTAACTACCCATCCACACCAAGCCTAATTTTAGGCTTCCTGGGCCGCATACACACAGCCCGGTATTAGGCACCTGCAGTTGTCAGCGGCAGGAGGTATTAAATTACAACTGTACCGTGGGCGTACTTGCCGACCGGGCAGTACTGCCACGGCCTCCAAGGGCCAATTAGTCAGACATCAGTAGCAGTGAGTGTGGCTTGCCCTCTGTGCAGTTGGCGGGGGAATTTAATTCCATGTACAGGCTACACTAAACTTGCTTCTAGCAGGTCTCGTGGGTGAGCGAGTTCACTGCTTTGAACAAGGAATAAAAAGGAGCATGGCGTGACACATAGACTATTAGGGAGTAATTCAGGGAGCGGGTACCTTGACACACGATTCCGGGGGAGGGCAATTAAGTTCGGGATAACCAAGTGTACCGGGTGTAGTGCCTTGCATCTTGGGTCAAAGCAGGTTGGCTCACAGGGGGTGTCTAGGATCGTCCAGGCACACCCTGCAGGGTAGAATGCTATAGAACTGCACGTTGCCACTAGTTTGAGTGCAACAAATTGATCCCTCTCAAAGCAAACCTAGGTTTTATGGTCAGTGCACAACATACAACCGTTCACTCCAGCTTCCTGAAGGCAGTCTGTCAGAAGAGGTGTCGATCGGGACGTCCTGCGCCAGGGCGCGGACATTGCACGGGCGACACAGCAGATAGGGTGCTGTCAGACGAGGGTGCTTGCGGGCTAGGTGGCCAAGCAAGATAGCAGAACCAATTCTATGGACCTCTCTTCCCCCTCCTGACTGCCCGAGACTGTGAGTGCAGGGGATTTGCAATGTTACGGGTATTTTCCCGCCCATACAGGGGCAGAGGGGTACATTGCAGGTATCGGCATAAATAGAGTGGAGGCAAGACCTACAGACTATGTGCACCAGTAGCCGCAAGAGGTTGGCGTTAAGAGCAAAATCTCGCAGCGGCAAGGTAGCCAGGTGGCATGCGCCAGCTGGTTAGGCCAGAATGTGTGCTGTGGCTCCAATAGCGGTTTGAAATGTGTTTGGAGCACCATCACTGACAATTCCAGAGCACACTATGCACCTCGGCCCAGTAGGTGTAGGCCATAGGCTCATGTGCGGCTTGATCTTGTGGAGGGCAATATTCCCTGGAATATCAAGGTACTAGGTCATTAGCGGGGTTGAACATCAAGGGTCACAGCTGGTTAGCAGGTATGTGTGTATCTGTCATCGAACTTTAGTTAAGCAAGCCTGGCAGGTGGCGAAGTTGTCACTCCAAATGGTTGATGTACTGCAGTAGTGTGCGCTAGGCGATCAGTCCTGTTCGCCATGGTTTATTAATCACAAAGGTCGGTGCACATGTCTGGTCAACCTCAACAAAGTAGGTGCACCCTGCTCCCTGGGCGGGTTACGGGTTGCTTCAGTTGAGCAGGAAATGCCCCGCCCGCATAGCCAGAGTATATAGCCTGGTTGTGGAAGCGGTCTTCAAGCATGTGTGCTGCTGTTCCAGGTATTGGGGAAACAGGTGTTAGGGAGCACGAACTGCTAGAAGGCCTGCAACTTCAGGTTGCAGGAGGTGGGAGCCACATCAGCTTGAAGGGTAATACAGCGATGTTTAAGGGTAGAGCTCCCTCCTGGGAGGCCATCACATTCTTGCAGCGCATGTGAGGCACTGGTACATTCCCAGAGAAGGATAAACCGCTCCATGCGCAAGTTTGCAGAACAAGGGGCTTTGGCTTCATCAGGCATGAGCTATGCCGGGCGAACACCAAAGGTTAATTTGACAATGTTGGGGTGCACTTGCACAGGTGGGCTTGGATCTGTTCCTCTGGACATGAATGAGGCCCGGGAAATTTCAGGTTGCAGTGAGAAAGGAGCTGTTTTGGTGGGGGGCTCTTTAGGCGACGGGGCCGCCTCCAGAGCTGTGGAGGAGTTACAGGGCGATCTGGAAGCAAATGGGTACAGAAGAGTACCTCTGCAAGAGCACAATAGGGGTGCCAGAGCCAAATCCCAGGAGCCTCATGGGAGGGTCCTGGAACAATTACGTCGGCGCCCCGTTAGTCCTTCGGGCGGTTGTGGGCCTGAACAACCGGGGGCTTGCCTTGCTACGCTCCGCCCTGAAAGGGGCGTGAGTAATAGGGACCAATGTGTCACGTGATCCAGTAAGGGGATCACCCCCATAAGGGTAGCGCTGATTGGTTACTCCACAGTGCTTGGCTCATCAGGCGGGCAGGGCAGCATAGGTTGGTACAGCTGCCTGCCCTTGGATCGCCCGTAAGATAACCCACCATATTGCATACTTTTGTATGGAATAAACCTGCAGCACTAATTTTCCCAAACAAAAGTTGTGTTGTGTATTTATTTATGCATGCATACTCTGTTGTGGTGTGGGTGGGGTGTGTTGCCAATAATGGGACTATGCTTTCATGACTCCGCCCCTCGTCGCTCCTCCCCTTTCCCTCTGCTCCACCGTCATGGTTCCGGAGTGAATGTTTTCCACTTCCAGCGGTGAGTTTGTGCTGCCTGTGGTCGGGGCCTGCTCAGCACCAGAGCTGCTGAAGGCACAGCCCTGCGGAGCAGCGAGCCCTGTGTAACTGCTGCCTGTGCTCCAGGCCTGCTCAGCTCCAGAGCTCCTGAAGGCACAGCCCTGCAGAGCAGCGAGCCATGAGTCTGTGCTGCCTGTGGTCGAGGCCTGCTCAGCACCAGAGCTCCTGAAGGCACAGCCCTGCAGAGCAGCGAACCCTGAGTCTGTGCTGCCTGTGCTCCAGGCCTGCTCAGCTCCAGAGCTCCTGAAGGCACAGCCCTGCAGAGCAGCGAGCCATGAGTCTGTGCTGCCTGTGCTCCAGGCCTGCTCAGCTCCAGAGCTCCTGAAGGCACAGCCCCACAGAGCCCTGAGTCTGTGCTGCTTGTGCTCGGGCCTGCCCAGCACCAGAGCTCCTGAAGGCCCAGCCCTGCAGAGCAGCGAGCCGTGAGTCTGTGCTGCCTGTGGTCGGGGCCTGCTCTGCACCAGAGCTGCTGAAGGCACAGCCCTGCCGAGCAGTGAACCATGAGTCTGTGCTGCAAGTGGTTGAGGCCTGCTCAGCACCAGAGCTCCTGAAGACACAGCCCTGCCGATCAGCGAGCCGTGAGTCTGTGCTGCCTGTGCTCCGGGCCTGCTCTGCACCAGAGCTCCTGAAAGCATAGCCCTGCAGAGCAGCGAGCCCTGAGTCTGTGCTGCCTGTGCTCCAGGACTGCTCAGCACCAGAGCTCCTGAAGACACATCCCTGCAGAGCTGCGAGCCGTGAGTCTGTGCTGCCTGTGCTCCGGGCCTGCTCTGCACCAGAGCTCCTGAAAGCACAGCCCTGCAGAGCAGCGAGCCGTGAGTCTGTGCTCCCTGCTCCGGGTCTGCTCAGCACCAGAGCTCCTGAAGGCCCAGCCCTGCAGAGCATCCAGCCGTGAGTCTGTGGTGCTTGTGCTCACTGTTCCGGACCTGGTCAGCACCAGAGCTCCTGAAGGCACAGCCCTGCATGAGCAGCGAGCCCTGAGTCTGTGGTGCCTGGTGCTCCGGGCCTGCTCAGCACCAGAGCTCCTGAGGGCAGAGCCCTGCAGAGCAGCAAGCCGCAAGTCTGTGCTGCCTGTGCTCCGGGACTGCTCAGCACCAGAACTCCTGAAGGCAAGCCCTGCAGAGCAGCGAGCCCTGAGTCTGTGCTGCCTGTGCTCCGGGCCTGCTCAGCTCCAGAGCTCCTGAAGGCACAGCCCCACAGAGCCCTGAGTCTGTGCTGCCTGTGCTGCCTGTGCTGGGGGCCTGCCCAGCACCAGAGCTCCTGAAGGCCCAGCCCTGCAGAGCAGCGAGCCGTGAGTCTGTGCTGCCTGTGCTCCCTGCTCCGGGCCTGCTCAGCACCAGAGCTCCTGAAGGCCAAGCCCTGCGGAGCAGAAAGCCGTGAGTCTGTGGTGCTTATGCTCACTGCTCCGGACCTGCTCAGCACCAGAGCTCCTGAAGGCACAGCCCTGCAGAGCAGTGAGCCATGAGTCTGTGCTGCCTGTGCTCCAGGCCTGCTCAGCTCCAGAGCTCCTGAAGGCACAGCCCTGCAGAGCAGCGAGCCATGAGTCTGTGCTGCCTGTGGTCGAGGCCTGCTCAGCACCAGAGCTCCTGAAGGCACAGCCCTGCAGAGCAGCGAACCCTGAGTCTGTGCTGCCTGTGCTCCAGGCCTGCTCAGCTCCAGAGCTCCTGAAGGCACAGCCCTGCAGAGCCCTGAGTCTGTGCTGCTTGTGCTCGGGCCTGCCCAGCACCAGAGCTCCTGAAGGCCCAGCCCTGCAGAGCAGCGATCCGTGAGTCTGTGCTGCCTGTGCTCCCTGCTCCGGGCCTGCTCAGCACCAGAGCTCCTGAAGGCACAGCCCTGCAGATCAGCGAGCCGTGAGTCTGTGGTGCTTGTGCGCACTGCTCAGCACCTGAGCTCCTGAAGGCACAGCCCTGCAGAGCAGCGAGCCCTGAGTCTGTGCTGCCTGGTGCTCCGGGACTGCTCAGCACCAGAGCTCCTGAAGGCACAGCCCTGCAGAGCAGCGAGCCGTGAGTCTGTGCTGCCTGTGGTCGGGGCCTGCTCAGCATCAGAGCTGCTGAAGCCACAGCCCTGCCGAGCAGTGAACCGTGAGTCTGTGCTGCAAGTGGTCGAGGCCTGCTCAGCACCAGAGCTCCTGAGGGCACAACCCTGGAGAGCAGCGAGCCGCGAGTCTGTGCTGCCTGTGCTCTGGGCCTGCTCAGCACCAGAGCTCCAGAAGGCACAGCCCTGCAGAGCAGCGAGCCCTGTGTAACTGCTGCCTGGTGCTCCAGGCCTGCTCAGCTCCAGAGCTCCTGAAGGCACAGCCCCACAGAGCCCTGAGTATGTGCTGCCTGTGCTCGGGGCCTGCCCAGCACCAGAGCTCCTGAAGTCCCAGGCCTTCAGAGCAGCGAGCCGTGAGTCTGTGCTGCCTGTGCTCCCTGCACCGGGCCTGCTCAGCACCAGAGCTCCTGAAGGCCCAGCCATGCAGAGCAGCGAGCTGTGAGTCTGTGGTGCTTGTGCTCACTGCTCCGGACCTGCTCAGCACCAGAGCTCCTGAAGGCACAGCCCTGCAGAGCAGCGAGCCCTGAGTCTGTGGTGTCTGGTGCTCCGGTCCTGCTCAGCACCAGAGCTCCTGAAGGCACAGCCCTGCAGAGCAGCGAGCCGTGAGTCTGTGCTGCCTGTGCTCCCTGCACCGGGCCTGCTCAGCACCAGAGTGCCTGAAGGCCAAGCCCTGCGGAGCAGCGAGCCGTGAGTCTGTGGTGTTTGTGCTCACTGCTCTGTGCTCTGGACCTGCTCAGCACCAGAGCTCCTGAAGGCACAACCCTGCAAAGCAGCGAGCCCTGAGTCTGTGCTGCCTGTGCTCGGGGCCTGCTTAGCACCAGAGCTCCTGAAGGCACAGCCCTGCAGAGCAGCAAGCCATGAGTCTGTGCTGCCTGTGGTCGGGCCTGCTCAGCACCAGAGCTGCTGAAGGCACAGCCCTGCCGAGCAGTGAACCATGAGTCTGTGCTGCAAGTGGTCGAGGCCTGCTCAGCACCAGAGCTCTTGAGGGCACAGCCCTGCAGAGCAGCGAGCCGTGAGTCTGTGCTGCCTGTGCTCCCTGCTCCGGGCCTGCTCAGCACCAGAGCTGCTGAAGGCACAGCCCTGCCGAGCAGTGAACCATGAGTCTGTGCTGCAAGTGGTCGGGCCTGCTCAGCACCAGAGCTGCTGAAGGCACAGCCCTGCCGAGCAGTGAACCATGAGTCTGTGCTGTAAGTGGTCGGGCCTGCTCAGCACCAGAGCTCCTGAAGGCACAGCCCTGCAGAGCAGCAAGTTGAGTCTGTGCTGCCTATGCTCAGGGCCTGCTCAGCACCAGAGCTCATAAAGGCACAGCCCTGCAGAGCAGCGAGTTGAGTCTGTGCTGCCTATGCTCGTGGCCTGCTCAGCACCAGAGCTCCTGAAAGCACAGCCCTGCGGATCAGTGAGCCATGAGTCTGTGCTGCCTGTGGTCGGGGCCTGCTCAGCACCAGAGCTCCTGAGGGCACAGCCCTGCAGAGCAGCGAGCCGTGAGTCTGTACTGCCTGTGCTCCGGGCCTGCTCAGCACCAGAGCTCCAGAAGGCACAGCCCTGCAGAGCAGCGAGCCGTGAGTCTGTGCTGACTGTGCTCCGGGTCTACTCAGCACCAGAGCTCCTGAAAGCACAGCCCTGCAGAGCAGCGAGTTGAGTCTGTGCTGCCTATGCTTGGGGCCTGCTCAGGACCAGAGCTCCTGAAGGCACAGCCCTGCAGATCCGCGAGCCGGTAGTCTGTGCTGCCTGCCTGTGGTTGGGGCCTGCTCAGCACCAGAGCTCCTGGAGGCACAACCCTGCATAGCAGCGAGCTGTGAGTCTGAGCTGACTGTGCTCGGGGCTGCTCAGCATCAGAGCTCCTGGAGGCACAGCCCTGCAGAGCAGTGAGCCGTAAGTCTGTGCTGCCTGGTGCTCAGGGCCTGCTCAGCACCAGAGCTCCTGCAGGCACAGCCCTGCAGAGCATCGAGCCCTGAGTCTGTGTTGCCTGTGGTCGGGCCTGCTCAGCACCGGAGCTGCTGAAGGTATAGCCCTGCTGAACAGTGAACCATGAGTCTGTGGTGCCTGTGGTCGGGGCTTGCTCAGCACCAGAGCTCCTGAAGGCACAGACCTGCAGAGCAGCGAGCCTTGAGTCTGTGCTGCCTGGTGCTACGGGCCTGCTCAGCACCACAGCTGCTGAAGGCACAGCCCTGCAGAGCAGCGAGCCCTGAGTCTGTGCTGCCTGTGGTCGGGGCCTGCTCAGCACCAGAGCTCCTGGAGGCACAGCCCTGCAGAGCAATGAGCTGTGAGTCTGTGGTGCCTGTGCTACAGGCCTGCTCAGCACCAGAGCTCCTGAAGGCACAGCCCTGCAGAGCAGCGAGCCCTAAGTCTGTGCTGCCTAGTGCTCTGGGCCTGCTCAGCACCAGAGCTCCTGAAGGCACAGCCCTGCAGAACAGCGGGCCGTGAGTCTGTGCTGCCTATGGTCGGGGCCTGCTCAGCACCAGAGCTCCTGAAGGAACAGCCCTGCAGATCAGTGAGCCGTGAGTCTGTGCTGCCTGCCTGTGGTCAGGGCCTGCTCAGCACCAGAGCTCCTGGAGGCACAGCCCTGCATAGTAGCGAGCTGTGAGTCTGTGCTGACTGTGCTCGGGGCTGCTCAGCACCAGAGCTCCTGGAGGCACAGCCCTGCAGAGCAGTGAGCTGTGAGTCTATGCTGCCTGGTGCACCAGGAATGCTCAGCACCGGAACTCCTAAAGGCACAGCCCTGCAGAGCATTGAGCCCTGAGACTGTGTTGCCTGTGGTCGTGCCTGCTCAGCACCGGAGCTGCTGAAGGTATAGCCCTGCTGAACAGTGAACCATGAGTCTGTGCTGCCTATGGTCGGGGCCTGCTCAGCACCAGAGCTCCTGAAGGAACAGCCCTGCAGATCAGCGAGCCGTGAGTCTGTGCTGCCTGCCTGTGGTCGGGGCCTGCTCAGCACCAGAGCTCCTGGAGGCACAGCCCTGCATAGTAGCGAGCTGTGAGTCTGGTGCTGACTGTGCTCGGGGCTGCTCAGCACCAGAGCTCCTGGAGGCACAGCCCTGCAGAGCAGCGAGCTGTGAGTCTGTGCTGACTGTGCTCGGGGCTGCTCAGCACCAGAGCTCCTGGAGGCACAGCCCTGCAGAGCAGTGAGCTGTGAGTCTATGCTGCCTGGTGGTCCGGGAATGCTCAGCACCGGAACTCCTAAAGGCACTGCCCTGCAGAGCATTGAGCCCTGAGTCTGTGCTGCCTGTGGTCGGGCCTGCTCAGCACCAGAGCTGCTGAAGGTATAGCCCTGCCGAACAGTGAGCCGTAAGTCTGTGCTGCCTGGTGCTCAGGGCCTGCTCAGCACCAGAGCTCCTGAAGGCACAGCCCTGCAGAGCATCGAGCCCTGAGTCTGTGTTGCCTGTGGTCGGGCCTGCTCAGCACCGGAGCTGCTGAAGGTATAGCCCTGCTGAACAGTGAACCATGAGTCTGTGGTGCCTGTGGTCGGGGCTTGCTCAGCACCAGAGCTCCTGAAGGCACAGCCCTGCAGAGCAGCGAGCCTTGAGTCTGTGCTGCCTGGTGCTACGGGCCTGCTCAGCACCACAGCTGCTGAAGGCACAGCCCTGCAGAGCAGCGAGCCCTGAGTCTGTGCTGCCTGTGGTCGGGGCCTGCTCAGCACCAGAGCTCCTGGAGGCACAGCCCTGCAGAGCAATGAGCTGTGAGTCTGTGGTGCCTGTGCTACAGGCCTGCTCAGCACCAGAGCTCCTGAAGGCACAGCCCTGCAGAGCAGCAAGTTGAGTCTGTGCTGCCTATGCTTGGGACCTGCTCAGCACCAGAGCTCCTGAAGGCACAGCCCTGCAGATCCGCGAGCCGGTAGTCTGTGCTGCCTGCCTGTGGTTGGGGCCTGCTCAGCACCAGAGCTCCTGGAGGCACAACCCTGCATAGCAGTGAGCCGTAAGTCTGTGCTGCCTGGTGCTCAGGGCCTGCTCAGCACCAGAGCTCCTGAAGGCACAGCCCTGCAGAGCATCGAGCCCTGAGTCTGTGTTGCCTGTGGTCGGGCCTGCTCAGCACCGGAGCTGCTGAAGGTATAGCCATGCTGAACAGTGAACCATGAGTCTGTGGTGCCTGTGGTCGGGGCTTGCTCAGCACCAGAGCTCCTGAAGGCACAGCCCTGCAGAGCAGCGAGCCCTAAGTCTGTGCTGCCTAGTGCTCTGGGCCTGCTCAGCACCAGAGCTCCTGAAGGCACAGCCCTGCAGAACAGCGGGCCGTGAGTCTGTGCTGCCTATGGTCGGGGCCTGCTCAGCACCAGAGCTCCTGAAGGAACAGCCCTGCAGATCAGCGAGCCGTGAGTCTGTGCTGCCTGCCTGTGGTCAGGGCCTGCTCAGCACCAGAGCTCCTGGAGGCACAGCCCTGCATAGTAGCGAGCTGTGAGTCTGTGCTGACTGTGCTCGGGGCTGCTCAGCACCAGAGCTCCTGGAGGCACAGCCCTGCATAGCAGCGAGCTGTGAGTCTGTGCTGACTGTGCTCGGGGCTGCTCAGCACCAGAGCTCCTGGAGTCACAGCCCTGCAGAGCAGTGAGCTGTGAGTCTATGCTGCCTGGTGCACCAGGAATGCTCAGCACCGGAACTCCTAAAGGCACAGCCCTGCAGAGCATTGAGCCCTGAGTCTGTGCTGCCTGGGGTCGGGCCTGCTCAGCACCAGAGCTGCAGAAGGTATAGCCCTGCCGAACAGTGAACCATGAGTCTGTGCTGCCTGTGTTCGAGGCCTGCTAAGCACCAGAGCTTCTGAACGCACAGACCTGTAGAGCAGCGAGCCGTGAGTCTGTGGTGCCTGTGCTCTGGACTTGCTCAGCTCCTGAGCTCCTGAAGGCGCAGCCCTGCAGAGCAGTGAGCTGTGAGTCTGTGCTGCCTGTGCTCAGGGCTGCTCAGCACCAGAGCTTCTGTAGGTACAGCCCTGCAGAGCAGCGAGCCCTGAGTTTGTGCTGCCTGGTGCTCCAGGCCTGCTCCAGCACCAGAGCTCCTGAAGGCACAGCCCTGCATATCAGTGAGCCGTGAGTCTGTGCTGCCTGTGGTCGAGGCCTGCTCAGCACCAGAGCTCCTGAAAGCACAGCCCTGCAGAGCAGCGAGCCCTGAGTCTGTGCTTCCTGGTGCTCTGGGCTTGCTCAGCACCAGAGCTCCTGAAGGCACAGCCCTGCAGACCAGCGACCAGTGAGTCTGTGTTGCCTGTGGTCGGGGCCTGCTCAGCACCAGAGCTTCTGAAGGCACAGCCCTGCAGAGCAGCGAGCCCTGAGTCTGTCCTGCCTGGTGCTCCAGGCCTGCTCAGCACCAGAGCTCCTGAAGGCACAGCCCTGCAGAGCAGCGAGCCCTAAGTCTGTGCTGCCTAGTGCTCTGGGCCTGCTCAGCACCAGAGCTCCTGAAGGCACAGACCTGTAGAGCAGCGAGCCGTGAGTCTGTGGTGCCTGTGCTCTGGACTTGCTCAGCTCCTGAGCTCCTGAAGGCGCAGCCCTGCAGAGCAGTGAGCTGTGAGTCTGTGCTGCCTGTGCTCAGGGCTGCTCAGCACCAGAGCTTCTGTAGGTACAGCCCTGCAGAGCAGCGAGCCCTGAGTTTGTGCTGCCTGGTGCTCCAGGCCTGCTCAGCACCAGAGCTCCTGAAGGCACAGCCCTGCATATCAGCGAGCCGTGAGTCTGTGCTGCCTGTGGTCGAGGCCTGCTCAGCACCAGAGCTCCTGGAGGCACAGCCCTGCATAGCAGCGAGCTGTGAGTCTGTGCTGACTGTGCTCGGGGCTGCTCAGCACCAGAGCTCCTGGAGGCACAGCCCTGCACAGCAGTGAGCTGTGAGTCTATGCTGCCTGGTGCTCCGGGAATGCTCAGCACCGGAACTCCTAAAGGCACTGCCCTGCAGAGCATTGAGCCCTGAGTCTGTGCTGCCTGTGGTCGGGCCTGCTCAGCACCAGAGCTGCTGAAGGTATAGCCCTGCCGAACAGTGAGCCGTAAGTCTGTGCTGCCTGGTGCTCAGGGCCTGCTCAGCACCAGAGCTCCTGAAGGCACAGCCCTGCAGAGCATCGAGCCCTGAGTCTGTGTTGCCTGTGGTCGGGCCTGCTCAGCACCGGAGCTGCTGAAGGTATAGCCCTGCTGAACAGTGAACCATGAGTCTGTGGTTCCTGTGGTCGGGGCTTGCTCAGCACCAGAGCTCCTGAAGGCACAGCCCTGCAGAGCAGCGAGCCCTGAGTCTGTGCTGCCTGTGGTCGGGGCCTGCTCAGCACCAGAGGTCCTGGAGGCACAGCCCTGCAGAGCAATGAGCTGTGAGTCTGTGGTGCCTGTGCTACAGGCCTGCTCAGCACCAGAGCTCCTGAAGGCACAGCACTGCAGAGCAGCGAGCCCTAAGTCTGTGCTGCCTAGTGCTCTGGGCCTGCTCAGCACCAGAGCTCCTGAAGGCACAGCCCTGCAGAACAGCGGGCCGTGAGTCTGTGCTGCCTATGGTCGGGGCCTGCTCAGCACCAGAGCTCCTGAAGGAACAGCCCTGCAGATTAGCGAGCCGTGAGTCTGTGCTGCCTGCCTGTGGTCAGGGCCTGCTCTGCACCAGAGCTCCTGGAGGCACAGCCCTGCATAGTAGCGAGCTGTGAGTCTGTGCTGACTGTGCTCGGGGCTGCTCAGCACCAGAGCTCCTGGAGGCACAGCCCTGCATAGCAGCGAGCTGTGAGTCTGTGCTGACTGTGCTCGGGGCTGCTCAGCACCAACGCTCCTGGAGGCACAGCCCTGCAGAGCAGTGAGCTGTGAGTCTATGCTGCCTGGTGCACCAGGAATGCTCAGCACCGGAACTCCTAAAGGCACAGCCCTGCAGAGCATTGAGCCCTGAGTCTGTGCTGCCTGGGGTTGGGCCTCCTCAGCACCAGAGCTGCAGAAGGTATAGCCCTGCCGAACAGTGAACCATGAGTCTGTGCTGCCTGTGTTCGAGGCCTGCTAAACACCAGAGCTTCTGAACGCACAGACCTGTAGAGCAGCGAGCCGTGAGTCTGTGGTGCCTGTGCTCTGGACTTGCTCAGCTCCTGAGCTCCTGAAGGCGCAGCCCTGCAGAGCAGTGAGCTGTGAGTCTGTGCTGCCTGTGCTCAGGGCTGCTCAGCACCAGAGCTTCTGTAGGTACAGCCCTGCAGAGCAGCGAACCCTGAGTTTGTGCTGCCTGGTGCTCCAGGCCTTCTCAGCACCAGAGCTCCTGAAGGCACAGCCCTGCATATCAGCGAGCCGTGAGTCTGGGCTGCCTGTGGTCGAGGCCTGCTCAGCACCAGAGCTCCTGAAAGCACAGCCCTGCAGAGCAGCGAGCCCTGAGTCTGTCCTGCCTGGTGCTCCAGGCCTGCTCAGCACCAGAGCTCCTGAAGGCACAGCCCTGCAGAGCAGCGAGCCCTAAGTCTGTGCTGCCTATGGTCGGGGCCTGCACAGCACCAGAGCTCCTGAAGGAACAGCCCTGCAGATCAGCGAGCCGTGAGTCTGTGCTGCCTGCCTGTGGTCGGGGCCCGCTCAGCACCAGAGCTCCTGGAGGCACAGCCCTGCATAGTAGCGAGCTGTGAGTCTGGTGCTGACTGTGCTCGGGGCTGCTCAGCACCAGAGCTCCTGGAGGCACAGCCCTGCATAGCAGCGAGCTGTGAGTCTGTGCTGACTGTGCTTGGGGCTGCTCAGCACCAGAGCTCCTGGAGGCACAGCCCTGCAGAGCAGTGAGCTGTGAGTCTATGCTGCCTGGTGCTCCGGGAATGCTCAGCACCGGAACTCCTAAAGGCACAGCCCTGCAGAGCATTGAGCCCTGAGTCTGTGCTGCCTGTGGTCGGGCCTGCTCAGCACCAGAGCTGCTGAAGGTATAGCCCTGCCGAACAGTGAACCATGAGTCTGTGCTGCCTGTGTTCGAGGCCTGCTAAGCACCAGAGCTTCTGAATGCACAGCCCTGTAGAGCAGCGAGCGGTGAGTCTGTGGTGCCTGTGCTCTGGGCCTGCTCAGCTCCTGAGCTCCTGAAGGCGCAGCCCTGCAGAGCAGTGAGCCGTGAGTCTGTGCTGCCTGTGCTCGGGGATGCTCAGCACCAGAGCTTCTGTAGGCACAGCCCTGCAGAGCAGCGAGCCCTGAGTCTGTGCTGCCTGGTGCTCCAGGCCTGCTCAGCACCAGAGCTCCTGAAGGCACAGCCCTGCATATCAGCGAGCCGTGAGTCGGTGCTGCCTGTGTTCGAGGCCTGCTCAGCACCAGAGCTCCTGAAGGCACAGCCCTGCAGAGCAGCGAGCCCTGAGTCTGTGCTTCCTGGTGCTCTGGGCTTGCTCAGCACCAGAGCTCCTGAAGGCACAGCCCTGCAGACCAGCGACCAGTGAGTCTGTGTTACCTGCCTGTGGTCGGGGCCTGCTCAGCACCAGAGCTCCTGGAGGCACATCCTGAGCTCCTGAAGGCGTAGCCCTGCAGAGCAGTGAGACGTGAGTTTGTGCTGCCTGTGGTCTGGGCCTGCTCAGCACCAGAGCTCCTGAAGGAACAGCCCTGCAGATCAGCGAGCCGTGAGTCTGTGCTGCCTGCCTGTGGTCGGGGCCTGCTCAGCACCAGAGCTGCTGGAGGCACAGCCCTGCATAGCAGCGAGCTGTGAGTCTGTGCTGACTGTGCTCGGAGCTGCTCAGCACCAGAGCTCCTGGAGGCACAGCCCTGCAGAGCAGTGAGCTGTGAGTGTATGCTGCCTGGTGCTCCGGGAATGCGCAGCACAGGAACTCCTAAAGGCACAGCCCTGCAGAGCATTGAGCCCTGAGTCTGTGCTGCTTGTGGTCGGGCCTGCTCAGCACCAGAGCTGCTGAAGGTATAGCCCTGCCGAACAGTGAACCATGAGTCTGTGCTGCCTGTGTTCGAGGCCTGCTAAGCACCAGAGCTTCTGAACGCACAGCCCTGTAGAGCAGGGAGCCGTGAGTCTGTGGTGCCTGTGCTCTGGGCCTGCTCAGCTCCTGAAGGCGCAGCCCTGCAGAGCAGTGAGCCGTGAGTCTGTGCTGCCTGTGCTCTGGGCTGCTCAGCACCAGAGCTTCTGTAGGCACAGCTCTGCAGAGCAGCGAGCCCTGAGTCTGTGCTGCCTGGTGCTCCAGGCCTGCTCAGCACCAGAGCTCCTGAAGGCACAGCCCTGCATATCAGCGAGCCGTGAGTCTGTGCTGCCTGTGGTCGAGGCCTGCTCAGCACCAGAGCTCCTGAAGGCACAGCCCTGCAGAGCAACGAACCCTGAGTCTGTGCTTCCTGGTGCTCTGGGCTTGATCAGCACCAGAGCTCCTGAAGGCACAGCCCTGCATATCAGCGAGCCGTGAGTCTGTGCTGCCTATGGTCGGGGCCTGCTCAGCACCAGAGCTCCTGAAGGAACAGCCCTGCAGATCAGCGAGCCGTGAGTCTGTGCTGCCTGCCTGTGGTCAGGGCCTGCTCAGTACCAGAGCTCCTGGAGGCACAGCCCTGCATAGTAGCGAGCTGTGAGTCTGTGCTGACTGTGCTCGGGGCTGCTCAGCACCAGAGCTCCTGGAGGCACAGCCCTGCATCGCAGCGAGCTGTGAGTCTGTGCTGACTGTGCTCGGGGCTGCTCAGCACCAGAGCTCCTGGAGGCACAGCCCTGCAGAGCAGTGAGCTGTGAGTCTATGCTGCCTGGTGCTCCAGGAATGCTCAGCACCGGAACTCCTAAAGGCACAGCCCTGCAGAGCATTGAGCCCTGAGTCTGTGCTGCCTGGGGTCGGGCCTGCTCAGCACCAGAGCTGCAGAAGGTATAGCCCTGCCGAACAGTGAACCATGAGTCTGTGCTGCCTGTGTTCGAGGCCTGCTAAGCACCAGAGCTTCGGAACGCACAGACCTGTAGAGCAGCGAGCCGTGAGTCTGTGGTGCCTGTGCTCTGGGCTTGCTCAGCTCCTGAGCTCCTGAAGGCGCAGCCCTGCAGAGCAGTGAGCTGTGAGTCTGTGCTGCCTGGTGCTCCAGGCCTGCTCAGCACCAGAGCTCCTGAAGGCACAGCCCTGCATATCAGCGAGCCGTGAGTCTGTGCTGCCTGTGGTCGAGGCCTGCTCAGCACCAGAGCTCCTGAAAGCACAGCCCTGCAGAGCAGCGGGCCCTGAGTCTGTGCTTCCTGGTGCTCTGGGCTTGCTCAGCACCAGAGCTCCTGAAGGCACAGCCCTGCAGACCAGCGACCAGTGAGTCTGTGTTGCCTGTGGTCGGGGCCTGCTCAGCACCAGAGCTTCTGAAGGCACAGCCCTGCAGAGCAGCGAGCCCTGAGTCTGTCCTACCTGGTGCTCCAGGCCTGCTCAGCACCAGAGCTCCTGAAGGCACAGCCCTGCAGAGCAGCGAGCCCTAAGTCTGTGCTGCCTAGTGCTCTGGGCCTGCTCAGCACCAGAGCTCCTGAAGGCACAGCCCTGCAGAACAGCGGGCCGTGAGTCTGTGCTGCCTGTGGTCGGGGCCTGCTCAGCACCAGAGCTCCTGAAGGAACAGCCCTGCAGATCAGCGAGCCGTGAGTCTGTACTGCCTGCCTGTGGTCGGGGCCTGCTCAGCACCAGAGCTCCTGGAGGCACAGCCCTGCATAGTAGCGAGCTGTGAGTCTGGTGCTGACTGTGCTCGGGGCTGCTCAGCACCAGAGCTCCTGGAGGCACAGCCCTGCATAGCAGCGAGCTGTGAGTCTGTGCTGACTGTGCTCGGGGCTGCTCAGCACCAGAGCTCCTGGAGGCACAGCCCTGCAGAGCAGTGAGCTGTGAGTCTATGCTGCCTGGTGCTCCGGGAATGCTCAGCACCGGAACTCCTAAAGGCACAGCCCTGCAGAGCATTGAGCCCTGAGTCTGTGCTGCCTGTGGTCGGGCCTGCTCAGCACCAGAGCTGCTGAAGGTATAGCCCTGCCGAACAGTGAACCATGAGTCTGTGCTGCCTGTGTTCGAGGCCTGCTAAGCACTAGAGCTTCTGAATGCACAGCCCTGTAGAGCAGCGAGCGGTGAGTCTGTGGTGCCTGTGCGCTGGGCCTGCTCAGCTCCTGAGCTCCTGAAGGCGCAGCCCTGCAGAGCAGTGAGCCGTGAGTCTGTGCTGCCTGTGCTCGGGGATGCTCAGCACCAGAGCTTCTGTAGGCACAGCCCTGCAGAGCAGCGAGCCCTGAGTCTGTGCTGCCTGGTGCTCCAGGCCTGCTCAGCACCAGAGCTCCTGAAGGCACAGCCCTGCATATCAGCGAGCCGTGAGTCTGTGCTGCCTGTGTTCGAGGCCTGCTCAGCACCAGAGCTCCTGAAGGCACAGCCCTGCAGAGCAGCGAGCCCTGAGTCTGTGCTTCCTGGTGCTCTGGGCTTGCTCAGCACCAGAGCTCCTGAAGGCACAGCCCTGCAGACCAGCGACCAGTGAGTCTGTGTTGCCTGCCTGTGGTCGGGGCCTGCTCGGCACCAGAGCTCCTGGAGGCACATCCTGAGCTCCTGAAGGCGTAGCCCTGCAGAGCAGCGAGACGTGAGTCTGTGCTGCCTGTGGTCTGGGCCTGCTCAGCACCAGAGCTCCTGAAGGAACAGCCCTGCAGATCAGCGAGCCGTGAGTCTGTGCTGCCTGCCTGTGGTCGGGGCCTGCTCAGCACCAGAGCTCCTGGAGGCACAGCCCTGCATAACAGCGAGCTGTGAGTCTGTGCTGACCGTGCTCGGAGCTGCTCAGCACCAGAGCTCCTGGAGGCACAGCCCTGCAGAGCAGTGAGCTGTGAGTGTATGCTGCCTGGTGCTCCGGGAATGCTCAGCACAGGAACTCCTAAAGGCACAGCCCTGCAGAGCATTGAGCCCTGAGTCTGTGCTGCTTGTGGTCGGGCCTGCTCAGCACCAGAGCTGCTGAAGGTATAGCCCTGCCGAACAGTGAACCATGAGTCTGTGCTGCCTGTGTTCGAGGCCTGCTCAGCACCAGAGCTCCTAGAGGCACATCCTGAGCTCCTGAAGGCGTAGCCCTGCAGAGCAGCGAGACGTGAGTCTGTGCTGCCTGTGCTCGGGGCTGCTCAGCACCAGAGCTCCTGAAGGCACAGCCTTGCAGAGCAGCGAGCTGTGAGTCTGTGCTGCCTGTGGTCGGGTCCTGCTCAGCACCAGAGCTGCTGAAGGCACAGCCCTGCAGAGCAGCAAGCCGTGAGTCTGTGCTGCCTGTGGTCGGGGCCTGCTCAGCACCAGAGCTCCTGAAGGCACAGCCCTGCAGACCAGCGAGCCGTGAGTCTGTGTTGCCCGTGGTCAGGGCCTGCTCAGCACCAGAGCTCCTGGAGGCACAGCCCTGCAGAGCAGCGAGCCCTGAGTCTGTGCTGCATGTGCTCGGGCTGCTCAGCACCAGAGCTCCTGGAGGCACAGCCCTGCAGAGCAGCGAGCCGTGAGTCTGTGCTGCCTCTGCTCCGGGCCTGCTCAGCACCAGAGCTCCTGGAGGCACAGCCCTGCAGAGCAGTGAGCCGTGATTCTGTGCTTCCTGGTGCTCCGGGCCTTCTCAGCACCAGAGCTCCTGAAGGCACAGCCCTGCAGAGCAGTGAGCCGTGATTCTGTGCTTCCTGGTGCTCCGGGCCTTCTCAGCACCAGAGCTCCTGAAGGCACAGCACTGCAGAGCAGCGAGCCCTGAGTCTGTGCTGCCTGTGGTCGGGGCCTTCTCAGCACCAGAGCTCCTGGAGGCACGGCCCTGGGGAGCAGCGAGTCGTGAGTCTGTGCTGCCTGTGGTCGGGCCTGCTCAGCATCAGAGCTCCTGAAGGCACAGCCCTGCAGAGCAGCGAGCCGTGAGTCTGTGCTGCCTGGTGCTCCGGGCCTGCTGAGCACCAGAGCTCCTGAAGGCACAGCCCTGCAGAGCAGCGAGCCCTGTGTCTGTGCTGCCTGTGGTCAGGGCCTGCTCATCACCAGAGCTCCTGAAGGCACATCTCTGCAGAGCAGCGAGCCGTGAGTCTGTGCTGCATGTGCTCCGGGCCTGCTCTGCACCAGAGCTCCTGAAGGCACAGTCCTGCAGAGCAGCGAGCCCTGTGCAACTGCTGCCTGTGGTCGGGGCCTACTCAGCAGCAGAGCTCCTGATGGCACAGCCCTGCAGAGCCGTGAGTCTGTGCTGCCTGTGCTCCGGGCCTGCTCCGCACCAGAGCTCCTGTAGGCACAGCCCTGCAGAGTTGCGAGCCGTGAGTTTGTGCTGCCTGGTGCTCCGGGCCTGCTCAGCACCAGAGCTCCTGAAGGCACAGCCCTGCAGAGCAGTGAGCTGTGAGTCTGTGCTGCCTGTGCTCCAGGCCTAATCTGCACCTGAGCTACTGAAGGCACAGTCCTGCAGAGCTGCGAGTCGTGATTCTGTGCTGCCTGTGCTCCGGGCCTGCTTTGCACCAGAGCTCCTGAAGGCACAGCCCTGCAGAGCCATGAGTCTGTGCTGCCTGTGCTCCGGGCCTGCTCAGCACCAGAGCTCCTGGAGGCACTGCCCTGCAGAGCAGCGAGCCGTGAGTCTGTGCTGCCTGGTGCTCCCGGCCTGCTCAGCACCAGAGCTCCTGGAGGCACAGCCCTGCAGAGCAGTGAGCCGTGAGTCTGTGCTTCCTGTTGCTCCGGGCCTGCTCTGCACCAGAGATCCTGAAGGCAAAGCCCTGCAGAGCAGTGAGCCATGAGTCTGTGCTGCCTGTGCTCCAGGCCTGCTCTGCACCAGAGCTCCTGAGGGCACAGCCCTGCAGAGCAGTGAGCTTTGAGTCTGTGCTGCCTGGTGCTCCAGGCCTGCTCAGCTCCAGAGCTCCTGAAGGCACAGCCCCACAGAGCTCTGAGTCTGTGCTGCCTGTGGTGGGGGCCTGCTCTGCACCAGAGCTGCTGAAGGCACAGCCCTGCAGAGCCACGAGCCGTGAGTCTGTGTTGCCTGTGGTCGAGGCCTGCTCAGCATCAGAGCTCCTGAAGGCACAGCCCTGCAGAGCAGCGAGCCCTGAGTCTGCGCTGCCTGTGCTCCAGGCCTGCTCAGCACCAGAGCTCCTGAAGGCACAGCCTTGCAGAGCAGCGAGCCCTGAGTCTGCGCTGCCTGTGCTCCAGGCCTGCTCAGCACCAGAGCTCCTGAAGGCACAGCCCTTCTTGCAATGCAGGCAGGGGAAGGACCCGTTGGTGTGTCGTCCCTCCCACAGGACTGAGGCCGGAGGCTACCTGAACACCTCAGGGTGTTGTTGTTGCTGTTGTTATTTTAGCAGCTGGACGTCTGCCACATGATGCTGTTTGTTACCTGGCCTGAAGCAGAGGCCGCACAGAGCAAGAGCGAAGAATCGAGAATGAACCAACCAGTTTCTATCACAGGCCTATGCAGGGCTTTAAGTGGGCCAGGTCTCACCGGTGCTGAGCACCGGCAGTTTTTTAAAGGGGGCATGGAAACGGGTCTCTCTCGGGCTCTGTTTTGTGCCATGTTTTTTTCCGGACTGCAGTGACAGCTGGCACATCGATGTGCGCTGATCACACTGCTCACTTCTCACTAGTGTGCGCATGCTCACACTGCTCACTTCTCACTAGTGGAGAAGTTACGGCATGACGTCATGCCACGTGAGCGTTGTAGGGGAAGGGAAATCCTTTAAAAAGAGTCATTTTGTCTCTGGATTTCCCTTCTCTTTTTGAAACTCAGGAGCAGCAACATTGTGGTGTCACCAGGGCTTTAAGTGGAAGCTTTTTCAATATTATATACAAGCCATAGTTGCTGCTTATTTATCTTATGCAACTAACAACCATTGACAAAGCCAATAGTCCTGACTGGTTGTAGGTATGATGTTTCTTGTATCAGCTATCTGGATGCAATGACAGAAACAGCAAAATACAAGTCAGGGCGGCACACTACGCTAAGCACAGATTTTTAGCTTATGTGTTTTTAAGTCACGCCCTTAATTACATTGGCCACGCCCCTTTAAGAGACCCCCCAGTTTTTTCATCCCACTTAAAGCCCTGAGCCTATGCCCCTTGCAGGCTGGTAGCGCAGTGCTTAATTTGAGCCAGTGGTTGCAGGTGTATTGTTTTGTATTGTAATTGCATTTATATAGCGCTTACTACCCCTGACGAGGCGTCGAAGCGCTTTTTCGGTGAGTAGCACGCTACTCCGGGACCCATAAAGGATTAGTGTTGAGTTAGTATAGTGAAATATGAAAGTAATTTAAGTGGTGGATAGGTTAGTCAGTTATTTGGATTCGGAAGGATAGCGGAAGGATAGAAGAGGAAAAAAGGTTTTATTTATATAGCGCTTGTTACCCCTGATGGGGTCTTGAAGCGCCTTTTTTTGTTTTTTTGTTTGTTTTTGGCAGTAGCACGCTACTCCGGAAACCCATAAAGGATTAGTGGTGAATTAGTATGGTGAAATATGAAAGTAATTAGAGTCGTGGATATTAGTCAGTTATTTGGAGTGAGAAGGATAGCGGAGGGATAGAAGGGGGAGAAACGTTTGCATTCATATAGCGCTTGTTACCCCTGAAGGGGTGTTGAAGCGCTTTCCTGGCGAGTAGCAGGCTACTCCGGAACCCATAAAGGATTAGTGTTGAAAATTAGTATAGTGAAATATGAAGTAATTTGAGTGGTGGATATGTTAGTCAGTTATTTGGATAGAAAAGGGTAGCGGCAGGATAGAAGAGGGAAAGAGGTTTGTATTTATATAGCGCTTGCTACCGCTGATGGGGTTTTGAAGTGCTTTTTTTGGCGAGTAGCACGCTACTCTGGCACCCATAAGGATTAGTGGTGGATTAGTATAGTGAAATATGAAAGTAATTTGAGTGGTGGATATGTTAGTCAGTTATTTGGATAGAGAAGGGTAGAGGCAGGATTGAAGTGGGAAAGAGGTTTGTATTTATATAGCGCTTGTTACCCCTGAAGGGGTGTTGAAGCGCTTTTCTGGCGAGTAGCACGCTACTCCGGAACCCATAAAGGATTAGTGTTGAAAATTAGTATAGTGAAATATGAAAGTAGTTTGAGGCCACCGCGCTAATTTTTAAGGACCGGCATTTTTTTTTTTCCTCAACAGACATTGACGGGAAACACGATTGGAACACACTCAGGGGGGAAAGAAGGCGGAGGAGAAAGACGGAAAGACGTTACAAATGGAGGATTCAGGAACATGGAAGAATGAGATAAGGGCAGGTAGCGTCTGATAGCGCCTCAATGAGCTATAGGATCGATTCGGGATCGCGCAGCCTTGGTATTCGGTGCGCTGCGTTTAAGAGAACCGGCTGCGAGTTTCTGAGCAGAGCTGTTTGCACCAGGACTCATTCGATTTCATATTGAGCAGTCAGTAGGGTGGGGCAGGGTCACTCATATGACATGCATAAAACCCAAGTCCGCTGCTGTAAGACTACTAGGACAGAAGCACACCTGTATTTAGCAGGCATCTCGACACCTGGAGCCATCAGTGCGTCCAGGTGTGCGCATACGTCAGTGCGTCCAGATGTGGGCGGCCGTCAGTGCGTCCAGGTGTGCGCAGCCATCAGCGTGTCTAGGAGTGCATAGACGTCAGTGCGTCCAGGTGTGCGCGGCCGTCAGTGCGTCCAGGTGTGCGCGGTGGTCAATGCGTCCAGGTGTGCACATACGTCAGTGCGTCCAGATGTGGGTGGCCGTCAGTGCGTCCAGGTGTGCGCAGCCATCAGCGTGTCCCGGTGTGCATAGACGTCAGTGCGTCCAGGTGTGCGCGGCCGTCAGTACGTCCAGGTGTGCACATACGTCAGTGCGTCCAGGTGTGCGCGGCCGTCAGTGCGTCCAGGTGTGCACGGCCGTCAGTACGTCCAGGTGTGCGCGGCCATCAGCGTGTCCCGTGTGTATAGAAGTCAGTGCGTCCAGGTGTGCGCAGCCATCAGCGTGTCCCGTGTGCATAGACGTCAGTGCGTCCAGGTGTGGGTGCACCTGGAAGAAGAGCATTAACAGGTCTTTGAACCATATTCAGCTGCTCACAGAACCGCCCAGTGAATCTACACATGACATTAATTGAGATTAAAGAACAGAACCTGTCAGGCGCCCGGTGGTCACCCAAAGTCTGTGGCAGGAGTGGTGCCAGTCGCAGGGTCTGAACCTGACACTGGGGGGCTCAGTGTCGCCCTCTTGAGACCCCGCCGCTTCAGGTGTCTGCTGGGAGGAGAACCTTTACATAAGGGGGGCGGTATCAGGGACTGTCAGCACCTGTCACTGGGATCCCTCAGGGATTCTGGATGAGAGCTGGGGGGGGGGCCTTCTGTCGGGGCACCGAGAGATCTCTCCAACCACAACATGTTTCTGATCTCCTTGCTGTGGTGTCGCCATAGATAGAACCCCTGGTGCCAGTTTACACCCAGTGGACATGTTCCAGAGGCCTACAGAACGTGCGGTCGGGGGGCAGTCTCAACACTCGAGGGCCCGTCTCGCCGCCTGCCTTGTCTTTGTTGCATGGAAACCTGAGTTGTATCTGTGCCTCATCCATGTGAGCGCAGGTGGAGGTGAGGTACCCTAAATGTTTGTGAGGACGCCGCTGCCCACTGCCCCCACTGACACCCCCCCTTACCCCAAGCAGCTGTCAGCGTGGGCAGCAGCGAGGGAAGTGGGCATCTTTCCCAAGTAGTGTTTGAGAAGGCGGGTGAGGTGCGTTGTACAGCCCGATGCTCACTTCCGCCTGCTTTGAGAGGACTCTTTGAATACCCCGGCACCTTCACGGCCTGGTCTAGAAGGAAGGCAACGGCTGAGCTGTGTGACCCTCGTTTTATTCCCACGCCTAGTCTCAGAGAATGTAAATGTCATTACATTAAGTAACCTATCCTCACCCTTCGGAAGAGATAACAAGTCTCTCTTGAAGATGTCTGTCTGTCCTTATAACAGCGGCAATGGAGTAAAACAGACTTTAAGGAGCACTTTGATGCAACCAGAGCCCTCAGCAGTGTCTTTTATCCACCAGCCACCCTCGGTGGGGGGCTTCTGAAGCTCCCTATGACAGAAGACCCCTTGCTGGCCCAAAAGCTGCCATGAGGCCTCTGTTCACGGCAGGCTGGTGGGTACCAGTGACCTCTGTTGTGGCAGTGTTTGCATGAACCCACTGTGCAGCCACCCTCGGTGGGGGCTTCTGAAGTTGCCTGTTTATGAATGAGAGAAGACCCCGTTGCTGGTCCAAAGCTGCCGTGAGGCCTCTGTTCATAGATGGAGGCTGGTGGGTACCAGTGACCTCTGTTGTGGCAGTGTTTGCATGAACCCACCGTGCAGCCAGCCCTGGTGGGGGCTTCTGAAGCTGCCTGTGTATGAATGAGAGAAGACCCCCTTGCTGGCCCAAAAGCTGCCATGAGGCCTCTGTTCACGGCAGGCTGGTGGGTACCAGTGACCCATGTAGTAGCAGTGTTTGCATGAACCCACCGTGCAGCCAGCCCTGGTGGGGGCTTCTGAAGCTGCCTGTGTATGAATGAGAGAAGACCCCTTGCTGGCCCAAAAGCTGCCGTGAGGCCTCTGTTCACGGCAGGCTGGTGGGTACCAGTGACCCCTGTAGTAGCAGTGTTTGCATGAACCCACCGTGCAGCCAGCCCTGGTGGGGGCTTCTGAAGCTGCCTGTGTATGAATGAGAGAAGACCCCCTTGCTGGCCCAAAAGCTGCCATGAGGCCTCTGTTCACGGCAGGCTGGTGGGTACCAGTGACCTCTGTTGTGGCAGTGTTTGCATGAACCCACTGTGCAGCCACCCTCGGTGGGGGGCTTCTGAAGTTGCCTGTTTATGAATGAGAGAAGACCCCGTTGCTGGTCCAAAGCTGCCGTGAGGCCTCTGTTCATAGATGGAGGCTGGTGGGTACCAGTGACCTCTGTTGTGGCAGTGTTTGCATGAACCCACCGTGCAGCCAGCCCTGGTGGGGGCTTCTGAAGCTGCCTGTGTATGAATGAGAGAAGACCCCCTTGCTGGCCCAAAAGCTGCCATGAGGCCTCTGTTCACGGCAGGCTGGTGGGTACCAGTGACCCATGTAGTAGCAGTGTTTGCATGAACCCACCGTGCAGCCAGCCCTGGTGGGGGGCTTCTGAAGCTGCCTGTGTATGAATGAGAGAAGACCCCCTTGCTGGCCCAAAAGCTGCCGTGAGGCCTCTGTTCACGGCAGGCTGGTGGGTACCAGTGACCCCTGTAGTAGCAGTGTTTGCATGAACCCACCGTGCAGCCAGCCCTGGTGGGGGGCTTCTGAAGCTGCCTGTGTATGAATGAGAGAAGACCCCCTTGCTGGCCCAAAAGCTGCCATGAGGCCTCTGTTCACGGCAGGCTGGTGGGTACCAGTGACCCCTGTAGTAGCAGTATTTGCATGAACCCACCGTGCAGCCAGCCCTGGTGGGGGGCTTCTGAAGCTGCCTGTGTATGAATGAGAGAAGACCCCGTTGCTGGTCCAAAGCTGCCGTGAGGCCTCTGTTCACGGCAGGCTGGTGGGTACCAGTGACCTCTGTTGTGGCAGTGTTTGCATGAACCCACTGTGCAGCCACCCTCGGTGGGGGGCTTCTGAAGTTGCCTGTTTATGAATGAGAGAAGACCCCGTTGCTGGTCCAAAGCTGCCGTGAGGCCTCTGTTCATGGACGGCAGGCTGGTGGGTACCAGTGACCTCTGTTGTGGCAGTGTTTGCATCAACCCACTGTGCAGCCAGCCCTGGTGGGGGGCTTCTGAAGCTGCGTGTGTATGAATGAGAGATGCCCCCTTGCTGGTCCAAAAGCTGCCTTGAGGCCTCTGTTCATGTCTGAACTGGGGTGGTGGAGTGAGCTAAAGAATGATGATGGATTAAACCCAGATCAGTTGACTGGGGGTGAGTGTTTGATTGGCTCAAACGTTCCGTCCATCATCCCCTTTTGTATCACTTTGGTCGCCCTTAGTTGGCGGGGGTATGCCCAGACGTGGGTCCCTTGCTCACTTTGCCACTGGATTCAAGCAAGCCTGGCTGATGACGGCTGAAATGCCAGAAACCGGTCCTAGGATGCTTGTTTCCGGTCCAGGGAAGACATGGCTTGGCAGTTCGGGCTGGACTGTTCCCATGAGGCACAGGGTCAGACTGATTTGCATATGGCCATGTCTGAACTGGGGTGGTGGAGTGAGCTAAAGAATGATGATGGATTAAACCCAGATCAGTTGACTGGGGGTGAGTGTTTGATTGGCTCAAACGTTCCGTCCATCATCCCCTTTTGTATCACTCTGTTCATGGATGGCAGGCTGGTGGGTAACAGTGACCTCTGTAGTAGCAGTGTTTGCATGAACCCACCGTGCAGGTCAACGGGCACAGTGTTTGCATTCATTCAACGCTTGCAATTAAAGCTGCTGTGGGTGTTATCTAGGGTCAGAGGTCACCATCTGACTGCAGAAAGCACAGATAAAGGGACTGTGTCAGGACTTAAAAGTGTCCAAGTGCCTGTTCTTATCATGCCGAATGTAACTCACATCTTAAACCATCAGGCCTCTGCAAGCAGAAAAATCCATTAGACAGGGTGAGTGGAATTATGTGGCAGAGGAGGACGAACTTATGCAAAAAGGTTGACGGAATGAAAAGGCAAATTAGTGTGCCTGGAAGAGTTTGCCGCATTATCCATAGTAGAGCAGGTAAATACAGTAATAACAACTGAAAGACGACCAATCAACGTTTACGAATGGCCGCCCACTGTGCGGAGCACATGTTGCCACGTCTTTAGTAACTTTTGATCTGAGCTAGTAACATTTTATTATTTTTGTTAAAATCTGAAGATTGTGCAACAGATGGATTAAGTGGCAAATGTGGCAAATCTATAATTATGCGGAAAATGCTGCAGCTGCAGAATTGCATAATTCCAGTAGCCCTGCCCTTACCTTACAGAAATGTGACAGGCTCTAACATCAAAGTGAAGAACTTCACCAAATGGTGTGCAATTCTTACAAGCTCAGCCATCAACACTAAACCTATCACAGGATCTGAAGAGCATCAGATACAAGAACTACCCAACAGGCTAGACCTGAAGAGCATCAGATACAAGAACTACCCAACAGGCTAGACCTGACTGATAGGCTGATGCTTAAACAGTAAAAGTATTCCTCAGTCTATATATATCTTACAGGCTCAGCCATCTTACAGCCACAATATAGCTTGGGTTTCACGGGTCTTACAAAACCAGGTACCAGACAAAAGGTTAATGTCTTTTACAGGCTGAAGAAACTGAGAGCAAAGATGTGAATCTGCTAACCATGTCTACAGGTGAAGACCTGTAACAGTAGAGATGTCTTTATTTTACAGGAATCCAACAGGCTCAAACTTCATCCTGTTACACACATCTTACAGGATGAGGTCTCTGATGGAATAACTGCTCATCAGGTGAGAAAGGTTTCTCACACCCAGGCTTCTTACAGTAAAACTGTGCGTTACAGGACCTGTAACTTCAAGGTCAGTCCTCTCACAGCAAAGCTACCGCTCTGGTCACAGATTCCTACAGGTTCACACATGTCCACAAGAGCAGAGGAGGCCTGAAACCTGTGATTGTCGTAGGTTTCAAGCTGCTCTTCTGCAAACCTTAGTGATCTCCTGAAAGTCATAAATAAATCTGGGAACATACAAGTACACAGACAGTAGGGGTAGATTTACCGTATTCGTTTCCAGTCAGACCCTCTGGGCTTCATTCTTAGGAAAAAGAAACAACAGTCTGTGCGGCCTGGATTCCGAGCTTGAAGAAGGGTTGATGGGCGGAACATTCCATGGCTGCAGATTTCCAGCTGTGACGGATTCACAACACCTGGAAGGGTGCAACCGTTCCATGAATAGTCACGGGATGGGAAGGCGAAGCAAGAACAAACAGGGGCCCACAAAGAACGTCTACTGAGAGCGGGACCACCAGGGAGATCAGACAGACATTGAATCCACTTTTCGCCAACTGCCTGTGCACCCGGACAGCTGCCAGCTGTTGGGTTGTCACCGTGACCATGCTTACTACTCAGTCAAATTCCTGCCCATGGGATGCACGATCTGCTGTGCTTATTTCAAGACCTTCAGCAGTTTCCTGGAATGGGAATTAGGTACACGACACCCAGCAGGGGGCGCATACACTACCTGGGTGACTTCCGGTTTATCGGCAAACCAGGCACCACGGAATGCGCTGGCCTGCTGCATCATTTCATGGAAATGGCTATAGAGCTTGGGGTGCTGAAGGAAGTGACCCGATTAGGGCCACCCGGGTCACTCGCGACCACCTCTCAGCCTTCCATACAAATGAAGCAATGCTAGAAGGAGTCGACCAAAAGCATTTTTCAGTCCAACAGTGCAGCTGGCTAGCGAGCAAACAGAGGGCCGAGCCACCGGACTGTCCTTTATGGGAATTGAGTTAGATACGTTGAAGGGGTATGCAGGCTGCCCTAGGGCCAAAGTGGCTGAATGCAGCAGATAACAGAACAGCTGCTCACAGAGGAAGGCAATGCTGGGTGAGATGCAGCAGCTGCTAGGCAAACTCAATTTCGCCAACTGCGTGATCCTAGCAGGAAGGCCATTTGCCAGGCACGTGGCTTGGTTGACAAGGGGCCTCACAAAGAAACAGCACAGGGTGCAGCTCACACAAGGGGTAAGGGAGACCCTGGAACAGTGGGCAGTCAACTTAGCCAGCTTTAATGGTATGCTCATATGGCGGGAGCCCTGGGTGACCGCCAGGCAGCTGGACCTATTCACGGATGATGTGGGAGCAAAGGCTTCCTGGCCATCCTAGGCAAGGATGGCCGCCCACTGGCCAGACACCTGGCACACTAAAGAAATAACTAAAAATATCCCGCTGCTGGAGCTCTTCTCCATATGGGAAGACAGGCTCACCAACAGGCAGATCACGCTGTGGGCCGACAACCTACGCATAAGTGCAAACGTTGAACTTAGGGACTGCGCAGTGCCCAGCAGTGGTACGCTTACTATGCCACCTAGTCAGCTGAGAGCCAATATAGCGATTAGAGCCAGACGCATTTCAGGCTGTGATAACTCAGTAGCGGATGCGGTGTCTCATTTTCAGTGCAAGAGATTCAGAGAGCTGGGACCGCACGCAGGGCAGAACCTGACGACGGTTCCCGAATGACTGTGGGGCCTGGTGGACCCGACCTATCGATGCTGGTTGACAATGATTTAGCCCCCAAGATGGCAACGAAATACCGTAAGTGGTGGGAGGTCTTTCAAAGCGTGACTGGCGGAGCGAGCCAAGGCAACGTAACCAGCAGGGATGTAACAAAATTCATACACTGGGCCTTCTAGGGCGGGAGAAGCAAGGCTGGGGTGTAGGCACACCTCAGTGTGGTATACTACTATGCAAAATTGGCTACAGGGACGAACCCAGCCCGCTCTTTCTATTGCAAAGCAGCAATGAAAGGATGGGGGGTTTGAACCCCAAGCGCAAGGACCAGAGGCGCCCCATTGACTTCACTCTACTAAAATAATTACTTGGAGCACTACCTGACATTTGCAGGCCAGGACACGAGGTTGTGCTGTTCAAAGCAGCATTTGCTCTGGCCTTCTTCTGTGCCCACAGAGTTAGTGAGCTGATAGCCCCCTTCAATCCAGCCCGGGGAGTCGGACAACATGCATCCGAGGCGAAGATGTGCACATGGGCCGTGGGTACATGATAGTTCACCTACGACAGTCAAAGACGGATCAGGAGGCTTAGGGTAAACATACGCACTTAGACTGTCTCAATGACAGTGCATGCTGCCCAGTATGCCTCATGCAAGAATGCATAAAGCACGGCGTGCACAACGACCAGCCGCTCTGTCTGCAGGAAGATGGCCCATGCCTAAGTCGCTTCCAATTCACCGCCGTACTCCGGATGGCCAAATCCAAAGCGAGTCTGCCTCCTAAGGTATTTGTGTTGCACTACTTTCGTACAGGCGCTGCTATAAGAGCAATAGTGAGTGGGTTGAGCGAGGAGCGCATAACGCGTCTAGGACGCTGGGCCTCACGCGCCATTCTGGGTTACATCGTGCTCACGGGTATCTGAGCTGTGTTTCTCTTGCAACAGGGAGGTGCAGAGTGTGGCTCCTGGGCCACACTTCTATCACAAGAGCGCAGCAGTGGGAGTTAGCGATTAAAAACTACAAGGGAATCTGGTTGTGCAACACAGCGGTGACCTGGCTGGGGCGACCAGGCATGAGATGGACTCAGTTGCTACCAGCCATCCAGGACGCATTGCGGCGGGAAGATCAGCCTGATGCTATTCTAATGCACCTAGGGGGAAACGACCTGACATGCCTCAGAAGAAAAGACTTGCTGGGGGCAATGATATCCGGGCTCACAACAATCGCAAGCTGGTCCGCCTAGCTGACATCATATGGTCAGAGGTCAGAGCCCAATGGGAATGGAGGAGGGCAATAGAACATGGGGCAGTGGAGAGATCCAGGCAAAAGCTAAACATCTCCATGGCAAAAGTGTGCAGGGCAAACGGCTGGGGTTTGTGAGGCACGGGCTTCTCAATCTCAGGACGCCGGGATATTATGCAGCAGACAGAGTCCACTTAACAGGGGTGGGTATGGACATGTTCCTACTCAATATAGTGGGGGTACTGGAGCAGCTAGGCGTTTCCTAAGACAGCGTGACAGGGAGAGCTGCTGACGGTCGGGGAACCACCCGCAGCATGACGGAGACAGCACACAAAGACAGCCAGGGAAAGCAGAATAGCCTAGGAAGAAGAGCCGCTCAAACAGCGTCCTTGGAATGCCTCACGGCGGGGCACTGGGAGCAGGCGATTGGCCAGCAGGGGTCAGCATCAGGCGGACACAGTACTTGCAGCCCGGGATATGCCGGACGGCCGTCCACATAGATCTCAATAGCAAGGGAAGCCTAGAAGCCGCAAACGCTAGGCACCTGCACTGGGGCCATCGCGCAGTGACTGTGCGGGAAGTGCTGTCAATAAGTAATATGGACCAACCAATCAGAACCGCTTTGATGACAATGAAGATGTGATGAAATTATGAATGAATCCATGGAGAGTGCGAATGGCCATTAAGTTGCAATGATTCTGATCCATATGTTTATGTTGTGTAGTAAACGGCGTCCATTATGCACAAACAGGGGCTCCCCGTGTGTTTACTAAAGGGTGCATATGGATGACGAGAGAGGACTGGGGGTCGCTGGCACGTCTGGGAGGGGTTTAATACTGAATATATTTGTGTGAATTCCTCTTTCACATGGAAAATACACAAATGTAAATATTTGTATTTTGAAAAAAGCGGGCAAGTGCAGAAACCTGGGCTGCTGCGGTGCATTCCTGCCCTGTACCCACCACTGCCCACCCACAGAGGAGATTTACACCCCACCCCCCCACCCCCAATCCGGGGTACCTCCAAGTAAACAAACCCTCTCACGAGTGTGGAACTGGCTTCTGTCAAGTATAAAACCGGTTTGCACTTGTAAACAAGGATGTATGGGTATGTAAATCAGGCTTACACATGCAAACTGCTTTGTGAATGAGGCCACCTGATTTACCTCTGCTGTCACGTGCTTGTAGGGAGAGAATTCCGCACACTACTCACACTGTTGAGCAAAGTGAGAAATATCACCTGCTTGCAGTGATTTATGCAAGGGAGGGTGGGGTTGGGACCATCCAACCCATATTCCTGTCTAGACGGTAGATGAGGGGGAATGCAGTTATGTTATGTTATCTGAGTTTATATAGCGCACAGCTGCCCCAGCAAAGAGGCGTCCCGGCGCTGCCAGCGTCAGAAGGAACAGGGCTAAGAACAGAGCAGGTAGGCGTAAGGAATATGCAGAAGGACAAGAAGGACTAAGCAGAGGGAAAGAGGAAAGTTTTGATTTCTTTCCTAAAGTCCAGCATGCGATCCAGGCTGCGGGTCTGAGGAGGCAAAGAATTCCATAGCTTGGCAGCCAAGTAACGACCCCCGGCCCGAAGGCGCTTCACACGGGGGACAATTACCAAATGCTGCCCCAGGGAGCGCAGCTGGCGAGTGGGGGCGTACGGGGCTAGTAAGTTAGCCAGGAGGCTGGGTGAAGCAAGTTTCAAGATCTTAAAAGATAAGCAGAGAGCCTTAAATTGGATCCGTTTGGCCACTGGAAGCCAGTGTAACCTCCGGATGGCACCAGTAGAGGGACAGTTACGTGGGAGCCCTAACAGGGCTCTGGCGGCAGCGTTTTGAACACGTTGCAGTCGCATTACCTCAGCCTGATTAGCCCCCAAATGGAGCGAACTAGCATAGTCTAGTCTGGATAGAATGGCTGATTGAACAATCAGCTGGCGCGTAGATGGATCAAAGAACCTCAACAGAGGTCTAAGTTCCCGCAGGAGGCCAAAGCAAGTACCCGCAACTTTTTGGTATGCAGTGGGGTGTGTGTGTGGTTGGGGGGGTGGTGGTATTGAACTGATTCACTGTTTGGTTGGGGAGGGGTTTAATGCAGCTTGCAGAGGAAAAAACTCATGCCTACCAACTCACAGGGTGCCACCATGTGACACGCGATATCGGCTCCCATCACACGGCCACCCGGTGAGGAGCCGATATCACACTTTGGCAGAGAAAACGAGCTGTAAACCACTGAAAAAAGGTGGTTTTCCAGCTCGTGTTCCAGGGCTTTGAACTGCAGACGCCCATTAAGGGGTGTGAAAACACCCCAGGACATCGGCACAAGCCTCAGTAAGCTTTTTTTTTTTTGGGGGGGGGGAGGGGGCTTGGGGCAGGGTGGGGTTGAAAAGTGCCTCCTAGGTGCTTCTCGGAGCGAGGCCCCGCCACCTCCAAGGCCCCGCCCCCTCCTCACACTGTAAATTGTTTTACAAGTTGGCACTGGCAGGTATGAAAATTGTAGTGAGCAGTTCGCATCGTGATGGTATAGCGCCAAGCCGCAGCTTTTATGGCCTCGTGACGCCGTCACCCGTCACCTTGTAGTGTTTTTCGACCTTTAAACGGAAATCAGTCTTGACATATTTTCTGAGTTGTTTTATGGCCCATGTGTCTTCCACGTGCTGCCGTTTCACATCCGCTGGGCTAGAGTATAGCGCTTCTCCAATGTAAAGCGTGCTTCAAAGCGCATGCAACGCGTGCTTTAAATGTCTCAGGGTTCCCGTTCCTTGTATGTAGCAGCAGCAGAGTTCGCGAGACCGGGGCTCAGAAGGAGGCGCTGTTGAACCACCCTCGGCGCCCCCACTTTAAGAAACAAGCCCCCCAACCGTGTAGATTGTATTCAGCGACGTTTGTTGTGAGGGGCTCAGGATTTCTGCGTGTGCCCCCCCCGAGACAGGACAGTGGAGCTGGACATACATGTATGGATGCCCCACACATGCTGTCTGCTCTGTTCCCCACTGGTCATATTCCTGAACACATTCAGGAGGGGTCATCCTTTGTACTAGATTATTCGCAGGGCTCAGAACGAGAAGAATTGCCAAACATGACTTCAGATAAATGAATCCCTCAAGCCACTAGTCCAGCTTCACTGCAAGATCCCTTTTCAGATGCAGCAAGCAGTGGTTGAGCATCGAGATCTCTTTGAAGCCGACATCATTGAGGAGTGAAAGGGCCCACCCACGGGTGTCTCATTGTATAGCACCCAAGCGCACTGCGGAGGGTAAGGTGACATTGTCTGCCGACTTGCAACAAGCTGTCACTGGGACCGAAAGACACTGTGGACCACATTTTAGTGACACGATGATGCTACTCAACGGTACTCACATAGTCTTCAAGCTGGACATCAACAAATGACATCATCAGTCTGAGCTTCACAAGGACTCACAACACACATTCAGCACACAGCTCGGTCAGTTTTGATAAAAAGGTCTTTGCTTCGGAGTATCAGCAGCTGCAGAAGTTTGTTCAAGAGCCATTCGATGGGTCTTCAGTCACACTGGCAATGCCTTCGGCTCTCGTGACGACATGTTTGTCCTGGTATTTGGATAAACATGGGACAAGAAGAATGAAACACTGGAGTTAGCCTTCTGAGTTTTACTAGAAGCCAATCTAATGCTCGATGCACAGAAATATGACTTTCACAAAGAAAACCTGAGGTTTGATGGACGTTTTCTCAAACAGGGGCTGCAAACTGATCCCGACAATGTGAAATCACTGAACAACGACCCAGATCCCCACGATGTCGGTGAGGGTTGATCTCTCCTTGGGTTGGCCACATATGCTCTGTGGGTAATATGTGAAGGGCTATTCCACCAGTAGGACATCAGCATCACTGAGGGAACTGACAAAACCAAGAAAGATTTTCAAGTGGACTGCGAGTGCCGAACTAATCAAGAGCAGAGTCGGTGGAGCTGACAACAGCGTTCTTCATCCCACATCTCTGCCCAGGATTCACCGTAGACACCAGCCTGGGTGGCGTCAGAGCCATCTCAGCTCAACATCAGAAAGGAGACCACGGATATCAGATCATGCCATGGTCAAGGAAGAGCCTGATGGATCCTAAATGATTCAAGATAAATTTGCAACACATGTTTGATTTGTCGGTTTGTATCATGGGGGCATGAATGACAATAAACACTGACTCCTGGCTTCAGTTTCAAGTGCAGGCTCCAGGGTAGGGATTGTTCTGTCTTTAAACACTTCTATATTTGCTATTTGAAGCCATCAAATCAGCTGAGAGCTGCAGCGTCACCACTTGGGTGTCGACTTGGGCATTTAGGGGTCACCATCTATATTCCATGCAATGATAGTCCTGTTTACTCAATATCAAAGAGCCGAAACGTCAAAGTGTTTCCACTTCTTGTTCCAGTTGACACGCACACACTGCGATGGAATTCACAGCCAATGCACTGGACTCTACGATCTGTGTTGCAACAAGAGGGGAAGATGACACAGATGTTATATGCAGTCTGGATTCAGAGATATTCTCCTTTCTCATGTATGACTTGGGTACGATCATTGCTAGTTAATCTGCCCAATGCAGATTTATTTGCTGTTTGTCTTGATTCAACCCTATATTTTATTGATTAAATGCTTTTGCATTTGTACGCCTACTGTTCTAATTTCTATGATCAAGAATTTATTGATCATTTGATTTACTCTATCTGTCTTAATACATCCACACAAAAAATTTGAAATAAATCCTAAGTATACTTGTAAATGATGTCCTTGTAGGACATTTTCCTCAGTGTATACTGACAGCCATGTTCACAGGGGGTTATTGGGCTGCCCTTCCTCTCTTTCTCCTCACTGTTATCCCAGCGCTCAGTGACATGTCTGCATCGTGGGGAATCCCTGACACCACAAAAACAGACAACCTGACTGTGTTCAATGGACATGATTTCGCTGACTTTGTAAAACGCTCTGGGCCCATTTTAAAAGGGTCTCCATCACGCGTGGCGGAGGACCCGCCGCATCACAGAGGGCCCGCATACATGACAGAGGGCCAGCACGCGTGACGGAGGCCCTGCACACATCACAGAGGGCCTGCATACATGACGGAGGACTAGCACGCGTGACGGAGGGCCTGCCCTCATGAAGAAGGCCCTCACTCGTAAAGAAGGGCCTGCATTGGTGGGGTAGGGCCCACACTCATGGCGGAGGGCCCGCACTCGTGGGGGAGGGCCTGCACTTGTGGGGGAGGGCCCGCACGCATGGCTGAGGGCCTGCATTCATGGGGGAGGGCCCGCACTCGTGGCGGAGGCTCCGCTAGCGGGGCAGAGGCCCCGCACTCATGGGGGAGGGCCCGCACTCGTGGCGGAGGCCCTGCACTCATGGCGGAGGGCCCACACTCGTGGCAGAGGCCCCTCACTCATGACGGAGGCTCCGCACTAGTGGTGGGGGGGCCTGCAGTCATGGAGGAGGGCCCGCACTCATGGTGGGACCTCCGCACTGCAGTTTCTCATTGCAGAGGTTCTGCCACGAGTGTGGGCCTCCAGCCACAAGAGCGGAGGCCCTTTGTGAATAGGGCCTCATAACTTCAAACATAGGCAAATCATGCCACCGTGGCCTCAGGCAATCAGAATGTTTATGTTTATGTGATTTATAGAACGCATATCTGCCCAAGGGCTTCCCAGCGCTGCAGAGAGGGGAGGGCAAGGAGGTGTAGAGGAGCAATCATAGAAAGAGCCAGGTTTTGAGTTTCTTCCTGAAACTATGTATGTCCTTTATGAGTCTCAATTCCGTGGGCATAGAGTTCCAGAGTTTTGGGACCAAATGAGAGAAGGATCTCCCTCCCCATCTGGCTCTTTTTATCCTCGTTGTACTCATAAGGAAATCAGATGAGGACCTGAGGGACCTATTAGGGACATATGGAGAATCGAGGGCCTGTAACAGGGCTGGACCCCTGCCGTGCACAGCTTTGTGGGCTAGGCAGAGGGCCTTGAACTTGACCCTGGATTGCATAGGTAGCCAGTGGAGTTTGCTCAGTGAAGCTTTCACTGACTCCTGCTTGGGTATCTTCAGGAGCAACCTGGCCACCGCATTTTGGACAACCTGAAGCCTGTTGACTACGTGTTTGGGGGCCCCTAAGTACAGTGATTTACCGTAGTCCAGTCTTGAGACCACTAGTGCCTGGATCACCGTTCTTCGAGCCTGATCTCGGAGAAGGTCTATGATCTTACAGATCATGCGTAGAATACCGAAGCAGGTAGCTGAGAGTTTTTTGGCTTGGGTATCCATAGTAAGATTCTGGTCTAGCCACATCCCCAAGTTCTTGATGGAGGGCTTGGGGGCGCACCCCAATTATCATGCCACCTGATCCTGCTCAGGAACATAATCTCAGTTTTCTCACCGTTGAGCTTTAGAGTACAGTTGGCCATCCAGTTTGCTATCTTTTCCATGCATGGGACCAGCTGCAAACGATTGGAGTTAGTTGCATCAGACACTGAGACTACCAATTGCGTGTCGTCGGCATAGGTCACAATTGACAGTTCAAACTCCTTTGCAATTTGTGCAAGTGGGCTCATGTAAACATTAAACAGGGTGGGACTGAGCGCTGAACCCTGAGTAACGCCGTATGGGGCAGCGAACGTGTCTAAGAGGAAGCCAGATTCCATGCATTGGAATGATCTTTCTCTTAGGAAGGATGGCAGCCATAAGATGGCCTTGTCCTGAATTCCGATCTCCTGTAGTCAGTGTATTAAGATACTGTGATCAACGTATCAAACGCCGTGCTTAAATCAAGGAGAAGGATGGCGGCAGCTCCCCCCAGGTCCAGTATCATTTTAAATTTCTCAGTGACTAGGAGGAGAGCAGAATCCATGCTGTGTTCAGGACGGAACCCCATCTGGTACTGGTACAAAATATTATTCTCCTCCAGGAATTGTGAGATTATGCTATTAACATGTTTCTCAGCGACTTTACCTAAAATGGGGAGCAGTGAAATGGGGTGGAAATTTCCTAATACCGTGGGATCAAGATTAGGCATTTTAAGCAAGGGCTTCACGATGTTATGTTATGTTAATTTGGATTTATAGCGTGCTTAATACCGGAAGGTCTCTAAGCGCTATACGAGGAATGTCGTCAGACCCAGGCGAGTGAAATCAGTAAGCCCAAGCTTCTGTAAAGAGAAAAGTTTTCAGCTTTTTTCTGAAAGGAAGAAGACAGCTTTCTGCGCGGAGCTGACTAGGCAGCTTATTCCAAAGAGTGGGTAGGATAACGGAGAAGGATCGACCTCCTTGGTAGCATAATTGAAGCGTGGGCAATTTAGTAGGTCCATCGAGGATGATCTTAGCGAGCGGCATGGGGCGTATTTCTCAATGCGTTGCTTAATGTAGGCGGGAGCTTGTCCATAAATAGCTTTGTGCACAATACAGAGGCCCTTGAATTTGGTCCTCTGTTTTAAGGGCAACCAGTGGAGGCTTTGCAGAAGGGGGACGCCCGTGTGTGTCTGGGAACTTTAAAAATAAGCCTTGCCGCGTCGTTCATGACTATCTGCAGTCTGCCAACTAGAGAGTCTGGCAGTCCGATGTAGAGCGAGTTGCCATAGTCAAGGCGGGACAGGATCATGGCAGTCACTACTGTTCTCCTGGTCGAGAAGGAGAGAATCGGGGAGAGTTTCCTAAGAAGCCTGAGTAGGCCCACACAGGTACCAAACACAGTGGAAACTTGATTAGCCAAGGAAAGCTTGGCATCTACTCTAATTCCCAAGCTTTTTACCACTGGGACTGGAGCAGGAGCAGCGCCCAACTCCTGCGGCCAATAGAGGGAATTCCATGGGTTATCGGCATCGGTCATGGCCAGAACCTCAGTTTTGTCTGGGTTAATCTTAAGTGCGTTGGCTGACATCCAGTTGACCGTGAAGCGTAGAACATCTTTCACCCGAGAATATGCTTGGGGGGTCTTCTCAATTTGCAGAATAATTTGGGTGTCGTCTGCATAATTGAAGACTTGGCACTCCATGGCTGAGAGGCTATTGATTAAAGGACTAAGATAGATGTTAAATAGGAGGGGTGACAGGGCCGACCCTTGTGGGACACCGCAAGGAACGGGCCCCCTCTCTGACACCCAGTCCCCTATCTGAATTCTTTGGGAACGGTTCGTCAGAAATGAGGTGATCCATTGTATGGCAGGTCCCCGGATCCCAATTGCTCTAAGTCTTTCTAGGAGGAGGACATGGTTGACCGTGTTGAACGCTGCCGACAGGTCAAGGAGGATTAGGACACAGGGCTTTTTATTGTCAGTGGTTCTTCGGAGATCGTCAAGCACCGATAGCATCACCAGTTCAGTGCTATGGTGAGCACGAAAACCAGCCTGCCTGTCCTCCAGAATGTTGTTATCCTCCGTGAACTTAGCTAAGTTTTGCAGGACATGTTGCTCTAGGATTTTGGCAAGAAATGGGAGTTGGGAGATGGGTCTGAAGTTTTTCATATTGGAAGGATCGGCATCTGTCTTTTTAAGCAAGGGAATGATTCTGGCTTCCTTGAAATAGCTTGGTACCTTCCCAGTCTCCAGTGAGAGGTTTAGCAGAGCAAGGACTTCTTCCTCAATTTCTGGGAGGGCTAAATTAAAAATCCTAGGGGGGCAGGGGTCAGCGGGTGAGCCTGATTTGATTTTTAAGGCAGAACGTCGGAGGGTATCCAAGTCGATATTATGGAAGGAAGTGAGCATTTCTGCTTGCTTTCTCTGAATGCCTGTCTCAACCACAGGGATTTGCTTAAATGGGGAGTTATCGATCTCAGTCAAGATATCCTGTATTTTATTGGAAAAATACGTTAAAAATTGATTGCATTGTTCTTGGTTAGATGAAGGCGGCAGTGATTGTTTTTGACTGAGTTCTTTTAGGATTTTGAACGTTTCTTTTTGTTTGTTGGTTGCTACTAGGATCCTGTTTTCATAATAGTCCGCCTTCCTGCGGAGGAGCGCCTTTTTATAGGAAGCAATTTTAGCTCTATACTCTGTAAGTGCCTGAGGCTCATAGTATTTGCGCCACTGACGTTCGTAGTGGCGGAGCGTGAGTTTCAGGGCTCTGAGTTCTTCCGTGAACCATGGAGCACCTTTGCCTTTGTTGCCTGTATTTATTTTCCTTTCAGGGGCAATTTTATTGATGGCGGAAAGAAGCCGACTGGAGACAGTTTCAGACCATCCATCAATATCTGTTGTATCCAGCTTTTTCCGAGGGCATTCTCGGAGGGCGCTAATTAATGTAGGGGCCTCAATTTTGGACCAGCTACGGACGTATTTCCAGTCCGGAGGGGGTCGGGGATTGCATTTAGTAAGAGAGAGGGTCAGATTAATACAGTAGTGGTCAGACCATGCACATGGGGTGATGTCCTTTAGTGTAGTGAGCGGGGTGGTCGACCATACCAGATCTAGGGTATGTCCACGCTCATGTGGGGAGGTAGTTACTAACTGGGTGAGGCCCAGATTGGTAAACATCTCCTCCAACTGGCGGGCTTGGGCTTCTCTGGGTTGTTGGTCCCAGTGGAAGTTAAAGTCTCCTACCACCAGGAGTTGTTGGAAGCGTGAGCGGAGGTTGGCAACACATTCAGTCATGAGGTTTAAAAAATGAGGGGGGCATTTGGGTGGACGATATACAATGGTGATGATTGTGCTGGATGAGTGGTGACAGACCTTGAGAGTGAGGGTGTCTGCATCTTCAAGGGTTTCCCCAGACACCTTTTCGATGGTCAGGTGATTTTTAAACAGTACCGCCACCCCCCCACCTCTTTTTCCCGCCGGCCTGTTATGCCAGAAGGCGTCATAGTTGTCGGGTAGTGCAGCCCGCAGGGTGGGGCCGGAGTCATCGTCCATCCAGGTTTCGGTCAGGGCTAGGATGTCAGGGGCCTCATCCTGTAGGAGCATAAGGATCTCAGTGGCGTGTTTCTGTAATGACCGTGTGTTTAAGACCGAGAGTTTCAGGCTATCACTTCCGCTAGTGGTCATATGGCGATGGCGTTCTTCCATTCTTTTGGCACTATCCCGGTGCTCAGGGATAACGAGATGAGGATTGCCATTGTGGAGAGAACCGGCTCCCCACATTGGAGAAGAATGTGGGGGTGGGGGCTGGGTCGAGTGGTGAACCTGATTTGATGTTCTTCAGGAGAAGACCCAGGTGTTCTGTGCTTAGGACCGAACAGGAGTCAAGAACTGGGGTGGTTGAGAGGGCGGATAGGTCTAGACTGTGGTACTGGTCTGTGCTCCCAGGGACGTCCTGCATAACTTCGGATTCACCCAGTGGGTTCCGGTGCAGTGAGTTATATATATTTTCCACTTTATTTTTAAAGAAGGTGGCTAACTCATTGCATCGCTCCTTGAAGGATTGGAACGTGGGGGTATTCTGTTCAAATGTGGTAAGGGACTTCACAATTAAGAATAGTAGAGAGATTCATGTTGACAATCTAAAAAGCTACAATAAAACGGAACTCGATAAGACACCTCTCCGGCAAGTACCCCGCTTGGTCTTGAAGGGTTCACCTTGAGACTTGTCTAATCTCAGTTCCCAACGAATAGTTCCTGAGAGGAACACAAGTGTGAATCATGGGAGTGTGTCCTCAGGTCTGTCTCCAGGTGTCGCCCTTTGCTGCATCTGAGGCGAGAAATGGCAGTGTGTCCTCAGGTCTGTCTCAGGCGTTGCTCTCTGCTGAAGCTGAGGCGAGAAACGGCAGTGTGTCCTCAGGTCTGTCTCCAGGTGTCACTCTCCGCTGCAGCTGAGGCGAGAAACGGCAGTGTGTCCTCAGGTCTGTCTCCAGGTGTTCCTCTCCGCTGCAGCTGAGGCGAGAAACAGCAGTGTGTCCTCAGGTCTGTCTCCAGGTGTCACTCTCCGCTGCAGCTGAGGCGAGAAATGGCAGTGTGTCCTCAGGTCTGTCTCCAGGCATCACTCTCCGCTGCAGCTGAGGCGAGAAACGGCAGTGTGTCCTCAGGTCTGTCTCCAGGTGTGCCCTTTGCTGCATCTGAGGCGAGAAACGGCAGTGTGACCTCAGGTCTGTCTCCAGGTGTCACTCTCCGCTGCAGCTGAGGCGAGAAACGGCAGTGTGTCCTCAGGTCTGTCTCCAGGCGTCGCTCTCCGCTGCAGCTGAGGCGAGAAACGCAGTGTGTCCTCAGGTTTGTCTCCAGGTGTCACTCTCCGCTGCAGCTGAGGCGAGAAACGCAGTGTGTTCTCAGGTTTGTCTCCAGGTGTCACTCTCCGCTGCAGCTGAGGTGAGAAACGCAGTGTGTCCTCAGGTTTGTTTCCAGGCGTCACTCTCTGCTGCAGATGAGGCATTTTAAATTGATAGAGATTTAAAAAAAAATCATTAATGAGTGTCTAGGGTCAGTATGATATTTTACTCCACCCACCACTGCTCATGTTTGAGAGACAGAACCAGAATAGGCTCTTTCAACTCTATAGGTGTGATGTGGAAATCTTAATATCTACTCTACAAAGGCAGAGCAGCAGGCTTAATAACCAGTTTATAAATGCAGAGAACATTCCTTTTAATTTTCAGATCAATGATCCAATATTGCTCCTTCTTTTCTGAGAAGACCAACAAATCGTCCCTTCAGTTAGATACACCTTTTATCCTTTGAGCAGCCAACCAGAGAGTACCTCACTGAAAGGAAAGCAAAGAAGCGAAAAAAGACTCTTAAAAGCGTGAGTCTGCAACAAGTGCCAATGTACTACCAAAAATGAGGAATAACATGAAAGAATCTAAAAACCTTTACCTGCCATGTTACCCAAATAAATTCTTATCAACGGAAAGAGAATTGTAGTGAAAACATATTTCCGAACTGCATTTCCCCAAAAAGCGCATACATTGCTGCAGAAAGGCTCTTGTCTGTTTGAAAACAGAATATTTACTCTGACTATTTGTGTTACTAATAGAGGCTACTAGAACCTAATCTTGTCACTGACCCCTTCCATTCTCCAGGAATTTACTGGCAAATGTGTATAAGCAACATTGTCTTCAAACTACAACTTTAAAATAAAAAGCTACTAGGAAGAAGTAACAGATACTGTGGGTAAGAGACTTCTAGGCGCTGAGCACATGCTTAAGGTGCCTTGAGGCTCGTGAGGGTTATTCAAAGACAAGCCCACCTTGGCCGCCTTGAGGCTCGTGAGGGTTATTCAAAGACAAGCCCCCCTTGGCAGTGGCATGGGGTCTGTGTATCGCACCCACATGGACGGAACTGCACGAACAACCAGGACACGACATGGATCCAGCGCCCATGGACACACACACCGCTCAGTGGACATGAATAGGTCGCCTGGAGTCTGTGGGTGCTGCACCCCTCCCACCCCCGCCCCGGGAATCCCATACCAGGACCTTTGCACGGACGACAAGTGCAAACAACAACAACACGACCCCAGTGACTGTGACATGTCCAGTAACCACCACATTGCAACAACAAGTGGCACGCCGCTGCATGCACGCAAGCACATGCCCTGATGTCATCTCACATGCACGCGTGCATGAGCAACAACCGCAGCAAACCTGTCACATGGAACTGAGATGGACTGTGCCCATGATGCCAAGCGGTCTGGTAGGCTACTTGTATACCGTCTGTGTCAAAGTCCGCAGCTCCGCAGCTATACGTAAATGTACATTAGCACAGCCTTGGCCAAGCAGATGTAACTCTGAAGCCCACATCCCACATGCAACAGCCAATCACATGTAACCCCACACCCTATCCCATTTGTAATCATGCTTAGTATATCCTCAACATGTATTCCGCTGCCAGTAGTGTCCACTATACTGCATCACAGAGGACAGAAGACTCAATATAATGTTTGAAACCAAAACTGTCTCCGCTGACTCATTTCACAAGTACGAATGAGAGAGGATGAGAGTATGTGAAGTACACGGCAGTCGTGACATGACCATGTAGTCCACTGGTATTGGATGTCAACGCAAATGAGTAGCACAACTGTGGAAGACACACATGTGTCGTGTGAAGTCGTATGGACGCAGTGCTCAGGTGGGTGGGTGCGACGGGTAGATGCGCACATGCCAAGTTGAAGCACGCCGTGTTGGGAGGGGTCATGAACAGTATACCACCGCTTCCCTGGGCATTGTGAGAGGACACCTGTCGGGGGAAAGTGAACACGTGTGTGCACAGCAGCCGGGCACACGAACAATGCGGAACCAGGCGCACACGTCAGCCCACCCTCCGTGGACTAGCTGGATCCTGTTGTGCGCCCGCCATGCCCCTTGACAAGGCACACACAGCCCCAGTCGACCAGGTGTAACCCCAACATAGTCAATCCGCACAGGCGATACAGGGCACGGGATGGCAGTGGAGCATGGTGTGTGAGAGGTCTCCTCGCGCTCCTCCTGGTCATATCACGCAGGCAATAGAACCTCAACGTGTAGCATGGCACAAGTCAAATGGAAGTGTAGGGGGACGCACCTCAGCACGAGCAGCACTGACGTCACGGGAGGTGGCTCGCACCATCCCATCCATTGCCCATTATACCAACCACGCCACATGCCATTGCGACTAAGTGCAAGCGCGTGCGCCACCACCCCGAGCCCTCCCCAGAGAGGCCAAAGAGTGAATGTGTGGGCCATCAGTCACAGACGGACGCGGCCTGGCCGCAAGGGCAGCCACAGCCACTGGGTGTCGCAGGTGGCGGATCCGGAAGGCGAAGACTGTGATGCATAGTCCATGCAGGCCGGGTCTCCATTTGGGCACCACGCAGGTGGACGGCGTCCCGCCACACATCATACCCTGAGACAGCCCACTCGTGCAACTGGACCCACACATACACTCCTTGCCCTCTCTGGTGCGAGCTTGGGGCTGCCTGTGCAAGCGCTAGCCTCGCAGGTGCACATGCATATTGGGGGAGCGAGGGGAGGACATGAGGGCTGGGGCGAAGATGACTGTATCACTGTCAGTGAGTACAAGGGATGACCCAGATGTGGAAAGGAAGAGACGTGTCCCGTGTGTACTGCAACTAGTCGCCAATCCAACTACCCCCATGTCCGGAATGTAAGCCCGCACCTAGGCCCGCCCATCCGCCACATCGAATATACCACCAGCACAACAACCTTCCCATTCGAAACACTGACTGGGGGTGGCGACCAGTGAACAATCATGTGTAGCCTACCCACGCGTACATGTGGGCCCTCCATGATCCATGTCACCTGCGGCAAAGTCATGACATGCGCAATGAGGGAAGTGAGGAGAGCTGTCCGCCCCACGCACAGAAGGTGCATCAGCTCCACAGACCCAGCAGCGAGTCCAGCAGGGGTCACATGTGCAGGGGCAGCTGTGCCTGGTGTGAAGGCACATGCATATAGACAGCACATCGACCAATGTGTAGTCTGCCCACATCTACAGTCCATCATCATGCGGACATAGGAATTGAACACAGGGCAACACATCTTAGTGGGTGCACCAACCGTGACCAACAATGCGCAATCATCAACGTACCCGCCCTGTGCATGGCCCCCCACCCAACGGAGGCACATCCAGTGCCACCATCCCACACACACAAGCCTTCCACGGAACATGCTGTGTCCAATGGTCAGTACAGAGTCAGCGCCCATCTGGTGGATCCTGAACAGGAGACACATGCACACAAATGCCAGCTCCCACTATGTACGTCTGCCACCTGGCACGTGCAATGTAACCTCTCACCTGTGACGTGTGACTGCAAGCACACAGCCGTCTTGGCATGGGGCTGTCAATGTGGACACCTGTCAATGTTTCGGGAGGTGTGATCCGTACAGTGCTGTACATAGGGTGCAGTGCTGACACCTACTACTGTCTCATATCCCCTCGTGCCACAGGTCCCACTTGTTTTGGCCGCTCAGCCTGTGCCCACATCGTCGTCGTCGTGTGCCATACTCATCCAGCCTCGGAAGCAGTGCCATGCTCAGCAGACATTCATGTTGCCGTGCCGTCCCTGCTTGACAGCTGGGCTGTGACTCATGTGCTTGCTCAGTCATGTCAGTGATGTGAATGCGAAATTGCTATGTGTTGTGTTGCTTTGACATGTGTCCACTGCCATCTTTCCTAGGCGGAGACCGAACATTGACCGCCCATACCAATTGCTGGCGGACATGGAGGATACTGAGGTCATAAGGAAGTTTCGGCTGGACAGGCCAACCCTGCATCGACTGTGTGCCATGTTGGAACCCCATCTCCGTCCCCGCAGGGTGTATCCGACAGCATTCACCCCCACGGCTAAGGTGATGGCCGCCATGCATTTCTTCGCCACTGGGTCATTCCAGGACACAGTGGGCAGTGGAGGAGGGATGTCCCAGCCCATGTTCAGCAAGGTGCTGAGGGATGTACTGGCAGCCATGATGCTGTACCGAAACAGGTACATCAGATTCCACAGGGCTCGTGATTGGCGGCAGTGAAGGGTGCATTCTATGCCCTTGGCAGGATCCCACACGTCGTTGGTGCCATTGATTGCACACATGTTGGCCTTGTTCCACCACAGGCCACTGAGCACCTGTACCGCAACAGGAAGCACACGCACTCCCTGAATGTGCAAGTGGTGTGCCTTGCGGACATGGTGATAACCCACGTGTGTGCAAAGTTCCCAGGCTCGGCCCATGACGCACACATAATGCGCAACAGCATCTTGCCACGACTGATGTCCAATCTGCAACAGGACCGTGGCTGTATTGTCGGTGAGTATGTGGAGTGGTGTAGCGTGCTGGCTGTGCGATGCTGTCCCCTGTCCAGTTGGAATAGCAACGGTTCTCTGTGTCCCTCACACCCAGGTGACTCTGCGTACCCGAATGGGGCATGGCTGCTCAGTCCATTGAGGAATCCTCGCACCCCAGCAGACGATCGCTACAATGAGGCACATGGGAGGACCAGACGTGTGGTCGAGCGTACCTTTGGCCTCCTCAAGTCCAGGTTCAGGTGCCTGGACCGCACCGGGGGTGCGCTGGCGTACTCCCCACAGAAGGTGTGCCAGATAGTGGTGGCGTGCTGCATGCTGCACAATCTGGCCATTCGGAAGCAGATCCCCCTCATCGTGGATGACGGAGATCAACCAGGGCCCCAGCCCGCAGACCAGGACAGCTCGAGTGAGGAGGACAGCGGAGAGGAGGAAGCTGGGAATGTGCGCCAGCAGCTCACCGCCCGCTACTTCACTTGACGGTGAGTGTCCATGTACGACGGCTGATGTGTCTGTATTTGTGCAGGTGTGTGTGTGCTGTGTCAGGGTGGCCTTTTGTTCACTGCGTGCTGTGTGTCAACGCTCCATGCCCAGGTTAGTATGCCACTGATGGTGGCTGTGGCATTGTGCCCTATTGCTCTGTGCGATGTGTGTACATTGCTTGTGGTTGTTGACATGTACTGTGTGATGGGTGTGTGACACACTCATTGAATGTGCTCCTGTTCTGTCTCCCACCCCTAGGTCCCTACAGGCCCTCCAGTTCCATTGCCATGCCACGCATCAGGTGCCGTTCCGCTCAAGGTGGCCGTTGTATTCCGTACAATTAAAACACAGGGCACAGACAGCAGTTTGTGGAAGAGGTGCATTTATTTCAAACTGTGACATGTGATTGTGTGTAAGGTGATGACAAAAGTGGTGCGTGCAGTGACAATGAGCTGTCGGTCATGGCTGCGTGATGCTCAGGGTGTACCCACTGGTTCTATGTCCATAGTCCAACACACACATGCCATCCAGATGGCTGTGTGGAGTGGGATCGTAGTCCAAGTCAATGCAGTGGGTGGTCAAGGAAGGCTGGCTGGCTGCCTCACTTGCGTCTGGAGCGTGCGAAGTCCTCCCGGGAGATCTGTTTCCACTTCGGACGGCCCCTTCCACGTTTGCGAGGGGGGGTGCCTGCTTGCGACCTGCTGGTGGTTGAGGTGTGCTCACTGGCTGTGGACGCAGGGGAACTGGACACTGCTGCTCGAGCCTGCACCCCGGCAGGTGGTGGCGGAGGGGAGCTGCTGTCCCTGGCTGTGACCTCACCGCCACCACCAGCTGGCCCATGAGGTCCACGAGTTGGCCCATACGGGTGTCCATGGACCTCAGCACCCCCAGCACCTCACGCGTGTCTGTAGCAGACCTGGCCCATTGTCCTTGGGCCTCTTCATAGGCCCCAAGGACCCTGGCAATTTGAGGCAGGGCATGGTTCCCAGGGAGACTGGCGTTTCCCTGACCCTGCTCCTCCTACCAGTCCTGCTGCCACCGGCCTGCCCACTATCCACATTGCTCACCACGGTCCTCGCCCTGGCTCCCAGGGTGGATCCAGTGGGCCGGGCCACCACCTGCGCTGGTGCTGGGGCCAGGGAAGACGTGGTAGCGGTTGCGGCAGTGGTAGTGGCCGCAATGACCGTGGGTGTGGCCGCAATGACCGTGGGTGTGTCCGCAATGACCGTGGGTGTGTCCGCAATGACCGTGGGTGTGGCCGCAACGACAGTGGCTGCAGGGGGCTGTGAATGTACAACAGCCCTGGATGATGGGTTGGTGGGTAGGTGGGGGCCTGGGGAGCGGCTGGGCCCTGCCACACCGGATGGGCCTGCTGGGTGGTCCGTGTCCGAGGAGGAGGACAGATCCTCCACATCCGTGTGTCCTTGTTGGGGGCTTGCAGGCTGGCTGTGCTGGCTGCTGTCTCCATCCCCAGCATCCAGCAGTTCGTCACCTGTGGGGAGAATGAGATTTGTTAATGTGTTGCACCTGGCGAAGTATGTATTTGTCGTCTGACATTCACAGTTCGTGCAATCTCGTACATGGGTTTCCCGGAGGCGTGTGTGTGGCTGTACCATTTGTAGTTGTGTGTACTTGGCAATGGGACTGTGTGCTGTGCACATGTGGCATGGGACGGATTGGCCATGCCGATGGGTGTGTTGCTGTGCTCCTACTTATTGTGACTCTGGTGTATGCGGGCTCCTGGCCCATCCTGGGTCTGGTTTGTACTTTGCTTTTGGGGTTCAAATGGGACGCTTAGGAACGCATATGGCAACATGGGGGCCATGCCCCAGAAACGCATTTGGGATGGAATATGCTTTTGGGCTACATGCTGTGAGCCATGGGTGCCGAACGTGACATGTGTTGTGGCAGCATGACGGTGCATGGTCTGAGGTGTGTGCATGCCTGACATACCCTGCATATTTGCTGTCTGTTGTGATTACTGGACATGGCATTGGACGCATCGTTATGAGTGTGTGATGGTTGTGTGCCACCCAACGTATTGCAGTTGTCCCATCTCCTTGGTGTGCGTGCTGCCCTGTGCCATGTGCATCACTGCAGTGCTCGGGGGGTGTGGCCCATGTTGTGTGTTGTTGCTCACAGTGTGGCGTGCGCTTCATTGACTTCTGGCACATGGTTGGTCATGGGCATGTATCTTAGCGTGACTGCTGTATGTGTGGCAGCTGTTCGGATGACATGCCTTTCATGAGACTGGGGCTGACGGATGGGATGGATGGTATGTTGTATGTGCATGGTGTGTCTGTGTGTTTGATGGGTTCAGTGGTGTTCGTGTGCATTTATGTTGTTCCGCTCTGTTGCGTCTAGTGTTGTTTGTCTTACATAGGTGTAGTTGTGGGGTGTGTGGTTGACAGGCAGTAGGGGCTACATGGACAGGACTTCAATGGTGTTTCGGTTGTGTGTTGGGTTGCACAGTGGCTGCCGTGTGGTACTATATTCAGTGTGGCTTGTGCATGCAGACGTGGCTCCTTGGGTGTTGCTGTGTCTGTGATGGGTCATGTGGGGTGTGAGTCTGTGGTTCATGTCCGTGTGCACATTGTTCACTTGTTCGTGACAGTGGGCGGTGCTGCGTGTTCGTCTGCTACGTGACATGTCCCATGTGTTGGTCGTGTTACGGTCCTCATGCCTCCAGTAATCCAGCCCTGTCCAGTTTCCCACCTGCAGGTTGTTCGTGCGTGCACTGTACTGGATGCCACATGGTTCTAAGCGGGGGTGCTCCATGTTGCAGGTCTGTGGGGGTGGGGGCGGTGTTGTGGGTCGTGGTGATGGCTGGACACGCACTGACACCGATTGTTGTGGACCGTGATGTCTACCTTTCGGCTGTCGGTGTGCACTGCGGTGGCTGACACGTGGGTGTGGGGTGTGGGGGATGCTCCTCCTTGCTGTGCTGTGGGACTAGGGGCCTGGTGTGTGTTGTACTTGAGCTGTCCACCCTCCCACCCACTGCACTTTGTGTTCCTGCCACTTACCTGTTACTTGTCGGTTAGTGCAGCTATGGCGGACACATGGGTGTGGTGGGTGCTCGTTGTGGCGCTTCTGGCATACTTGGGGACCTGTTGGTGGTTACGTGGCTGGCTGAGTGTACACATGCCCCCACGTATCTTACAGTTGTTAGGTTTGGGCTGTGTGTGGTGGTGTCTGTTGCATGTGTGTGTGATGTGTTGTGTATTGTGTGCTGGACATGGGGGTGTTTGTCCCTGGGAGCTGTGGCATGGTGGTAGTGCATGTGAGTACATAGCGGTGTGCTGGTATACATTAGTTTGTACTTACCAGCCTCCACTCCCCCTGCTAATCCGGCGAGGATCTCCGGATGTATAATGACTCGCACCTTCTCCTCCCACGCTTTGAAGGTCTTGAAGAGCGCGGGATTCCCTCCGCCAGTGACGGCAGCCAGCTCTCTGTTCTTGCTCTCCTTCTTCTTGACCAGGCTCTTGACGTCATTCCACCGTTTGTTTATTTCAACTCTGTTCCTGGGCAGGGTCCCGACTGCATTGACCTGGTCTACGATCCGGTTCCACATTCTGTTTCTGGTGGCTAGTGGTGTGTGCTGGACCAGGTTCCCATAGATTTGTGGGTGCACCTTGATAATCTCGTCGACCATGACCGTCAGCTCAATGGGCGTGAACTTGGGCATTCTTTGTGGTGCCATGGTGTTTGTGGTGCTGGTGCGGTGTGTGTTGTGTAATGTGCAGGGGGTTTGTGGTGCCGGTGTTTGGTGGTGGTGGTGGTGGTGGTGGTGGTGGTGGTTGTGATGTGTGCGTTTCTGTGGTGTGCTGCTGTCCTTGCTGTGTCACTGTGTCCTCTCCTCTCCTCTCTAGTTTGCAATGTTGCAAGGGGTTGTGGTCTGTGGGAGTGCTGCTTTTGTACTTACCTATGTGGGTGTGTCCTCATGGTCTGTTGTTTTCAGGTGTGTTGTGTCTGGTGTTCTGGCCTTTGTATTTTTTGTTTGTCCAGGGGGTGTTTTCGGGATGTGTACTGTGCTTGTGTATTTGTGCGTGCCTTGCTGTGTGGACTTGTTGGCCATGTTGTGTGCGATTATTTTTGTCAGCGGATGTTTTCTGTGCAGGGACGTGGGCGCCATGGCTTCTGCCGTGTCAATTCTCATCGGCGTTGTTTGCGCTGGCGGGCGGTATTTTTGTGGTTTAGCCGCGCTCATGGCGGTGCGATCGTAATTTCACGTGCGGTGTGTCGGCCGTGAGGGCGGGCGGTTTTGTGTTGTCGTGCGTGTTTCCGTCCGTGGCGGGCGGTTTGACTCCGACTCGGACGAGGGCGGGCGGTATCTTGTGTGATTTTTCCGCCGATGGCGGTTTTCGGTTTGTGTCATCGTAATGGCGTGGTCGGTGTTCAGACGGTGTGTGCGGGCGGATTTTTGCCGCTTTCATGCGTGGCGGATTTTTTTACGCCGGGTATCGTAATGGGCCTTTAAGTGATTTAATGACATCAAAGCCCACATTCACTTACACTTCGCAGGTGCAAAGACACCACACAACTGTCTATTTTTTAACCATGTTAAAGTTTGACACACAAGTTTCCCCCGCTTCAGTAAGGAGACCTGGAAGGGAATTGACATACTTGATTGACAATAGCTTATGACTGTTGCCCAGTGCCCATAACAGGCATGGGAGCTGAACCTTGCACCACTCTTGGCGTCTACGTGGAATGGTCTTCCTCGCTGGAACTCGCTGTCTCACGTGTGGACTGTTTAAGATGGTGGCTCTTCCGGGGAGGACGGCCATCCTGCTGAATGACGCCTCTGTAGGTCCAATACTCTTTAATAACTTACAAGACTACTCCAGAACCTTCACGTGGACACACAAGCACCCAGAATGGCATATGATGACTGTGTCCAGTCTTCGTCCAATGGAAGGATAGTCTTGTCTGACATACAAATATACTACTGGGTGACTCGGTGGCTGGTACCCAATGACCGTCTCCTGGGGCAGGGGTTTGACCCGCAATGAGAATGGGTGTTGGCTGGCATGGTGTAATCAGCCCACTATGCCTCCTCTATGGAGGTCTGATATTTTATTCCTTGCCCCAGTTTGCCAATGTGATGATTGGCTGCTAATGCGAGGCTCTCCCAGTGCATGGGGGTGACCCGAGGAAACCCCACTCTGGTGTGGATTGTGGCTGGCACTGGTTGGTGAATTGACAGGGTTCACACAATGGTACACTCCAGCGGCATCCGGGCTTGGAGATGTGTGGGAGCCTGGTCATATGAAATCCTGTCTAGACTTGGCCAGAGACTTTGATAGGCATAAATACTATTATTCCAGATATCTTCAACTCAGACATGTGTGAGCGCCGCGGGCCATCAGAAAGAATGAACAGACCTCCCGGAACATAGTCCTGTAGAAGCGAGACTGACAATCAGCTCACTGAGGAGAAAGGAAACCTCACAGCTAAGGGATGCTAACATAACATAACAGGTATATCTGGCCTTGGAGTATAACAAATAGGTTACTGGAGGTGAGGCTTGCAAGGGAGGTAGACTTGGGCCCCTCGGACAACAGTGATTGGCGGGAGGCACAGGTGGCAGCCAGGGAATTTGTGATCTCTGCAAAGCTTCAATTAATTGAAATCAGGCACATGTGCAAAGTGCACTTCATACCAGGACACCTTGGGAACATGAGTAAGGTCACTTCTCTGCAAAGGTTCAAATGTGGAACTCGTAAAGGAGACATTATCCACGAGCCCTGGGGGTGTAGAGCGATCCAGGTGTACAGGGTTTCTGTGGCACGAACATTACTTGAGGTCTTCCAGCTCCTTACTGATTAGCCCCCAAACTGACCCTGCTGGGAAGTATAGAGGAGGCGGGGTTCCCAAGTGGCACCCCTCCACTCGCAGGCCTCGCGACAGTGGCTCCATGGTGTGGTAGAGAAGTGTGCCCATTCATCAGGGAGGGCACTGCCCACACAAGCATGGAAAGACTTATGAACCGTGTTGACTCACTTCAGGATCCAGCAGCGAATGATGCCCCCTACCTGGAGGCATTGGCTCTACAGGTTGCATTGCTGCGCGCATCGCACCTGCCACCTGTTTATAATTACCTTATGTGCAGTTGTGCAACATTTATTTATTTATTTCACTTATAGAGCGCGCGAATCACCCCATAAGGGTATCTCAGCGCTGGGGCCGCATAAGCGAACTGAGGAGACCTGATTAGAAGAGCGATGTTTTCAGCAATTTCCTGAAAGCCAGGTAGTCTGTACATTGTCGCAGGCGTATGGGGAGTTCGTTCCAGAGGCGTGGGGCAAGATGGTAGAAGGCCTTACCACCTTGTCGAGACTTTCTAAAGCGCAGCACTGAAATCAGGGCTTTGTCACCTGAGCGGAGGGGTCTGAGAGGCACATAGTTAACAAATTTGTCATTGAGATAACTAGGGCCTAATCTGTTTACGGCTTTATAAGCCATACAACATATTTTGAAATGAATCCTTTTCCGTATAGGCAGCCAATGTAGTTTCTGCAGCAAAGGGAGGGAGGCTGTTCTTGGGGGGGCATTGGTTACCAGTCGAGCCGCGGTGTTTTGGACAACCTGTAATCTATTTATGGCCCTTTCGTAAGCTGAGATCAACAACGCGTTACAGTAGTCTAAGCGGCTTAAGATCAGTGCCTGAATCAAGGTTTTTCTCGAAGACAGTGGTAGGAAAGGGAAGACTCTTCTGAGCATGCTCAGGTTATGGAAGCAGGCTCCGATAGTAGAAGAGACATGGTCTCCCAGGGTGAGTTTTTGGTCCAGTCGGACTCCAAGGTTTTTCACCACTTGTTTAGGACATGGGGTGGGACCATAATACTTTATTGTTCGTCTGTGTTTAACTGTTGATTCTGTTGAATAAATGCCAATTGAAAGAGTTATAAAAGGGAGCGCTTGGTAAACTCCAGTGATCAAAGGGTTCCGCGAAAGTGTTGGCAATTCCTATCACCACAGAAAAGGGTTTCCCATGTGTACACAGAGTACCATTGTTCCAACAAAATGCATTGGTACATTGTTTTATATATAATGAAAATATTTTCCCCATTGGGCGATTCCTTGCCCAAGCCCCCTAAATTTGGAGTGTGTGTGTTGGGGGGGGGGGAGGGGGGTAGGTGGGGTGGGTTCTTTCCAGTTTCCAACCTGGAAAGGTTTTTGGTCCTTTCCTTGACGAAAATACATGTCTGACCTTTTCCAGGGTGAGAATGTGTAGAAATATCAGTGGCGGCTCCTCCGCTATGGCAGAGGAGCATCGTCCCACTGCTTTCAAGCAGTGCGAGAAGAGGAAACGTAAAATGATAATAACTGAAAGTTATCATTTTCTGTTTGTGCTGCTTTGCGGGTGGGCGGGGCTGCTCTGCTCTCGGAGCAGGGCAGGGGAGGAGTGGTTTACTCACACCTAAGTGTGCAATGACTGTTTGGTCGGCCCTCTCAGGCCACCCAAACCAGTCAGGCGCACTTTCCCCATTCTCCATGCAGGCTACATTACAGCCTGCATGGAGAACATGCCCAGGCCCCCATTCCCTGGTTGAGCGACGAACCAGGACACTCAAAACCAATCACAACGCTGCATTGCAGCGTTGTGATTGGTCAGGGGAGCCTGGGTGCCTACCAATCACAATGCTGCATTGCAGCCATGCCTGCCGCCACTGAGAAATATCTATAAACTGTTCAGTCTGTGGGGTTTCAAAACACTCCAGGACACCCCCTCCTGGCGCGCCCACTCACTTCAGCAACATGGAGTGAGTGGGCTCACCACAGATGTAATGTTATGACATCATGAGGTAATCATTTTTCGCGTTTGTAAATCCTTGACAAATGCAAATTCAGCTTTTGTGAATACAAAACTTGGATTTGCAAAGGTGAAACAAGCTATTTGCAGGTGTAAGTGAGATGTACATGTGCAAATGGCTTTGTGAATCAGTCACTCTTAAGCAGGAGAAATGCAAAAGTTAAGTTCAGAAGTGGACTTCACGGTGTCAAATGTGATAAAACTGGTATTGATGTTAAGGGTGCAGAGACAGAATATCGAATCAAAAATATCGAGTTGCACAAATATCGAGTCAGAAGTATCGTGGTTCAGAAATATCGACAGCAAGTATATCGTGGTCAAGAATATTGACTTAAGGTTAGTAATATCGATTTTAAAAATATCGAAGTGTTTAATATCGTTTGCAAAAATATAGTGGTTAAAAATATAGATTGTTTATTAATGTTATGTATTTTAGTATATATTTTATATGTATGTGTTGTATATTTTTTTGTATAAGAATTGTTTGTATTTTTAATATATGTGTTACATTTTTAGTAGTTATTAATTATTTTTTTAATTTGAATTTTTCGTTTTTAGTTCTGTAGTGGGTTGTGGGTTGTGGGTTTATAGGGGAATAGGGTGGGAAGTAATTTAATTATATTAAGTTTATTTATTATTTTTTATTTATTAATATTTGTTTAATTGAGATGTTATAGTGCTAAATGTGTAAAGTAATTTCCTTTTACTTAATTATGAATTGGTTGTTAATTAATTTAAATTAAGTAATTGGTAATTAATTATGGTAATTGTGTAATTAATTTTAGGTGTGTGTTGTGGTGTTTATAGGTGTTAAGGGTGTGAAGTAATTTATTTTTAATTGATGGATTAATAATTGGCTGTTAATTAATTTTAATTAACTAATTGGTAATTCATTATGGTAATTGTGTAATTAATTTTAGGTGTGTGTTGTGGTGTTTATAGGTGTTAAGGGTGGAAAGTAATTTATTAATTGCTGAATTAATAATTGGATGTTAATTAATTTTAATTAATTAATTGTTAATTAATTACAGTAATTGTGTAAGTAATTTTAGGTGTGTGTTTTGGTGTTTATAGGAGTAAAGGGTGGGAAGTAATTTGTATTTAATTAATTGATGTAGAGTTGTTAATTAGTATTAATTATTTGATATGTATTTTGGGTAATTGTTTATTTTTTTGTTTGTTGTTTTTACTTTCAAAGGGGTAAAGGGTGGGTATTAAATACATTTTAATTATTTTATTATTAGTTGTTAATAGTAATAGTTTTTAATTTATAAATACGTTTTAATTGTGTTTTATTATTTTAGAGTTTAATTTAGGTGTGTGTTGTGGATATCATAGTGTTAAAGTGTGTGTGGTCAATTAATGTTTATTAGTTTTTTTAAAATTAATAATAATTTTTAAATTGATTATTAATTATGTTAATTTTGGAAGAAAATGCAATTAAAAATGTTGAAGTGTTTTGTTATTAGTGTGGTGTTATAGGGTAGGAAATCAAATAAATATATTAATGTGTTAATTAATTTATTTGTAAATATTTTCTAGTTTAAAAGATTTTTTAAATAAATGTATTTATTATTTTCTATTATATATTATGTGTAGGTTTTTTATATGTAATTAATATTATAATATTTTTTTCTTTTCATATATTTAAGAATTTTAACCCCTACGCTATCCAACACTTTCCCTACTGTTGCACTCACTGAGTGCGAGTAGTAATTTTTACCCCTCTGCTATCCAACACTTTCCCTACTGTTGCACTCTCTGGAGTGGGAATAGTAATTTTTACCCCTCCGCTATCCAACACTTTCCCTACTGTTGCACTCTCTGGAGTGGGAATAGTAATTTTTACCCCTCCGCTATCCAACACTTTCCCTACTGTTGCACTCTCTGGAGTGGGAATAGTAATTTTTACCCTCCGCTATCCAACACTTTCCCTACTGTTGCTCTCACTGGAGTGCGAATAGTAATTTCTACCCCTCCGCTATCCAACACTTTCCCTACTGTTGCACTCTTTGGAGTGGGAATTGTAATTTTTACATCTACGCTATCCAACGCTTTCCCTACTGTTGCACTCTCTGGAGTGGGAATAGTAATTTTTACTCCTCCGCTATCCAACACTTTACCTACTGTTGCATTCTTTGGAGTGGGAATAGTAAGTTTTTTCCCCTCCCCTATCCAACACTTTCCCTACTGTTGCTCTCACTAGAGTGGGAATAGTAATGTTTGCCCCTCCACTATCCAACACTTTCCCTCCTGTTGCACTCACTGGAGTTGGAATAGTAAATGTAATTATTTTGCAATCCAACACTTTCCCTACTGTTGCACTGATTGTATTGGGACATTTAAGTTTAAATATTTTTTAATAGTTTAATGTTTTAATTTATTATAGAATTTTTTTATATTTTAAATTATTGATATATATATATATATATTATTTTTATATAATTTTAAAGTTTTAAAATAAATTAAAGATAATAGTTTATTAATTATTTTAAATTAAATATATATGTATAAATTATTATGTTTGTGTTAATCTTTTTTAGATTAAGTTTATTTGTTATATTTTGTTAAAATGTATATTAAATGTAAATTATTTTGTTAAAATATTTAATATATTTAATATATATTATTTTATTCTATATATATATTTAAATCGATATTTTTTACATCTATATTTTTCACATCAATATTTTTGATTCAATATTTTTGTACTTACCTGTGTAGGTATGGGAGTCGATATTTTTGTCGTCTATATATTTTTTCGATATTTTGAACATCGATATTTTTGGCATCAATATTCTATCAGTGAACCGATGTTAAGTAGTCGAAATATTGAACAAAATCTAAAAAATATATATATATTTTTTAAATGCTGTGATTTCGAAATGCACTGTACCAGCCTTCCCCATCCACTAAAACCAAAAAATCATTAAAAAGAACAAATAAAAAACATGCCAACTTTTTGAATGAATGGATCTCTGATGCTAGCTGTATGTAGAAAAGCATTTTAAAAACCTTTAAAATGTTGCGTTTTTCTTTGCCACTAGTAATAATTTGTGGCCGCCTTTATGCCAACCAAACTTTCCTGCTTAGTTAATGAGGAGGAACAGACTGCATCGGGGTGGGTGGGGGGGCGGGTGTTAATGGCATCTCAGATATCAAACCAGCCACAGCAGAGCACCAGTAGGACGGGGATTAGGAGTAGAGAGGTTGGGGGAAGAGATGTTGCCTTCATTTGTATCTATATATGTTCAGGGGTATTTCTATGGTGTTTAGACAGAATATTGGAAACAAAAATATCATGTTAGGAATATCGAGGATACAAATATTGTGAAGGTAAATTTCTTTAGGTAAGCAAAGCTTTACTATATATAACGACACATATATGTACCTTTTTAGATACATATATCTTCAAGGTACATAGATGTGGAGTTAAGAATAGTAAATCTATACTTACCTATTTGCACTTACCTTCTCGATATTTTGGTTCTCGATATTTTTCACACAATGTTATGTTCACATGATATTTTTGTCTCCGATACTCAGTCAGTGATCCATTTCTGTAGCACAAACCTAGCCTAAAAACGGTGCACTGTACTGAGACAAAGACAAGCATTAAGTCAACAAGTGATAGGAGGGGCAGCACTTTTTGGATGATTAATGCACTGTGACGTAGTGTTCTTTAAAGAGGCGAGTCTCCAACTCTTTCCTACTTGGACCAACATTGGGGCATCCTGGTGGATACAGAGTTGGTGCTCCAGATCCTCGGCACATTGATGGAAACAGCCTATCGTCTTGCTTCTTTTTTATACCTCTTAGTCTGCAGTCGAATGGTGTCATGGCTGGGGGTGTGCAGAGAACCACCAGAGATGGTGAGCTTGTCTGCTAGATAAACAGGGGTGTTGGTTGTGTTGGCTTTGCAAGTGATGCAGCTTGTTTTGAAGATAGTGCGGGCTGGCAAGGGGAGCAAATGGAGTTCCATCAGGAAGAGGGTGATGTGAACATATGTCTTGAGGCCCTGAATTAAACATGCTGCAGTGTGTAGGATGCCCTAAGGATTGCCAGTGTGGAGTCTGGGAGGAAAAAGAGTAGGGCATTAAAATCATTCAAATGCAAAAGTACAAAGGCTTGAACAGCTGTTCAGAATCTCAAAAGGTTTCAACTTCTTTAGACAAGAGAGCTGGCACCAGGTCGTCTTTGCTTTTTTTTGCCAGCTTGTTCCTTGAGGGTGATGTTGGTGTCCAAGGTGAATCCAAGTGACTTGATATTCTGTAAAAGCTGGGGTTAGAGCTGTGAAGGTTCATGTTGTGGAGCCAAGTTTGTACTGTTCCTTGTTGTTGGCAAAGAATCAACTTGTAACTTAGTTGGGTTGGACTTTAGGTAGATGCTGGAGACCCAGGTCTGGATGGTGAGCAGGCAGCGTTTGAGGTGCTGGATGTCCAAAGCAGAGGAGTCTTTCAAGTAGAGTTGTGTATCATCAGCATACTGGTGACTCGATGCTGTTATCTATGAGCACATCATAATGCGGCTCCATGTAGAATATGAAGATGATAAGGAACAATATGGAGCCCTGGGGAACTCCGCAGGGTGATACAGATCTTTTTGGTCCAAGAGGTGTCTGTGTGAACAAACTCTTGTTGGTTGGAAAGGTAGGAGGACAACCAGCGAAGGAGTTTGCTGATGAATCCAATTTGAGTCTCCAGGATTCGTATGAGGGTGGGATGGTTGACTGTGTCTAAGGCATCTGAGAGGTCCAGAAATATCAAGAAGTAGGTGTTATCTTCATCTGTTATCTCCATCTGTGGTCAAGAGGGCATCGTTCACAACATGTAAGGTAGTGGTCTCCATGCTGCTGCATGATCTGACACCAGACTGATAGTTATGCAGGAGATGGTTAGCATCAATGTGATCTTGGAGTTGAACATAGACTGCTTTCTCAATGATCTTGCCGATGAATGGTATGTGAGTGATGGGCTGGTAGTCGACGAGATTATCAGGGTCTAGTGTAGGTTTCTTTAGGAGTGGGAGTATCTGGCTTGTCTAGAGAGCTTCTGGGAAGATGCTCGAGAACTGGAGACATTCACAATTGTAAGTAGGAGTAAGAGAGCGTCTCCAGAGAGGGCTTTGATGAAGGATGGGTAAGACTACATCTAAACAAGTGGCTTTGAAGGAGTTGAGTATGTTGGCAAGAGTTGCAAGCAATAGGACTCTGAAGGAGGAACTCAGCCAGATTATAGAGGAAAGGGTGGGTGTAAGAGATGAAACAAGCTTGGTGTTGTGGATGGGTTGTAGGATCTTATATATTTTTTGACTGAAATAGAGGTTGATGGCTTTGCCCTTTTCTGTGGAGTGAGAAATAGGCAGACCCAGCAGAGGGTTGGTGCAATGCTTGATTGGTTTTTGACATGAATAATAAATAACGCTGAGCATATGAGATGGAATGAAACATAGGAAATGGGAATCCAATGAGGACGTTTCAACTGTGAAGGGAGATTTGGAAGCGGTGGGATGGTGGAGACGAGCGACTCGAAAGGGAAGGAATAGTGGTGGATAAGGAGCGAGATCACCAGCTTCAAAGTGCAGTTAAAAAGTGAACAGAGAGTGCCTTGAAAGGTGAAAACTGCAGTGAGACAAGGTGCGGGAGAAATATGGAGATTATACATTTAAAAAAAGAAGGATTTCAAGATTTCTATTCTCTTTTTCCTACTTCATAGTATCTGTGTCTAATTGTTCCGTGATCGCCAGTGGTGAGAAGAGGCACTAGTTTCCATGTAGAGTGACCACCGCGTTAAACATTGGCATGGAGTGATGCCCCCGCAAACACCCTGTTCACCAAGCCAGGGGCTGAATAACAGCAGCTCCACCTGTGACGGACAACCTGCACTGGTCATTGCACTGACCACCTGGGGCAAAAAGAGCAGCTTCACTGCACGACCAGGGCACAATGTCATTGTGCATTGGTCAGATGATGGAAAATGGCATGTCACTGGTGCAAAGCGTGCAAAGGCAGCAGGATTCAAACACTGTACAGCCTGCTTGTTACACGTGGCACTGCTTACACCATGGACATGGCCCACTCAAGGCTGTGTGAATTTAGCAACATTTTGTTCATTTTCCATATTCACCTGGCATTTAAATTGCTTTTCTCTCTTTAAAGTCCTGACTGACAGCATTGCTGTGCGTGTTGATGTTCATATGATGAGAAGCTGCAGAAGAGACTTCTGGAGCCACATGTGCAGAGACAGTAACAGGCTTTGGGTCGAAAGAGGCAGGTAATTGGTCGGCGCTATCAGCCTGGATCATGGTGTGACAGGTCTCAGGATCCAGGATTAATCGGCTCACAACGGATTATCCCCCGGCTCAAAGACAGGCGCCTTGATGAAGCCTCTGGGGTCTGTCGGAGCAAAGCTGGAACACAGGCCTAGAAAGGAAGGTGTATGGTGAGGCTGCAAAGGGGCCCATCGTGTGTGTGTGTGTGGTGTGTGTATACCTACCTACATGCATGTGAATGCATATCAATGTATGTGTCTTTACACATACACACACACACAGATCTAAGAGCATCATTCAATGGAAAACTGACTATAGAGCATGTGTGCATGTTTGCATCCACCTGCACGCAAATCTATCTATCTATCTATCTATCTATCTATCTATCTATCTATCTATCTATCTATCTATCTATCTATCTATCTATCTGTCTGTCTGTCTGTCTGTCTGTCTGTCTGTCTGTCTGTCTGTCTGTCTGTCTGTCTGTCTGTCTATCTATCTATACACACACAGATCTAAGAGCATCATTCAATGGAAAACTGACTATAGAGCATGTGTGCATGTTTGCATCCACCTGCACGCAAATCTATCTATCTATCTATCTATCTATCTATCTATCTATCTATCTATCTATCTATCTATCTATCTATACACACACACAGATCTAAGAGCATCATTCAATGGAAAACTGACTATAGAGCATGTGTGCTCTGTCTGTCTGTCTGTCTATCTATCTATCTATCTATCTATCTGTCTGTCTGTCTGTCTGTCTATCTATCTATCTGTCTGTCTGTCTGTCTGTCTATCTAGCTCTCTGTCTGTCTGTCTGTCTGTCTGTCTATATGTCTATCTATCCAATATATGTATGTTCACTAAAAAAACCAAAGCTTAAGTTGACGTTATAGTTAGGTATGGTAATAAGATCTTACCTTACTTTAAAAATTAAAAAACAGAAATGGACTGAAAAAAACACAAAGGTTAAAGTAACTTTATAGTTAGGTTTCCAAATAACATAAACAATAACATTTAAAAAGCAAAACAAAAGGGAATTCACCAGTTATAGTTTACTGGGCGAACCATGCACCGCCATCATGCGCCGCTCATCACCTCGCACATTACATTGCTCATGACATGTTAAATGACATCATTTGTAAGTGCCTGATTATGGCAGTAAACTACACATCAGCAGCCTGTTTGTGAATCGTGAAAGGTTTAAGTAAACGAAAACACTTGGAACATTGAAAAAAGAGGCAGGAAGCTTTATCAACTTGCAAACTAATATGTCACTAAACTACTTTCTCAGGGAAGTTATGCTGATAAAAGACTGTTTGCCCCATCCTTCCTTCCTTGGTTGGAAACCTCCCAGAACACATGGGGATGGTCCGTAAAGAGGACTTTATTTTGGGATTATTTCCCTATGGCTTCTCAAGAAAGGCTTGGAAACAAAACAAGCAGCCTTTTGTCCAAATGTGTTGAAGATTGTACTGACCACAACTCAGTCTCACAAGGAAGGGGAGAGAGGGCCTAAAGACCCGTTCTTCCATCCTCCCTGCCAAATAATACACACACCTGAGGAGGAGCAGGGTTAATCCTATCTGAAAACACCACTGGGGACAGGTATGCCACAGGGAATCGCACGGCCTTCACCCACCGAACTGTGGCATGTGTCTCATTGGGCATTTCCCCACTGTGAGTTCACGTGGGACTCTACCACCTTTCGTGGGGGCAAGTTTTTAAAAATGATTATTTATGGAGAGAGACAACGTAAATAATAACAAAAAAAGGTGTAGCTCACTTGATGTCACATGAGTTATGATTGGCCTCACTTGATGTCACATGAGTTATGATTGGGCTCACTTGATGTCACATGAGTTATGATTGGCCTCACTTGATGTCACATGAGTTATGATTGGCCTCACTTGATGTCACATGAGTTATGATTGGCCTCACTTGATGTCACATGAGTTATGATTAGCCTCACTTGATGTCACATGAGTTATGATTGGCCTCACTTGATGTCACATGAGTTATGATTGGCCTCACTTGATGTCACATGAGTTATGATTGGCCTCACTTGATGTCACATGAGTTATGATTGGCCTCACTTGATGTCACATGAGTTATGATTGGCCTCACTTGATGTCACATGAGTTATGATTGGCCTAACTTGATGTCACATGGGTAATGATTGGCGTCACTTGATGTCACATGAGTTATGATTGGCCTCACTTGATGTCACATGAGTTATGATTGGCGTCACTTGATGTCACATGAGTTATGATTAGCCTCACTTGATGTCACATGAGTTATGATTGGCCTCACTTGATGTCACATGAGTTATGATTGGCCTCACTTGATGTCACATGAGTTATGATTGGCGTCACTTGATGTCACATGAGTTATGATTAGCCTCACTTGATGTCACATGAGTTATGATTGGCGTCACTTGATGTCACATGAGTTATGATTGGCCTCACTTGATGTCACATGAGTTATGATTGGCCTCACTTGATGTCACATGAGTTATGATTGGCCTCAATTGACTTCACATGAGTTAGTATCAGCCTTATTCTTCTGTAGATGTGAATGGAAGATTGCTCTGCACAATGCATCAACTGGCCCATTTTGTTAGAAAACTGTATGGATGGGAGACCCCCCTACAGCACCCCCACAACCCGACACACCATATGGATATCAAAGCTCACTCCTTTGCTTCACTCCACCACATCGGTTTTGGATGGGCTTCAATGGTTAATTTGAGCCGGTGGTTTCCGGTGCTGGGCACTGGCAATTAATTGTCAACGCCGGCATTTATGACGGTCCGCCACATGGTGGCACTGTTTGTCTAAGTTGAAGATGAGCAAACCAACAGTTGGTTATTTATCCAAAATACATAAAAAATGACTAATGCCTACCGCCCAAACCGTTCTTATACCTTTGGGGACCTGGAATAGTCTGAATTGTCTCACTTATAGCAGTGTGATGGTTAGTAGTTGTGTAGGTACTGTCATTGGCGGTGCTGGCAGGGGCAATGGGTTGTGCAAGCTGCAGTGGTCTCCTGATAGAGGCCCAGACACTTATTTTTTTAACAAATTATGCACGGAATGGGCTTCTAGTGGGGGCGGAGGTATTTTAATTTTCCAGGTACTTCCCTCTTTAAGAGCCACCTGCACCCTGAGCAGTAAGTAGAAAGAGCCCTGCTCCATCATTTCCTGACAACTCCTGAAACACGTCCACTGATAAAAATACATCTTGAAAATGGACGTGAGTGGACACATGATGTCAAACAAAGGCAAGAGGCCTTTCACGTTGTGTTAAAGATTAGCAACTGTGTGGTAGCAAAAGAACGAAAATAATCATAGAGCAAAATATGTGATTTCCCGCCGGGGAGAAGGCGTCCACATCTTTCTTGACAGAATGCGTTTGAGTCATGGGCAGGCAGCCATCTTCTGGCAGACAAACACTAGAAGGCCTGATGAAAATTATCCACAATTAGCCTCAATTACAGGGGAGTGCAGGACTCCTCGGGGCTGGTGGCGGGATTACACGGCAAACCCCAGGGGTACCCCAGTAAAGACATAAACAAGCACTGGCGGGGCCTGTCAGTGCCAGTAATGCGCTGTGTATCTTTGCTATGGGCTTTTATGCACAGCTGCCAAGTGTTATGGAAAACAAGGCTGCAGAAAGGAGACCGCAGGCAGAGGCACCTCTTAGGCACTATGCGCCTTGAAGTATTCCTTCGGGGAGTAGAGGGCGCGGAGGCTACAAAAGCCTTAAGAGTCAACAGTACCAACTGTAACACAACAAAGACATAGCATAACTAACAGTAAAATAACACAGAAAAACTGGATAGCACAGCGAAACATACTATGATAAAACTAGGCCTGGGCAGAAATCCGCTTAAGCCGGAGTAACTAGAATAATTTTGTTAATTCCGCTTTATTCTTTGACACAAAATTACTGATAATTATGCGATTACTGCTGCTCACGTCATTAACTATATTTTTCATCTTTGGAAAAAATCCTACTGCAAGAGCACATTTATCAAGTGCTTGTAACCGCTCACTAGTTACCGCTGTTTCTTAGGACAAAATGCATCCTCGCGTCCAGTGGCGGCCGGCATAGATCAGGGGTGGCGAGGCGGGGAGGGGCGAAGGGGGTAAATAAAAAATAAAATTAAACGTACCTTCTTGCCGCTTCCTCCTCGCCGCATCCTCCTTGTCGCATCTCTCCTCCGGCTGAAACACGGAACAGGAAGCACCCAGAGTCCCCTGAGCCAATCACAACACTGCAATGCAGCATTGTGATTGGTCTAAGTGCAGTGGTTCAGTGCTCAGACGGGGACTGGGAGCCTGGGCATGTTCTCCACCCAGGCTGTAATGCAGCTTGGGCTGAGAACATGCTACGTGCACATGAATGTTTGCCGAGCCCGAGACGACGGCCAAACAGTCATTGCACTTAGGGAGTGAAAACCACTCCTCCCCCCCCCTGCTCTGTCAGCAGAGCAGCCCCGCCCGCCCCGCCACGCCCCGCCATGCCTGGCAAAGCTGTTGCACCTGCAACAGGGAAAAATAAAATGATAATAACATTGAGTTATTATCATTTTAATTTTCCGTACACGGCTGAAAAGCAGTGGGGCGACGCCCCTGGGTGCATGTTGTTCTAGGAAAATAGCACTAAATGCCGCAAGTAAATTGGGGTAAAATATGACCCCAACAGCACATTGAGCGAATGTGAGTGGCTGCTCATGCTCACTATTCGTGTTCTGTTACATTTAGCACTATTTCCTAGTGTAAAATGCATCCTCACGTCCATTTTGGATGCAAGGGGGCATTTTTGCACTAAGAAATAGTGCTAAACGCAGAATTACTCTTCTAGTTTAATTCAAGCATAAGCCCGCTGTACTTTTTAGGTAATTCCACATGATTACCTGCACTGACGTAGGCTAGTTATGCCCACCACTAAGTAAACATATTATTATATTCTTGGTAGCATTAATGTTTAGAATTAGTAGTCGCAACCTAAGCAAATACAGGACACCATTAGCCTATTGCGCACTGGGCTCAAGGTTACAGTTCTTTTTGTTTTCTTTAAAACAAACCAATAAGAGAATTTGACACATTGCTGCGCATCCACTCCCTGAGTGCAGTACAAGTGGTCCAACCAATGCGTACCAAGGCCATCTCAGTACCGCGTGGTCCCAAGGGTAACCAGCACCCTTCCACTGCTCCTATTGACTAAGGGCTGCTAATTCTGGACGGCAACACTGGGAAACTTGCCTCCCTCTGTGATCACTGTGACAACCTGCACTTCTGGTAAAATGTTCTGATATTTCCTGGAACAGCTGGTGTAAAACCTGGACTGTCCTGGCAAATCCCGAACACCTGGTCCCCTTAATCCGAAATTGAGAAGTTAGTAGCCTGGTAGCTGTTGGTTGCGAGTCCTGACAAAAACATCTGAAAAGTGAATGCTACAGCCAAGAAAATAACATCTATTATTCTGGTGCTCTTGTCTGTACCTGCTCAGCAATGCGGTTGGGTAAACAACCTTTGGCAAAGCCAATAGATGCAACTTTCGCACGGCATGTACACTCACAATCCGCACACCATACCTAATAATCTTGCTGCGCTTGTTCATTTTCTACCAGTTTCTTGGACAATCTATGTCAATGTAAAGATGCATTTTTCCTCCTGCTGGACCATTCCCTTTGTGGAGGACCGCCTTAGATCCTTCAATCCACTAAAGCCCTTCTCACTCCCAGGAGCTTACTCCTCCTCCCCAAGGTTTCAGCGGAGACATCTAGGAAGAACAACAATGTGCTGTGATTGTGTCTTGTCTCTTTTGTGGTAGCTTTGTGATGCAGAATGCCAGCAGACAAACATTCTTCCTCCTACCAGACCAGCACTGCTCTAAGGAGTTGGAAGTGCGGTCTATGGTTGTGTGACACAAAGATCCAATTCATGCTGTTTGTTCCAACAAGACTGTGGGGATCATCAGGGTTTACATCTACTGTGTGTAGTATTAACAAGGTTTCTTTTCAGATTTCAGGCCTTCACCTGTAACCGCCACCTGCATTGCATTTATAACATTTATCACAATTAACGATCACAAAAAGCACACTTACTAGACAAAAGTACTTTAGAAACTTAAGGATAGTTTACATGTCACAACAAGAGAAAAAGCAAAATGAGAAGAAATCATCTTAGTGAACAATATAACCTGGAAAGAATCTTTGACTTGATGCACAGACTGACTGCTGCCACCAGAGAATGCAAACAACGACACACTCAGACCACAGTTGCAACCTGCGTACAACCTACTACTAAGAGAGAAAAGCAAGAACCCTCAAAATACAGCCACAGATCACTGTAAATCTGGCGATATATTGAACAGTAGTAATCATGGACATAGATGACTGAACAGAGGTGTGCAGTCAACTATGGATAACACAGAGGACTACTTAAATAGCTGAAATAGGGATAGAAAGAACTGTTTGCCTCACTCCCCATCAACCATTCCTAACAATCTCTAACATGTTAGTAAAATTCGAATTCTTGAAAATACTCCCTGACCTTTGTACATGCTCTTCATCAAACACAAACCAGGATACCCTCTCGGAACAATCACTCCTGTAAAAAACCTCTCACGGAATATCTTCACCCTCTTCAAAACTGCTTTCTATGAGCCCGTGTACGAATACCCAGAGCTCAATCCAAGACACAAATATGATGGTTAGTGTTCTAGACAACAACAACCCCTGAAAGGATGGGACTAGTGCCAACCAAAAATCCTCTCTGACAAAACAATTGCCCATTTGAATGTTACAATTGCTCTTTTGGCTTGATGTCATCATCACACTTAAATTTACTTTCAGGGACAGCCACTTTCTTTGGATCAGAGGAACAGTTATGGGTCCTACAATGGCTCCACAATATGTAAACCTTTTGGTATATAACCAACAAGAGGCATTCCTGAACCAATAATTCAATAGCCAAGAAGACACCGGCCAACTTCCTTATCATAAATAATAATTCAGTCATCTCAGCAGGGAAATGTTATTAACTATTGCTGCAGCAAACCTGAGAGACCGACTATGGGAAACAGAGGTCACAGTTTTCTTTTGATCTGAGAATTTATCTGTCCATTTCCAAAATTTCTCAGCAGGGCTGTTATACTCTTCCTCGACAGTGCCAACACTTATCAACAGGACTGCCATGATTTCTGTGGGCCTGCATGTACATTCCTCCAGAGGGCTGCATTCTTTTATTAATCAATGGCAACTTTTCTCAGCAGGACTACCACGCCGGTAGTAGCAAAGTACTACCATTGCTCAGCAAGACTCCATATCTCCAACCGGCTAGAGTGGATGAACACTTCTAATTAGGGCGGCCGTACTGTCAAACGGTACCATACGAACAATTAGCAGGGTCGCCGCACATGTGATACACCAGCCTTGCCCACCACCTCTCGGCAGGGCTGAGTTACTTCTCATGCAAAGTGACTCCTACGCAGAAATTGTACATATTGTAACTATGAAATGTCATCTCTCCACACTCGATGAACAGTAGGAGGGGGCCTAATGAGAGTTCCCCTACATGCTTATGCTCCTGCTACAAGGCCGATGTTTATTACTATTGAAAGATTTTTTATATAGCACAATCTAGACCACAATGGATGTCAGAGCCCTTTGCATAGAACAAGTTATACAATGAACAGGTTACATGTATACAAGACATAGAGAGCAAAACTATGCATCAGCTGTATTAGCAGGATGAAGTGTTGTCTGTGATCCCAAGGGGTGGTAGTACAGCATAGCCAGAAAAAGCAACCAGGGGCAGAGCGATACCATATAGTAAAGTAAGGGGCAATAATAAGGATGATGTACAACTAAATACAACGCCCCCCAAGGAATGACCCTGGGTAGGAATGATGGGGGGGCCAATATGGGACCATGCAAGTTGCAGGGCTTAGTAAACTGGAAAACATGAACAGTTTGATGTCCAAAACTAGAGTGAAATCAATGCCCTCAGAGATTGTTGGGATGGAGACAATCCTGTGTAGAGAACTGTGGAGAAATGTGTAAAAGAGAGAATTTCTTTAATCTAAAATGTCACTGCTCATGGGCAATAGGGAGAAGATCGGGGGGGTTTAGAGGGATTGTTGGAGAAGTTGAGTTTTCATCTCTGTTCTGAAAACGTCAAGAGAAGGGTTGGTTCTGGCTGCTTGTGGAATGGCGTTCCATAACCCGGAAGTATATCCTGAAACAGCTTGTTTGAGGGTTCTCTTACCTTGGGGGCAGGAGAGTATTTTAGTAGGAGAGTGTTGGGGCTCCAGTGACATGTGATCTCCTTAGATGACCAGTTTTTCAGAAAAATAGCTCGAGGTTAACGTGAAGAGCTTTGTAAATTATGCAGAAACAGTTTATTCACATAAAAAATCAGTGAAGTCACTATTATATCTGACCAGAGATGACCACAACGCAGCAGTCCAAGGGGTAGAAGGCAGTGTATCAAAACAATGCCTTGGGAGGGGACATGGCATATACACATCCAGTGCCAGTCAACTAGTAATTTGCTCTCTAGCACCTCCAGAACTATTGCTATCTACGATCATGGGCAAACCAAAATCAGTTACCGCTCCCCAACCTGCACTGCCATTACAACCTACCTCAATAGATAAAATGCTGCAAAGAGCAATAGGAGCTGTAGCCACGGAGATAGAGCGGACAGAAAGGCGCCAATTATAGCCCCCTGTCCTTCCACCCAGGAACATTGCAGCCTGTCTTCGCCTACACCACTAACACTGGATCCAACACCTGAACCCCCAAGGACACGCGCAAAGGTCTGTGTAACATCTAACATTGAATCACCTTTGGTAAGCATCATCAAAAGAAAAGGGACTATTTCTGGACTAAAGCGGAAAAAACCAACAGCGAACAGAGCAAAGAACAGCAATATAGTGGAAGAAGGAACAGGGGATATACTGCAGGCTAATCATGAACAACCACCCTGGGTGGGACACTTGATGATGGACCTACAATCCCAGTTTAGGACCATCATAAAGGAGGAACTTAAGTCATTAACGGACCGGGTTGATAATCTGTCTCTATTAGTTGATAATTGGGTGGGTAAAGTAGAGTCAACCCATAAGGAGATGGAGACAACCAAATTGCTAGTCCAGCAAATAGCATCTGCTGCCACAAATCTATCCACCTCAGCCCTAAACCAAGAGATAGAGCCTAACAGGCCTAAACCAACAAATTTGAATATAGCAGATTCCCCAGGGAAAAATCCATCTTGTCAGAATTTAGCCATAAGAAATCATCCGCAGGCAGCCCCCCCCCCATAAACACCATGGAGAGTTTCCTCAGGCTACACCCGGCCGACGCAGCAGGATCAACTCTCTGGCAGCAAGGCTTTACCTCTGGGAATAGGGAACAGCTAGCAATCTCTGAAAAAGTCACAGCAGAAGAGTTTACTTCTCCATGTATTAATCTCCCCCGGCTTCAACTCCATATGCTGTAACATTAGTAGGAGTACCAGAAGTGAGAAAGGGATGTAAGGAGTCCTATCATGAACTAAAAAATAAATGCCTTTTCTGGCTGGTTAAACACAGGCAATTTTTATACAAAGATGCAAACGAAATACTTTTCACTCGCAGGGTAAGTTGGGTGGGCTGGAGACCAAAAGACGTTCCCGGGGATTGTATAGTGATAAACTTCAGGGACCCGCGGATTGTGTTGTCTCTCTTAGAGTGTGGATGCCAGAGGGAGACTGGGGGCATAGCCTCCGTCCCCCTGGGATATTTCTACCCTCCAGGATTAAATCCCCAGATCATGAGAAGGACCGCTAGCTTGAGGGGTGCGAGGATGGAGGATAGGCCAACGCTCAGCCAGAATTGGGACCCCAGTCGACCAACCCTGTATAGCATTCCTGTTGCAAACAGATTTGGTCCCCTAGACTCGATAGATTGACTCACTCTCAATGGGCCCTCTCACCAAAGTTTTAGCTCCCAAGTAGAGAATAAGGCCAAAATACTCCACCCGGATGCTCTCTTACATCAAGGAGGCCCTGGGAAGCATAGGGGAGGACCAGAAAATGGTAGTGGGGGGAAGGCGAGCGATCTATCGAGTGTAACTCTGGAACCAACACATGTGGGACATCCAACCCCCGAGCGACTCCAACGCAACCCGAAGACAAACAACTCCCCCCACCTCCCCACAAAGATCCCATTGATAGCAACGAGTACTAGCGACTCGGGCTATCACCAAGGGGCAGTGGGCAAGATGGGGACTAATAATCGACAGTGGGTGCACCCAAATCCTAGTTCCCCGGTCCCTACCCTTGCAGCAATCGAGGCGGATACATCTGGTTTGCAAATATTATCCTGGAACATAGCAGGACTCACCTCGAAACTGGATATACCAGATTGGGGGGTATTTATTGATCAACATGGGTTATGCATGTTCCAGGAAACCTGGGCTAGAGAGACAACACATAGAACGGGATTCGCGACCTATAGCATTCCAGCTGATAGGGGGGAGAGGGGTAGGCCCTTCGGGGGTCTAACTATCTGGGTTAGCACACACCTCGGTTGTGAGGTCAAACAGATAGAAACTTCATCTCGTGACATCCTTTGTATTTTTTTAAGCTATCCCCCTAAAAACAAAATTGCCCTGGTCAATGTCTACTCACGCCCGGTCTGTTATGGCCAAACCTCCAACACTCTTGAAACACTGTCTACCTTTATTTTAACAATACCGGATAACTATTGGACAATCATAGGAGGGGACTTCAATTGTCAATTCGAACCCCTGAATGGTCTTTCCAATAGTATCTCAAGTGAGGAGGACTCAGTTTGGGCAATTCCAGATTCCAACATACCGCCCATACGGGCCTGGACCCCGTTGGCCTTACAGATGCATGCACTTACGCTAAGTCACTCACTAAGGACATGCAATGGCCGTCTAACATCGGACAGCCCGGGGAAGCACACATATAACAGACCAGGGCATGCTTCAATCATAGATTACATCCTAGTGGACACCAAATCGTGGCTTAAGGTGTTAGACTTTAAGATCATTCCCCGACACGAGAGCGACCACAACGCTCTTGAATTAGATGTATTTACCCCATATGATAGAAGCTTTCCAGGAGGGTTTTCACAACCTACCCCTGGACTTATTCAGGCCAACAGAGGTAGGAGAATTCGCTGGGGGGAACTCTTGCAATCTCAGACTAAGCTCGCCTCTCTATATCAAAAAATCATTCCCCTACTTACCGTAGCACACTCCCACTCAGAAACGACTGGCATTTTAACCTCCCAGATCATAGTTGGCAATAACCATAAAGACATGCTTTCTACTCTGGCTCCCTTTTTTGCTACTAGTAGAAAGGTCAGGCCAAATAGAAACCCACATAGCTCATGGTATAATGACCATTGTAAAATAGCTAAGTCAGACCTCCTAGTTGCTATTAAGGCAAATAATAGATCACAAATCAAGGTAACTAGGGCAAGTTATAAACTAGCCATAGCAAAAGCTAGAAGCAACTGGGAGTGTGAAAAATGGGTCAATCTAAGAATCGCCCTGGAAAATCATGATATGCGGGCATTCTGGAATCTGATTAACACCGGAACAACTGAGGGCAAACCAGCGATTTCAGTAAACATAGGGGAGGAAGTTTGGAGAGCCCATTATAAATCCCTATACGAATCCACTGAGAAGGAAGTCGGGTCGGAGGTAGTGACGCCCTCCCGCCCAGAACCACCCAAACGAGACATTCCCCTGTTCACTCTAAAGGAGATCATGGAAGCTCTGGGTAAGATCCTTCCCGGAAAGGCATCAGGGTTGGATAAGATCCCGGGTGACCTTTTTCGTTCAGAAACCTCTGTCTGGGCCCCCTATTTATGGACTCTGTTCAACGCCATCCTCCAGGGTATGGCAATTCCCTCAACCTGGTTTGGGGCAGAAATCATCCCAATCTATAAAAAGGGCTCCCCATTGAGCCCAGCTAACTACCGCCCCATCAGCTTGATTGATGTAAGCCAGAAAATCTACGCACGTGCCCTTCTGGGCCGATTACTGGTTTGGATAGAAGAACACAATGTACTCTCACCCCTCCAAGCTGGGTTTAGGGCCAAGATCTCCACCATCGATCACATTTTCAGACTACAGCTTCTGTTCTGGAAGACTGTGAGTATAGAGGGTGGCAGCCTCTATCTCATTTTTGTGGACCTTAAATCCGCTTTTGACTTAGTTTCGAGGGATAAATTGTGGGAGATACTAATGGATCTAGGGGCTCCAGACTACCTGTACCATGAGATGAAACGCTTGCATCAGGGAAACTATGCACAAATAAGGTATGGCAAAAACGGAGAGCTCTCAGCCCCCTTCCCGGTCGAAAAAGGCGTACGTCAAGGCTGCGTCCTGGCCCCAACTCTTTTTTCCCTTTTTATTAACGGTTTAATAGAATTTTTGTTGGCAGGAAAAGATATTGACGCACCCCGGCTAGCGAACCGCAAGATACCCGCTCTGATGTTCGCAGACGACACCCTTTTACTTTCAAAATCTCCCATGGGCATGCAACGGGTCCTTGATGCATTTAGCGCCTTCTGTAAAAAGAGGGGTTTGGAGATTAATTTACAGAAAACCAAATATATGGTTTTCAACGCAAAAAATCACTCTCGTCCAAACCCCTCTCTAGACGGATTGGCGCTAGAAAGGGTGACGATTTTCGAATATCTCGGGATTACTTTAACCGAGAAAATGGATTGGGGGCACAAATAAAAAAAGCTAACCTGAAATTGGCCCAGGCATCGGGGGGCATTCTAAAGGTATACAACAAATGCTCTCGCAAGGTAATAGGATCAGCAGCTGAAGTTTATAAGGTCCAGGCAAGGGGAGCAACTTTGTACGGGGCAGAATTATGGGGACACTGCCCCAGTACTCCTCTATCGTTAACAGAGAACTCCTTTACTAGACAGCTTCTACGACTTCCTGTTAGCTCCCCTCTAATCCCCTTAGGCTGGATCTTGGAATTAGCCCCATAGCAGACGAAATAGCTCTAAGACCACTTCTCTTCTGGCGACGTCTGTGGAGCACCCCAGAGCTTGCCCCTTATAGGGATGAACTAAGGGAAGTTATGAGTTTGCTCGGTGCGGGAAAATTGCCTTGGCTAGCGCACATAAGGAATACATGCCATGCCTTGGGGAGGGAAAATTTGTGGAGCTCAGCCGAAGATTCTAGTATTGTGACTCCTAGAAAGGCATTAATTGAAAACTATAGAGAGTCAAAAATGACCCAGCTATGGAGCTCTTCCCCAGGGAGCTTATCACAAAGGTTTATGGATATAAAACTTGTATATCGGCTAGAATCAGTATTGGATGATATCCAACCGCTCCTCGCAAAGAAACTGTACATCCAGTTCAGACACGGGACACTTCCACTCCGATCGTTCACCACCAAGTGGTCGGGCGGCCGCAGTCGGGATTGTCCCGTGTGTCTGAACGTGGAGGAGACCTAAGTGCACGTACTTTTCTTTTGCCCTGCCTACAGGAGGCCTAGGTCCCGCTGGCTGGTCCAGCTGTGCAAGAACATGGGCCTCAGACACTGTTCTGAGACGCTCAGACTGCTAAAGTATGACACCCAAATGCCCATAGCCTTTTCTATTTCACACTTTTTGTATTTTATGTGGCATATCCGTAGCGCTACCTTGAAAATGGAGTTAACGAGGCTATAGGCCAACAAACGTCCATTACCAGTCATTAATGATTCTATTTAGAGGTTAGGCGCGCTTCCTTATTAACGTTGTCATGATTCCTTTTTCTCGTTTTTTTTTATTTTGCACATAATTAGGTTTTAAAGGATAAATAATCACCACACGTTTTATCTGACACTGCTGTTAATTCTCTATATCTGTCTCTCGCTTCCTAACTAGTCCAACATGCGATTGTCCACGCAGGATTGCACCTGGCCACTTTTTCTGTTAACTAGAATTTCAGAAAGAATGGGAAAACTATATTGTTCCTGGACACCCTCCTCTTTTAAACATGTGTATTACGTAGGTGTCTTTTTTCTTAAGTTACTTTAAGTTATTTCCTCTATTTTAATTGAAGCTTTATCATGGAAAATACTGCTATTTTGATCCAACACTGCACTTTATCGGGACATAAACGAAGGAAAAGAAGTAGCAGTCTTTGGAACATATATTCAAACTAGGACTTTGTCCGGGGAGAGATGTATTTCTGTACTTAGTGATTTCGTGCTTGATCAGCAAATCAAACTGTGGTATTTATCTTCTAGATATTTTAAAGTATGTTGACAGAAATTGTATATAATGTTTTATTCTTTTATGTGCTTTTATGGTCCTAGTGGCCGAAATAAAGATCTTTGACTGACTGACTGGCTATTCAGATACATTCTAAGTTGAAAAACACAAAAGTATACTTTTATGAGCATATATTACACCTAACATCATTACTACATCCTGTTGAGATCTCCTTGAAACTTCTCTAGGTGACCACGGAGGATCAGTGTTTCAATTGCTACGTGTAATATGTGCAAGTGAAGCAGATGGTTATCTGTTGTTTCGATGCTCTTTTCACTGCAGAGCCTGTCTCGCTCTTACCTTCGGATAGTTATCTGTTGTTTCAATGCTCTTTAACACTGCAGAGCCTGTCTCGCACTTACCTTCGGATAGTTAGATGTTGTTTCGATGCTCTTTAACACTGCAGAGCTTGTCTCGCTCTTACCTGCGGATAGTTATCTGTTGTTTCGATGCTCTTTAACACTGCAGAGCCTGTCTCGCTCTTACCTGCGGATAGTTATCTGTTGTTTCGATGCTCTTTAACACTGCAGAGCCTGTCTCTCTCTTACCTTCGGATAGTTAGATGTTGTTTCGATGCTCTTTAACACTGCAGAGCCTGTCTCGCTCTTACCTGCGGATAGTTATCTGTTGTTTCGATGCTCTTTAACACTGCAGAGCCTGTCTCGCTCTTACCTGCGGATAGTTATCTGTTGTTTCGATGCTCTTTAACACTACAGAGCCTGTCTCGCTCTTACCTTTGGATAGTTAGCTGCTGTTTCGATGCTCTTTAACACTGCAGAGCCTGTCTCGCTCTTACCTTTGGATAGTTATCTGTTGTTTCAATGCTCTTTAACACTGCAGAGCCTGTCTCGCTATTACCTTTGGATAGTTATCTGTTGTTTCAATGCTCTTTAACACTGCAGAGCCTGTCTCGCTCTTACCTTCGGATAGTTATCTGTTGTTTCGATGCTCTTTAACACTGCAGAGCCTGTCTCGCTCTTACCTGCGGATAGTTATCTGTTGTTTCGATGCTCTTTAACACTGCAGAGCCTGTCTCGCTCTTACCTGCGGATAGTTATCTGTTGTTTCAATGCTCTTTAACACTGCAGAGCCTGTCTCGCTCTTACCTGCGGATAGTTATCTGTTGTTTCGATGCTCTTTAACACTGCAGAGCCTGTCTCTCTCTTACCTTCGGATAGTTAGATGTTGTTTCGATGCTCTTTAACACTACAGAGCCTGTCTCGCTCTTACCTGCGGATAGTTATCTGTTGTTTCGATGCTCTTTAACACTGCAGAGCCTGTCTCGCTCTTACCTGCGGATAGTTATCTGTTGTTTCGATGCTCTTTAACACTACAGAGCCTGTCTCGCTCTTACCTTTGGATAGTTAGCTGCTGTTTCGATGCTCTTTAACACTGCAGAGCCTGTCTCGCTCTTACCTTTGGATAGTTATCTGTTGTTTCAATGCTCTTTAACACTGCAGAGCCTGTCTCGCTATTACCTTTGGATAGTTATCTGTTGTTTCAATGCTTTTTAACACTGCAGAGCCTGTCTCGCTCTTACCTTTGGATAGTTATCTGTTGTTTCAATGCTCTTTAACACTGCAGAGCCTTTCTCGCTCTTACCTTTGGATAGTTATCTGTTGTTTCAATGCCCTTTAACACTGCAGAGCTTGTCTCGCTCTTACCTTCGGATAGTTATCTGTTGTTTCAATGCTCTTTAACACTGCAGAGCCTTTCTCGCTCTTACCTTTGGATAGTTATCTGTTGTTTCAATGCCCTTTAACACTGCAGAGCTTGTCTCGCTCTTACCTTCGGATAGTTATCTGTTGTTTCAATGATCTTTAACACTGCAGAGCCTGTCTCGCTATTACCTTTGGATAGTTATCTGTTGTTTCAATGCTCTTTAACACTGCAGAGCCTGTCTCGCTATTACCTTTGGATAGTTATCTGTTGTTTCAATGCTCTTTAACACTGCAGAGCCTGTCTCGCTATTACCTTTGGATAGTTATCTGTTGTTTCAATGCTCTTTAACACTGCAGAGCCTGTCTCGCTATTACCTTTGGATAGTTATCTGTTGTTTCAATGCTCTTTAACACTGCAGAGCCTGTCTCGCTATTACCTTTGGATAGTTAGATGTTGTTTCGATGCTCTTTTCACTGCTGAGCCTGTCTCGCTCTTAACTTCGGATAGTTATCTGTTGTTTCAATGCTCTTTAACACTGCAGAGCCTGTCTCGCTATTACCTTTGGATAGTTATCTGTTGTTTCAATGCTCTTTAACACTGCAGAGCTTGTCTCGCTCTTACCTTCAGATAGTTATCTGTTGTTTCAATGCTCTTTAACACTGCAGAGCTTGTCTCGCTCTTACCTTCAGATAGTTATCTGTTGTTTCAATGCTCTTTAACACTGCAGAGCCTGTCTCGCTCTTACCTTCGGATAGTTAGATGTTGTTTCAATGCTCTTTAACACTGCAGAGCCTGTCTCGCTATTACCTTTGGATAGTTATCTGTTGTTTCAATGCTCTTTAACACTGCAGAGCCTGTCTCGCTCTTACCTTTGGATAGTTATCTGTTGTTTCAATGCTCTTTAACACTGCAGAGCCTGTCTCGCTATTACCTTTGGATAGTTATCTGTTGTTTCAATGCTCTTTAACACTGCAGAGCCTTTCTCGCTCTTACCTTTGGATAGTTATCTGTTGTTTCAATGCCCTTTAACACTGCAGAGCTTGTCTCGCTCTTACCTTCGGATAGTTATCTGTTGTTTCAATGCTCTTTAACACTGCAGAGCCTTTCTCGCTCTTACCTTTGGATAGTTATCTGTTGTTTCAATGCCCTTTAACACTGCAGAGCTTGTCTCGCTCTTACCTTCGGATAGTTATCTGTTGTTTCAATGATCTTTAACACTGCAGAGCCTGTCTCGCTATTACCTTTGGATAGTTATCTGTTGTTTCAATGCTCTTTAACACTGCAGAGCCTGTCTCGCTATTACCTTTGGATAGTTATCTGTTGTTTCAATGCTCTTTAACACTGCAGAGCCTGTCTCGCTATTACCTTTGGATAGTTATCTGTTGTTTCAATGCTCTTTAACACTGCAGAGCCTGTCTCGCTCTTACCTTTGGATAGTTAGCTGTTGTTTCAATGCTCTTTAACACTGCAGAGCCTGTCTCGCTCTTACCTTCGGATAGTTAGATGTTGTTTCAATGCTCTTTAACACTGCAGAGCCTGTCTCGCTCTTAACTTCGGATAGTTATCTGTTGTTTCAATGCTATTTAACACTGCAGAGCCTGTCTCGCTCTTACCTTTGGATAGTTATCTGTTGTTTTGATGCTCTTTAACACTGCAGAGCCTGTCTCGCTCTTACCTTCGGATAGTTAGATGTTGTTTCGATGCTCTTTAACACTGCAGAGCCTGTCTCGCTCTTACCTTTGGATAGTTATCTGTTGTTTCGATGCTCTTTAACACTGCAGAGCCTGTCTCGCTCTTGCCTTCGGATGGGTATTTGCTGTTTCAATGCTCTTTAACACTGCAGAGCCTGTCTCGCTCTTACCTTTGGATAGTTAGATGTTGTTTCAATGCTCTTTAACACTGCAGAGCCTGTCTCGCTCTTACCTTTGGATAGTTATCTGTTGTTTCGATGCTCTTTAACACTGCAGAGCCTGTCTCGCTCTTGCCTTCGGATGGGTATTTGCTGTTTCAATGCTCTTTAACACTGCAGAGCCTGTCTCGCTCTTACCTTTGGATAGTTAGATGTTGTTTCAATGCTCTTTAACACTGCAGAGCCTGTCTCGCTCTTACCTTTGGATAGTTATCTGTTGTTTTGATGCTCTTTAACACTGCAGAGCTTGTCTCGCTCTTACCTTTGGATAGTTATCTGTTATTTCGATGCTCTTTAACACTGCAGAGCCTGTCTCGCTCTTACCTTCAGATAGTTATCTGTTATTTCGATGCTCTTTAACACTGCAGAGCCTGTCTCTCTCTTACCTTCGGATAGTTATCTGTTGTTTCGATGCTCTTTAACACTGCAGAGCCTGTCTCGCTCTTACCTTTGGATAGTTATCTGTTGTTTTGAAGCTCTTTAACACTGCAGAGCCTGTCTCGCTCTTACCTTCAGATAGTTATCTGTTATTTCGATGCTCTTTAACACTGCAGAGCCTGTCTCGCTCTTACCTTCAGATAGTTATCTGTTATTTCGATGCTCTTTAACACTGCAGAGCCTGTCTCTCTCTTACCTTCGGATAGTTATCTGTTGTTTCAATGCTCTTTAACACTGCAGAGCCTGTCTCTCTCTTACCTTTGGATAGTTATCTGTTGTTTCAATGCTCTTTAACACTGCAGAGCCTGTCTCTCTCTTACCTTTGCATAGTTATCTGTTGTTTCAATGCTCTTTAACACTGCAGAGCTTGTCTCTCTCTTACCTTCGGATGGTTATCTGTTGTTTTGATGCTCTTTAACACTGCAGAGCCTGTCTCACTCTTACCTTCGGATAGTTATCTGCTGTTTCAATGCTCTTTAACACTGCAGAGCCTGTCTCGCTGTTACCTTCGGATATATCTGTTGAATCGATGGTCTTTAACACTGCAGAGCCTGTCTCGCTCTTACCTGCGGATAGTTATCTGTTGTTTTGATGCTCTTTAACACTGCAGGGCCTGTCTCTCTCTTACCTTCAGATAGTTATCTGTTGTTTTGATGCTCTTTAACACTGCAGAGCGTGTCTCGCTCTTACCTTCGGATAGTTATCTGTTGGTTCAATGCTCTTGAACACTGCAGAGCTTGTCTCGCTCTTACCTTCGGATAGTTATCTGTTGTTTCAATGCTCTTTAACACTGCAGAGCCTGTCTTGCTCTTAACTTCGGATAGTTATCTGTTGTTTCAATGCTCTTTAACACTGCAGAGCCTGTCTCGCTCTTACCTTTGGATAGTTAGATGTTGTTTTGATGCTCTTTAACACTGCAGAGCCTGTCTCTCTCTTACCTTCGGATGGGTATTTGCTGTTTCAATGCTCTTTAACACTGCAGAGCCTGTCTCGCTCTTACCTTTGGATAGTTAGATGTTGTTTCGATGCTCTTTTCACTGCAGAGCCTGTCTTGCTCTTAACTTCGGATAGTTATCTGTTGTTTCAATGCTCTTTAACACTGCAGAGCCTGTCTCGCACTTACCTTCGGATAGTTAGATGTTGTTTCGATGCTCTTTAACACTGCAGAGCGTGTCTCGCTCTTACCTTCGGATAGTTATCTGTTGCTTCAATGCTCTTTAACACTGCAGAGCCTGTCTTGCTCTTACCTTTGGATAGTTATCTGTTGTTTCGATGCTCTTTAACACTGCAGAGCCTGTCTCTCTCTTACCTTCGGATGGGTATTTGCTGTTTCAATGCTCTTTAACACTGCAGAGCCTGTCTCGCTCTTACCTTCGGATGGTTATCTGTGGTTTCAATGCTCTTTAACACTGCAGAGCTTGTCTCGCTCTTACCTTTGATAGTTATCTGTTGGTTCAATGCTCTTTAACACTGCAGAGCCTGTCTCTCTCTTACCTTCGGATAGTTATCTGTTGTTTCAATGCCCTTTAACACTGCAGAGCTTGTCTCGCTCTTACCTTTGGATAGTTAGCTGTTGTTTCAATGCTCTTTAACACTGCAGAGCTTGTCTCGCTCTTACCTTTGGATAGTTAGCTGTTGTTTCGATGCTCTTTAACACTGCAGAGCCTGTCTTGCTCTTAACTTCGGATAGTTATCTGTTGTTTCAATGCTCTTTAACACTGCAGAGCCTGTCTCGCTCTTAACTTCGGATAGTTATCTGTTGTTTCAATGCCCTTTAACACTGCAGAGCCTATCTCGCTGTTACCTTTGGTTGTTATCTGTTCTTTCAATGCTCTATAACACTGCAGAGCCTGTCTCGCTGTTACCTTCGGATATATCTGTTGAATCAATGGTCTTTAACACTGCAGAGCCTGTCTCGCTCTTACCTGCGGATAGTTAGCTGTTGTTTCAATGCCCTTTAACACTGCAGAGCCTGTCTCGCTCTTAACTTCGGATAGTTATCTGTTGTTTCAATGCTCTTTAACACTACAGAGCCTGTCTCGCTCTTAACTTCGGATAGTTATCTGTTGTTTCAATGCTCTTTAACACTGCAGAGCCTGTCTCGCTTTTACCTTTGGTTGTTATCTGTTGTTTCAATGCTCTTTAACACTGCAGAGCCTGTCTCGCTGTTACCTTCGGATATATCTGTTGAATCGATGGTCTTTAACACTGCAGAGCCTGTCTCGCTCTTACCTGCGGATAGTTAGCTGTTGTTTTGATGCTCTTTAAAACTGCAGAGCTTGTCTTGCTCTTAACTTCGGATAGTTATCTGTTGTTTCAATGCTCTTTAACACTACAGAGCCTGTCTCGCTCTTACCTTTGGATAGTTATCTGTTGTTTCAATGCTCTTTAACACTGCAGAGCCTGTCTTGCTCTTAACTTCGGATAGTTATCTGTTGTTTCAATGCTCTTTAACACTGCAGAGCCTGTCTCGCTCTTACCTTCGGATAGTTATCTGTTGCTTCAATGCTCTTTAACACTGCAGAGCCTGTCTCGCTCTTATCTTCGGATGGTTATCTGTTGCTTCAATGCTCTTTAACACTGCAGAGCCTGTCTCTCTCTTACCTTCGGATAGTTAGATGTTGTTTCGATGCTCTTTAACACTGCAGAGCCTGTCTCGCTCTTACCTTCGGATAGTTATCTGTTGTTGCGATGCTCTTTAACACTGCAGAGCCTGTCTCGCTCTTACCTTCGGATAGTTATCTGTTGTTTCGATGCTCTTTAACACTGCAGAGCCTGTCTCGCTCTTACCTTTGGATAGTTAGATGTTGTTTTGATGCTCTTTAACACTGCAGAGCCTGTCTCTCTCTTACCTTCGGATAGTTATCTGTTGTTTCAATGCTCTTTAACACTGCAGAGCTTGTCTCACTCTTACCTTTGGATAGTTAGCTGTTGTTTCAATGCTATTTAACACTGCAGAGCCTGTCTCGCTCTTACCTTTGGATAGTTATCTGTTGTTTCAATGCCCTTTAACACTGCAGAGCTTGTCTCGCTCTTACCTTTGGATAGTTAGATGTTGTTTCGATGCTCTTTTCACTGCAGAGCCTGTCTTGCTCTTAACTTTGGATAGTTATCTGTTGTTTCAATGCTCTTTAACACTGCAGAGCCTGTCTCGCACTTACCTTCGGATAGTTATCTGTTGCTTCAATGCTCTTTAACACTGCAAAGCCTGTCTCGCTCTTACCTTTGGATAGTTATCTGTTGTTTCAATGCTCTTTAACACTGCAGAGCCTGTCTCGCTCTTACCTTCGGATAGTTATCTGTTGTTTCGATGCTCTTTAACACTGCAGAGCCTGTCTCGCTCTTACCTTCGGATAGTTATCTGTTGTTTCGATGTTCTTTAACACTGCAGAGCCTGTCTCGCTCTTACCTGTGGATAGTTATCTGTTGTTTCGATGCTCTTTAACACTGCAGAGCCTGTCTCGCTCTTACCTTTGGATAGTTAGATGTTGTTTTGATGCTCTTTAACACTGCAGAGCCTGTCTCTCTCTTACCTTCGGATGGGTATTTGCTGTTTCAATGCTCTTTAACACTGCAGAGCCTGTCTCGCTCTTACCTTTGGATAGTTAGATGTTGTTTCGATGCTCTTTTCACTGCAGAGCCTGTCTTGCTCTTAACATCGGATAGTTATCTGTTGTTTCAATGCTCTTTAACACTGCAGAGCCTGTCTCGCACTTACCTTCGGATAGTTAGATGTTGTTTCGATGCTCTTTAACACTGCAGAGCGTGTCTCGCTCTTACCTTCGGATAGTTATCTGTTGCTTCAATGCTCTTTAACACTGCAGAGCGTGTCTCGCTCTTACCTTCGGATAGTTATCTGTTGCTTCAATGCTCTTTAACACTGCAGAGCCTGTGTCGCTCTTACCTTTGGATAGTTAGATGTTGTTTCGATGCTCTTTTCACTGCAGAGCCTGTCTTGCTCTTAACTTCGGATAGTTATCTGTTGTTTCAATGCTCTTTAACACTGCAGAGCCTGTCTCGCTCTTACCTTTGGATAGTTAGATGTTGTTTTGATGCTCTTTAACACTGCAGAGCCTGTCTCTCTCTTACCTTCGGATGGGTATTTGCTGTTTCAATGCTCTTTAACACTGCAGAGCCTGTCTCGCTCTTACCTTTGGATAGTTAGATGTTGTTTCGATGCTCTTTTCACTGCAGAGCCTGTCTTGCTCTTAACTTCGGATAGTTATCTGTTGTTTCAATGCTCTTTAACACTGCAGAGCCTGTCTCGCTCTTACCTTCGGATAGTTATCTGTTGCTTCAATGCTCTTTAACACTGCAGAGCCTGTCTTGCTCTTACCTTTGGATAGTTAGATGTTGTTTCGATGCTCTTTTCACTGCAGAGCCTGTCTTGCTCTTACCTTCGGATAGTTAGATGTTGTTTCGATGCTCTTTAACACTGCAGAGCGTGTCTCGCTCTTACCTTCGGATAGTTATCTGTTGCTTCAATGCTCTTTAACACTGCAGAGCCTGTCTTGCTCTTACCTTTGGATAGTTATCTGTTGTTTCGATGCTCTTTAACACTGCAGAGCCTGTCTCTCTCTTACCTTCGGATTGGTATTTGCTGTTTCAATGCTCTTTAACACTGCAGAGCCTGTCTCGCTCTTACCTTCGGATGGTTATCTGTGGTTTCAATGCTCTTTAACACTGCAGAGCTTGTCTCGCTCTTACCTTTTGATAGTTAGATGTTGTTTTGATGCTCTTTAACACTGCAGAGCCTGTCTCTCTCTTACCTTCGGATAGTTATCTGTTGTTTCAATGCTCTTTAACACTGCAGAGCTTGTCTCACTCTTACCTTTGGATAGTTAGCTGTTGTTTCAATGCTATTTAACACTGCAGAGCCTGTCTCGCTCTTACCTTTGGATAGTTATCTGTTGTTTCAATGCCCTTTAACACTGCAGAGCTTGTCTCGCTCTTACCTTTGGATAGTTAGATGTTGTTTCGATGCTCTTTTCACTGCAGAGCCTGTCTTGCTCTTAACTTTGGATAGTTATCTGTTGTTTCAATGCTCTTTAACACTGCAGAGCCTGTCTCGCACTTACCTTCGGATAGTTATCTGTTGCTTCAATGCTCTTTAACACTGCAAAGCCTGTCTCGCTCTTACCTTTGGATAGTTATCTGTTGTTTCAATGCTCTTTAACACTGCAGAGCCTGTCTCGCTCTTACCTTCGGATAGTTATCTGTTGTTTCGATGCTCTTTAACACTGCAGAGCCTGTCTCGCTCTTACCTTCGGATAGTTATCTGTTGTTTCGATGTTCTTTAACACTGCAGAGCCTGTCTCGCTCTTACCTGTGGATAGTTATCTGTTGTTTCGATGCTCTTTAACACTGCAGAGCCTGTCTCGCTCTTACCTTTGGATAGTTAGATGTTGTTTTGATGCTCTTTAACACTGCAGAGCCTGTCTCTCTCTTACCTTCGGATGGGTATTTGCTGTTTCAATGCTCTTTAACACTGCAGAGCCTGTCTCGCTCTTACCTTTGGATAGTTAGATGTTGTTTCGATGCTCTTTTCACTGCAGAGCCTGTCTTGCTCTTAACATCGGATAGTTATCTGTTGTTTCAATGCTCTTTAACACTGCAGAGCCTGTCTCGCACTTACCTTCGGATAGTTAGATGTTGTTTCGATGCTCTTTAACACTGCAGAGCGTGTCTCGCTCTTACCTTCGGATAGTTATCTGTTGCTTCAATGCTCTTTAACACTGCAGAGCGTGTCTCGCTCTTACCTTCGGATAGTTATCTGTTGCTTCAATGCTCTTTAACACTGCAGAGCCTGTCTCGCTCTTACCTTCGGATGGTTATCTGTGGTTTCAATGCTCTTTAACACTGCAGAGCTTGTCTCGCTCTTACCTTTTGATAGTTAGATGTTGTTTTGATGCTCTTTAACACTGCAGAGCCTGTCTCTCTCTTACCTTCGGATAGTTATCTGTTGTTTCAATGCTCTTTAACACTGCAGAGCTTGTCTCACTCTTACCTTTGGATAGTTAGCTGTTGTTTCAATGCTATTTAACACTGCAGAGCCTGTCTCGCTCTTACCTTTGGATAGTTATCTGTTGTTTCAATGCCCTTTAACACTGCAGAGCTTGTCTCGCTCTTACCTTTGGATAGTTAGATGTTGTTTCGATGCTCTTTTCACTGCAGAGCCTGTCTTGCTCTTAACTTTGGATAGTTATCTGTTGTTTCAATGCTCTTTAACACTGCAGAGCCTGTCTCGCACTTACCTTCGGATAGTTATCTGTTGCTTCAATGCTCTTTAACACTGCAAAGCCTGTCTCGCTCTTACCTTTGGATAGTTATCTGTTGTTTCAATGCTCTTTAACACTGCAGAGCCTGTCTCGCTCTTACCTTCGGATAGTTATCTGTTGTTTCGATGCTCTTTAACACTGCAGAGCCTGTCTCGCTCTTACCTTCGGATAGTTATCTGTTGTTTCGATGTTCTTTAACACTGCAGAGCCTGTCTCGCTCTTACCTGTGGATAGTTATCTGTTGTTTCGATGCTCTTTAACACTGCAGAGCCTGTCTCGCTCTTACCTTTGGATAGTTAGATGTTGTTTTGATGCTCTTTAACACTGCAGAGCCTGTCTCTCTCTTACCTTCGGATGGGTATTTGCTGTTTCAATGCTCTTTAACACTGCAGAGCCTGTCTCGCTCTTACCTTTGGATAGTTAGATGTTGTTTCGATGCTCTTTTCACTGCAGAGCCTGTCTTGCTCTTAACATCGGATAGTTATCTGTTGTTTCAATGCTCTTTAACACTGCAGAGCCTGTCTCGCACTTACCTTCGGATAGTTAGATGTTGTTTCGATGCTCTTTAACACTGCAGAGCGTGTCTCGCTCTTACCTTCGGATAGTTATCTGTTGCTTCAATGCTCTTTAACACTGCAGAGCGTGTCTCGCTCTTACCTTCGGATAGTTATCTGTTGCTTCAATGCTCTTTAACACTGCAGAGCCTGTGTCGCTCTTACCTTTGGATAGTTAGATGTTGTTTCGATGCTCTTTTCACTGCAGAGCCTGTCTTGCTCTTAACTTCGGATAGTTATCTGTTGTTTCAATGCTCTTTAACACTGCAGAGCCTGTCTCGCTCTTACCTTTGGATAGTTAGATGTTGTTTAGATGCTCTTTAACACTGCAAAGCCTGTCTCTCTCTTACCTTCGAATGGGTATTTGCTGTTTCAATGCTCTTTAACACTGCAGAGCCTGTCTCGCTCTTACCTTTGGATAGTTAGATGTTGTTTCGATGCTCTTTTCACTGCAGAGCCTGTCTTGCTCTTAACTTCGGATAGTTATCTGTTGTTTCAATGCTCTTTAACACTGCAGAGCCTGTCTCGCACTTACCTTCGGATAGTTAGATGTTGTTTCGATGCTCTTTAACACTGCAGAGCGTGTCTCGCTCTTACCTTCGGATAGTTATCTGTTGCTTCAATGCTCTTTAACACTGCAGAGCCTGTCTTGCTCTTACCTTTGGATAGTTATCTGTTGTTTCGATGCTCTTTAACACTGCAGAGCCTGTCTCTCTCTTACCTTCGGATGGGTATTTGCTGTTTCAATGCTCTTTAACACTGCAGAGCCTGTCTCGCTCTTACCTTCGGATGGTTATCTGTGGTTTCAATGCTCTTTAACACTGCAGAGCTTGTCTCGCTCTTACCTTTTGATAGTTATCTGTTGGTTCAATGCTCTTTAACACTGCAGAGCCTGTCTCTCTCTTACCTTCGGATAGTTATCTGTTGTTTCAATGCCCTTTAACACTGCAGAGCTTGTCTCGCTCTTACCTTTGGATAGTTAGCTGTTGTTTCAATGCTCTTTAACACTGCAGAGCTTGTCTCGCTCTTACCTTTGGATAGTTAGCTGTTGGTTCAATGCTCTTTAACACTGCAGAGCCTGTCTCTCTCTTACCTTCGGATAGTTATCTGTTGTTTCAATGCTCTTTAACACTGCAGAGCTTGTCTCGCTCTTACCTTTGGATAGTTATCTGTTGTTTCAATGCCCTTTAACACTGCAGAGCTTGTCTCGCTCTTACCTTTGGATAGTTAGCTGTTGTTTCAATGCTCTTTAACACTGCAGAGCCTATCTCGCTTTTACCTTTGTTTGTTATCTGTTGTTTCAATGCTCTTTAACACTGCAGAGCCTGTCTCGCTGTTACCTTCGGATATATCTGTTGAATCGATGGTCTTTAACACTGCAGAGCTTGTCTCGCTCTTACCTTCGGATAGTTAGCTGCTGTTTTGATGCTCTTTAACACTGCAGAGCCTGTCTCGCTCTTACCTTCGGATAGTTATCTGTTGTTTCGATGCTCTCTAACACTGCAGAGCCTGTCTCGCTCTTACCTTCGGATAGTTATCTGTTGTTTCGATGCTCTTTAACACTGCAGAGCCTGTCTCGCTCTTACCTTTGGATAGTTAGATGTTGTTTTGATGCTCTTTAACACTGCAGAGCCTGTCTCGCTCTTACCTTCGGATGGGTATTTGCTGTTTCAATGCTCTTTAACACTGCAGAGCCTTTCTCGCTCTGACCTTTGGATAGTTATCTGTTGTTTCAATGCTCTTTAACACTGCAGAACCTGTCTCGCTCTTACCTTTTGATAGTTATCTGTTGTTTCAATGCTCTTTAACACTGCAGAGCCTTTCTCGCTCTTACCTTTGGATAGTTATCTGTTGTTTCAATGCTCTTTAACACTGCAGAGCCTGTCTCGCTCTTACCTTCGGATAGTTATCTGTTGTTTCGATGCTCTTTAACACTGCAGAGCCTGTCTCGCTCTTACCTTCGGATAGTTATCTGTTGTTTCGATGCTATTTAACACTGCAGAGCCTGTTTCGCTCTTACCTTTGGATAGTTAGATGTTGTTTCGATGCTCTTTTCACTGCAGAGCCTTTCTCACTCTTACCTTTTGATAGTTATCTGTTGTTTCAATGCTCTTTAACACTGCAGAGCCTTTCTCGCTCTTACCTTTGGATAGTTATCTGTTGTTTCAATGCTCTTTAACACTGCAGAGCCTGTCTCGCTCTTACGTTTGGATAGTTATCTGTTGTTTCAATGCTCTTTAACACTGCAGAGCCTGTCTCGCTCTAACCTTTGGATAGTTATCTGTTGTTTCACTGCTCTTTAACACTGCAGAGCTTGTCTCGCTCTAACCTTTGGATAGTTATCTGTTGTTTCAATAATAATAATAATAATAATAATAATACTGGAGCTTATATAGCGCAACAGCTACCTCAATCAGAGGTGTCCCGGCGCTGTAGCAGCAGGCATTGCACGCAGAAAGAAAGCTACGGCACTAAAACCCAAACTAGTCAGCCCTAAAGAGCCAAGTCTTCAAGGCCTTTCTGAAGCAGGTCTCTGATTTTGCCTGGCCGAGGTTCCCAGGCAGGGCATTCCACATTATGGCCGTTCTAACTGCGAGCATTCTACCACCCAGACGTGCTTTCGCAAGCGGGGAGTACAAAGCAAATTTTGGGAATTCGACCTCAATGCTCGATTTTGCTTATAGCAGCAGAGTCTGTGTTTAAGATAGCCGGGACATTTTCCATTGAGAGCCCGGTAGGGCGAAGTCATGACCTTGAATTCGATTCTTTTGGCTACCGGGAGCCAATGGAGCTCATGTAAATGCGGAGAGACATGGTGCCGAAACGGTATGCGTCTGACCAGTCTCGCAGCCGCATTCTGTATCATCTGGAGGCGGCAGATAGAATATTTAGGAAGGCCGAGGTATAAGCCATTTGCGTAGTCTAGCCTCGATGTCACTGTGGCATGGACTACGGATTTGCGGCAATCTTCCGGTAGAGAATGTAAAAATTTCCGGAGATTTCTTAATTTACTAAAGCAGATAGCGGTGACCTGCTGAATTTGGGCCGAGAAGGAGAGATCAGCCTCCCATCTCACGCCTAGTTTTCTGATATTAGTGGCAGGGGAAGGCGGTGGACCCATTTCAGATGGCCACCACAGATCTGAAGCTGGCACTGGGCCCTTCCCGAAGAACAGTACCTCTGTCTTCCCAGCATTGAGTTTTAATTTGTTTGTATTCATCCATAATGCTATGTCTCGCAGACACCCTTTAAAGTTCTTGAAAGCATCTACCGTCTGCTCTTGAAAGGGAAAACCAACTGGGTATCGTCAGGGTAGGAAATCGCTTTCACTCCCCAGTTTGCAATCAAAGAGAAAAGCGGAGCTAGGTAGAGATTAAAGAGAAGAGGGCTCAGTGCTGAGTCTTGAAGGACACCGCACCAAAGATGTTTGGGTTTTGATTCAAATGGTTGTAAGGCTACTCTCTGGGTGCGGCCGCTTAAATATGATTTCAGCCAGGTCAGCACCTTCCCCCCAAAACCCGCATCTTGTAGTCTCTGGACCAATATGGCATGATCAACAGTGTCGAAAGCAGCAGACAGATCCAGGAGCACCAGCAGCGCTGATGCCCCTGAATCCAACGACCATCTCACTGACTCAGCCACCTCGAGAAGAGCGGTCTCAGTGCTAAAACCCGCCCGGAGTCCAGATTGTGTGTCATGCAGAGAGCCATTGCTCTCGATAAAGTTAGTCAGTTGGCGCTGGACCAGCTTCTCCAACATTTTACCTGGCGCGGGGAGCAGTGAGATTGGCCTAAGATTATTGTGGTCTCCTGGGTCACCATTTAGTTTTTTTCTCAGGGGGAGGAGCGTCGCGTGTTTCCATTTGTCTGGAAAGACGCCAGTGTCAAGAGAGGTGTTCCAGGTATGAAATAGCGCACCAGTCAAAGAACGGGACAGCATTTTCCAGAGTTCAGGAGGGCAAGGATCATCTGGGGCACCTGAACGACATTTTTGAATTTCGGCTAGTGCATCTTGAGGCGAGATAGGTAAGAAATTAGTAAACAAAGGAACCTCCACCGCTCCCAATGGTGTATCTAATTTCTCTGTTGCCTCTGGTGCCGAAAAGGAGTCATAGACCTTTGCAATTTTATTAGCAAAGAAACTAGCTATATTTTCACACAAAGCTGGAGATGGTACCACTTCAGTTTCTATTGCTTTAGGCTTAAAAAGGTTTCAATGCTCTTTAACACTGCAGGGCCTGTCTCGCTCTCTCCTTCGGATAGTTATCTGTTGTTTCGATGCTCTTCAACACTGCAGAGCCTGTCTCGCTCTTACCTTTGGATAGTTATCTGTTGTTTCAATGCTATTTAACACTGCAGAGCTTGTTTCGCTCTTACCTTCGGATAGTTAGCTGTTGTTTCGATGCTCTTTTCACAGCAGAGCCTGTCTCGCTCTTACCTGCGGATAGTTATCTGTTGTTTCGATGCTCTTTAACACTGCAGAGCCTGTCTCGCTCTTACCTTTGGATAGTTAGCTGTTGTTTCGATGTTCTTTAACACTGCAGAGCCTGTCTCTCTCTTGCCTTCGGATGGGTATTTGCTGTTTCAATGCTCTTTAACACTGCAGAGCCTGTCTCGCTCTTACCTTTGGATAGTTATCTGTTGTTTCAATGCTCTTTAACACTGCAGAGCCTGTCTCGCTCTTACCTTCGGATAGTTATCTGTTGTTTCGATGCTCTTTAACACTGCAGAGCCTGTCTCGCTCTTACCTTCGGATAGTTATCTGTTGTTTCGATGCTCTTTAACACTGCAGAGCCTGTCTCGCTCTTACCTGTGGATAGTTATCTGTTGTTTCGATGCTCTTTAACACTGCAGAGCCTGTCTCGCTCTTACCTTTGGATAGTTAGATGTTGTTTTGATGCTCTTTAACACTGCAGAGCCTGTCTCGCTCTTACCTTTGGATAGTTAGATGTTGTTTTGATGCTCTTTAACACTGCAGAGCCTGTCTCTCTCTTACCTTCGGATGGGTATTTGCTGTTTCAATGCTCTTTAACACTGCAGAGCTTGTCTCACTCTTACCTTTGGATAGTTAGCTGTTGTTTCAATGCTATTTAACACTGCAGAGCCTGTCTTGCTCTTACCTTTGGATAGTTAACTGTTGTTTCAATGCCCTTTAACACTGCAGAGCCTGTCTCGCTCTTACCTGCGGATAGTTATCTGTTGTTTTTCGATGCTCTTTAACACTGCAGAGCCTGTCTCGCTCTTACCTTTGGATAGTTATCTGTTGTTTCGATGCTCTTTAACACTGCAGAGCCTGTCTCGCTCTTACCTTTGGATAGTTAGATGTTGTTTCGATGCTCTTTAACACTGCAGAGCCTGTCTCGCTCTTACCTTCGGATAGTTATCTGTTGCTTCAATGCTCTTTAACACTGCAGAGCCTGTTTCTCTCTTACCTTCGGATAGTTATCTGTTGTTTCAATGCTCTTTAACACTGCAGAGCCTGTCTCTCTCTTACCTTCGGATAGTTATCTGTTGTTTCAATGCTCTTTAACACTGCAGAGCCTGTCTCTCTCTTACCTTTGGATAGTTATCTGTTGTTTCAATGCTCTTTAACACTGCAGAGCCTGTCTCGCTCTTACCTTTGCATAGTTATCTGTTGTTTCAATGCTCTTTAACACTGCAGAGCTTGTCTCGCTCTTACCTTTGGATAGTTAGCTGCTGTTTCGATGCTCTTTAACACTGCAGAGCCTGTCTCACTCTTACCTTCGGATAGTTATCTGCTGTTTCAATGCTCTTTAACACTGCAGAGCCTGTCTCGCTGTTACCTTCGGATATATCTGTTGAATCGATGGTCTTTAACACTGCAGAGCCTGTCTCGCTCTTACCTGCGGATAGTTATCTGTTGTTTTGATGCTCTTTAACACTGCAGGGCCTGTCTCGCTCTTACCTTCAGATAGTTATCTGTTGTTTTGATGCTATTTAACACTGCAGAGCCTGTCTCGCTCTTACCTTTGCATAGTTATCTGTTGTTTCAATGCCCTTTAACACTGCAGAGCTTGTCTCGCTCTTACCTTTGGATAGTTAGCTGCTGTTTCGATGCTCTTTAACACTGCAGAGCTTGTCTCGCTCTCGCCTTCGGATAGTTAGCTGTTGTTTCGATGCTCTTTAACACTGCAGAGCCTGTCTCGCTCTTACCTTTGCATAGTTATCTGTTGTTTCAATGCCCTTTAACACTGCAGAGCTTGTCTCGCTCTTACCTTTGGATAGTTAGCTGCTGTTTCGATGCTCTTTAACACTGCAGAGCTTGTCTCTCTCTTACCTTCGGATGGTTATCTGTTGTTTTGATGCTCTTTAACACTGCAGAGCCTGTCTCACTCTTACCTTCGGATAGTTATCTGCTGTTTCAATGCTCTTTAACACTGCAGAGCCTGTCTCGCTGTTACCTTCGGATATATCTGTTGAATCGATGGTCTTTAACACTGCAGAGCCTGTCTCGCTCTTACCTGCGGATAGTTATCTGTTGTTTTGATGCTCTTTAACACTGCAGGGCCTGTCTCGCTCTTACCTTCAGATAGTTATCTGTTGTTTTGATGCTCTTTAACACTGCAGAGCCTGTCTCGCTCTTACCTGTGGATAGTTATCTGTTGGTTCAATGCTCTTGAACACTGCAGAGCTTGTCTCGCTCTTACCTTCGGATAGTTATCTGTTGTTTCAATGCTCTTTAACACTGCAGAGCCTGTCTCGCTCTTAACTTCGGATAGTTATCTGTTGTTTCAATGCTCTTTAACACTGCAGAGCCTGTCTCGCTCTTACCTTTGGATAGTTATCTGTTGTTTCAATGCCCTTTAGCACTGCAGAGCCTATCTCGCTGTTACCTTTGGTTGTTATCTGTTGTTTCAATGCTCTTTAACACTGCAGAGCCTGTCTCGCTGTTACCTTCGGATATATCTGTTGAATCGATGGTCTTTAACACTGCAGAGCCTGTCTCGCTCTTACCTGCGGATAGTTAGCTGTTGTTTCGATGCTCTTTAACACTGCAGAGCTTCTCTCGCTCTTACCTTTGGATAGTTAGCTGTTGTTTCGATGCTCTTTAACACTGCAGAGCCTGTCTCGCTCTTACCTGTGGATAGTTATCTGTTGTTTCGATGCTCTTTAACACTGCAGAGCCTGTCTCGCTCTTACCTTTGGATAGTTAGATGTTGTTTTGATGTTCTTTAACACTGCAGAGCCTGTCTCTCTCTTGCCTTCGGATGGGTATTTGCTGTTTCAATGCTCTTTAACACTGCAGAGCCTGTCTCGCTCTTACCTTTGGATAGTTATCTGTTGTTTCAATGCTCTTTAACACTGCAGAGCCTGTCTCGCTCTTACCTTCGGATAGTTATCTGTTGTTTCGATGCTCTTTAACACTGCAGAGCCTGTCTCGCTCTTACCTTCGGATAGTTATCTGTTGTTTCGATGCTCTTTAACACTGCAGAGCCTGTCTCGCTCTTACCTGTGGATAGTTATCTGTTGTTTCGATGCTCTTTAACACTGCAGAGCCTGTCTCGCTCTTACCTTTGGATAGTTAGATGTTGTTTTGATGCTCTTTAACACTGCAGAGCCTGTCTCGCTCTTACCTTTGGATAGTTAGATGTTGTTTTGATGCTCTTTAACACTGCAGAGCCTGTCTCTCTCTTACCTTCGGATGGGTATTTGCTGTTTCAATGCTCTTTAACACTGCAGAGCTTGTCTCACTCTTACCTTTGGATAGTTAGCTGTTGTTTCAATGTTATTTAACACTGCAGAGCCTGTCTTGCTCTTACCTTTGGATAGTTATCTGTTGTTTCAATGCCCTTTAACACTGCAGAGCCTGTCTCGCTCTTACCTGCGGATAGTTATCTGTTGTTTTTCGATGCTCTTTAACACTGCAGAGCCTGTCTCGCTCTTACCTTTGGATAGTTATCTGTTGTTTCGATGCTCTTTAACACTGCAGAGCCTGTCTCGCTCTTACCTTTGGATAGTTAGATGTTGTTTCGATGCTCTTTAACACTGCAGAGCCTGTCTCGCTCTTACCTTCGGATAGTTATCTGTTGCTTCAATGCTCTTTAACACTGCAGAGCCTGTTTCTCTCTTACCTTCGGATAGTTATCTGTTGTTTCAATGCTCTTTAACACTGCAGAGCCTGTCTCTCTCTTACCTTCGGATAGTTATCTGTTGTTTCAATGCTCTTTAACACTGCAGAGCCTGTCTCTCTCTTACCTTTGGATAGTTATCTGTTGTTTCAATGCTCTTTAACACTGCAGAGCCTGTCTCGCTCTTACCTTTGCATAGTTATCTGTTGTTTCAATGCTCTTTAACACTGCAGAGCTTGTCTCGCTCTTACCTTTGGATAGTTAGCTGCTGTTTCGATGCTCTTTAACACTGCAGAGCCTGTCTCACTCTTACCTTCGGATAGTTATCTGCTGTTTCAATGCTCTTTAACACTGCAGAGCCTGTCTCGCTGTTACCTTCGGATATATCTGTTGAATCGATGGTCTTTAACACTGCAGAGCCTGTCTCGCTCTTACCTGCGGATAGTTATCTGTTGTTTTGATGCTCTTTAACACTGCAGGGCCTGTCTCGCTCTTACCTTCAGATAGTTATCTGTTGTTTTGATGCTATTTAACACTGCAGAGCCTGTCTCGCTCTTACCTTTGCATAGTTATCTGTTGTTTCAATGCCCTTTAACACTGCAGAGCTTGTCTCGCTCTTACCTTTGGATAGTTAGCTGCTGTTTCGATGCTCTTTAACACTGCAGAGCTTGTCTCGCTCTCGCCTTCGGATAGTTAGCTGTTGTTTCGATGCTCTTTAACACTGCAGAGCCTGTCTCGCTCTTACCTTTGCATAGTTATCTGTTGTTTCAATGCCCTTTAACACTGCAGAGCTTGTCTCGCTCTTACCTTTGGATAGTTAGCTGCTGTTTCGATGCTCTTTAACACTGCAGAGCTTGTCTCTCTCTTACCTTCGGATGGTTATCTGTTGTTTTGATGCTCTTTAACACTGCAGAGCCTGTCTCACTCTTACCTTCGGATAGTTATCTGCTGTTTCAATGCTCTTTAACACTGCAGAGCCTGTCTCGCTGTTACCTTCGGATATATCTGTTGAATCGATGGTCTTTAACACTGCAGAGCCTGTCTCGCTCTTACCTGCGGATAGTTATCTGTTGTTTTGATGCTCTTTAACACTGCAGGGCCTGTCTCGCTCTTACCTTCAGATAGTTATCTGTTGTTTTGATGCTCTTTAACACTGCAGAGCCTGTCTCGCTCTTACCTGTGGATAGTTATCTGTTGGTTCAATGCTCTTGAACACTGCAGAGCTTGTCTCGCTCTTACCTTCGGATAGTTATCTGTTGTTTCAATGCTCTTTAACACTGCAGAGCCTGTCTCGCTCTTAACTTCGGATAGTTATCTGTTGTTTCAATGCTCTTTAACACTGCAGAGCCTGTCTCGCTCTTACCTTTGGATAGTTATCTGTTGTTTCAATGCCCTTTAGCACTGCAGAGCCTATCTCGCTGTTACCTTTGGTTGTTATCTGTTGTTTCAATGCTCTTTAACACTGCAGAGCCTGTCTCGCTGTTACCTTCGGATATATCTGTTGAATCGATGGTCTTTAACACTGCAGAGCCTGTCTCGCTCTTACCTGCGGATAGTTAGCTGTTGTTTCGATGCTCTTTAACACTGCAGAGCTTCTCTCGCTCTTACCTTTGGATAGTTAGCTGTTGTTTCGATGCTCTTTAACACTGCAGAGCCTGTCTCGCTCTTACCTGTGGATAGTTATCTGTTGTTTCGATGCTCTTTAACACTGCAGAGCCTGTCTCGCTCTTACCTTTGGATAGTTAGATGTTGTTTTGATGCTCTTTAACACTGCAGAGCCTGTCTCTCTCTTACCTTCGGATGGGTATTTGCTGTTTCAATGCTCTTTAACACTGCAGAGCCTGTCTCGCTCTTACCTTTGGATAGTTAGATGTTGTTTCGATGCTCTTTTCACTGCAGAGCCTGTCTTGCTCTTAACATCGGATAGTTATCTGTTGTTTCAATGCTCTTTAACACTGCAGAGCCTGTCTCGCACTTACCTTCGGATAGTTAGATGTTGTTTCGATGCTCTTTAACACTGCAGAGCGTGTCTCGCTCTTACCTTCGGATAGTTATCTGTTGCTTCAATGCTCTTTAACACTGCAGAGCGTGTCTCGCTCTTACCTTCGGATAGTTATCTGTTGCTTCAATGCTCTTTAACACTGCAGAGCCTGTCTCGCTCTTACCTTCGGATGGTTATCTGTGGTTTCAATGCTCTTTAACACTGCAGAGCTTGTCTCGCTCTTACCTTTTGATAGTTAGATGTTGTTTTGATGCTCTTTAACACTGCAGAGCCTGTCTCTCTCTTACCTTCGGATAGTTATCTGTTGTTTCAATGCTCTTTAACACTGCAGAGCTTGTCTCACTCTTACCTTTGGATAGTTAGCTGTTGTTTCAATGCTATTTAACACTGCAGAGCCTGTCTCGCTCTTACCTTTGGATAGTTATCTGTTGTTTCAATGCCCTTTAACACTGCAGAGCTTGTCTCGCTCTTACCTTTGGATAGTTAGATGTTGTTTCGATGCTCTTTTCACTGCAGAGCCTGTCTTGCTCTTAACTTTGGATAGTTATCTGTTGTTTCAATGCTCTTTAACACTGCAGAGCCTGTCTCGCACTTACCTTCGGATAGTTATCTGTTGCTTCAATGCTCTTTAACACTGCAAAGCCTGTCTCGCTCTTACCTTTGGATAGTTATCTGTTGTTTCAATGCTCTTTAACACTGCAGAGCCTGTCTCGCTCTTACCTTCGGATAGTTATCTGTTGTTTCGATGCTCTTTAACACTGCAGAGCCTGTCTCGCTCTTACCTTCGGATAGTTATCTGTTGTTTCGATGTTCTTTAACACTGCAGAGCCTGTCTCGCTCTTACCTGTGGATAGTTATCTGTTGTTTCGATGCTCTTTAACACTGCAGAGCCTGTCTCGCTCTTACCTTTGGATAGTTAGATGTTGTTTTGATGCTCTTTAACACTGCAGAGCCTGTCTCTCTCTTACCTTCGGATGGGTATTTGCTGTTTCAATGCTCTTTAACACTGCAGAGCCTGTCTCCCTCTTACCTTTGGATAGTTAGATGTTGTTTCGATGCTCTTTTCACTGCAGAGCCTGTCTTGCTCTTAACATCGGATAGTTATCTGTTGTTTCAATGCTCTTTAACACTGCAGAGCCTGTCTCGCACTTACCTTCGGATAGTTAGATGTTGTTTCGATGCTCTTTAACACTGCAGAGCGTGTCTCGCTCTTACCTTCGGATAGTTATCTGTTGCTTCAATGCTCTTTAACACTGCAGAGCGTGTCTCGCTCTTACCTTCGGATAGTTATCTGTTGCTTCAATGCTCTTTAACACTGCAGAGCCTGTGTCGCTCTTACCTTTGGATAGTTAGATGTTGTTTCGATGCTCTTTTCACTGCAGAGCCTGTCTTGCTCTTAACTTCGGATAGTTATCTGTTGTTTCAATGCTCTTTAACACTGCAGAGCCTGTCTCGCTCTTACCTTTGGATAGTTAGATGTTGTTTTGATGCTCTTTAACACTGCAGAGCCTGTCTCTCTCTTACCTTCGGATGGGTATTTGCTGTTTCAATGCTCTTTAACACTGCAGAGCCTGTCTCGCTCTTACCTTTGGATAGTTAGATGTTGTTTCGATGCTCTTTTCACTGCAGAGCCTGTCTTGCTCTTAACTTCGGATAGTTATCTGTTGTTTCAATGCTCTTTAACACTGCAGAGCCTGTCTCGCACTTACCTTCGGATAGTTAGATGTTGTTTCGATGCTCTTTAACACTGCAGAGCGTGTCTCGCTCTTACCTTCGGATAGTTATCTGTTGCTTCAATGCTCTTTAACACTGCAGAGCCTGTCTTGCTCTTACCTTTGGATAGTTATCTGTTGTTTCGATGCTCTTTAACACTGCAGAGCCTGTCTCTCTCTTACCTTCGGATGGGTATTTGCTGTTTCAATGCTCTTTAACACTGCAGAGCCTGTCTCGCTCTTACCTTCGGATGGTTATCTGTGGTTTCAATGCTCTTTAACACTGCAGAGCTTGTCTCGCTCTTACCTTTTGATAGTTATCTGTTGGTTCAATGCTCTTTAACACTGCAGAGCCTGTCTCTCTCTTACCTTCGGATAGTTATCTGTTGTTTCAATGCCCTTTAACACTGCAGAGCTTGTCTCGCTCTTACCTTTGGATAGTTAGCTGTTGTTTCAATGCTCTTTAACACTGCAGAGCTTGTCTCGCTCTTACCTTTGGATAGTTAGCTGTTGGTTCAATGCTCTTTAACACTGCAGAGCCTGTCTCTCTCTTACCTTCGGATAGTTATCTGTTGTTTCAATGCTCTTTAACACTGCAGAGCTTGTCTCGCTCTTACCTTTGGATAGTTATCTGTTGTTTCAATGCCCTTTAACACTGCAGAGCTTGTCTCGCTCTTACCTTTAGATAGTTAGCTGTTGTTTCAATGCTCTTTAACACTGCAGAGCCTATCTCGCTTTTACCTTTGGTTGTTATCTGTTGTTTCAATGCTCTTTAACACTGCAGAGCCTGTCTCGCTGTTACCTTCGGATATATCTGTTGAATCGATGGTCTTTAACACTGCAGAGCTTGTCTCGCTCTTACCTTCGGATAGTTAGCTGCTGTTTTGATGCTCTTTAACACTGCAGAGCCTGTCTCGCTCTTACCTTCGGATAGTTATCTGTTGTTTCGATGCTCTCTAACACTGCAGAGCCTGTCTCGCTCTTACCTTCGGATAGTTATCTGTTGTTTCGATGCTCTTTAACACTGCAGAGCCTGTCTCGCTCTTACCTTTGGATAGTTAGATGTTGTTTTGATGCTCTTTAACACTGCAGAGCCTGTCTCGCTCTTACCTTCGGATGGGTATTTGCTGTTTCAATGCTCTTTAACACTGCAGAGCCTTTCTCGCTCTGACCTTTGGATAGTTATCTGTTGTTTCAATGCTCTTTAACACTGCAGAACCTGTCTCGCTCTTACCTTTTGATAGTTATCTGTTGTTTCAATGCTCTTTAACACTGCAGAGCCTTTCTCGCTCTTACCTTTGGATAGTTATCTGTTGTTTCAATGCTCTTTAACACTGCAGAGCCTGTCTCGCTCTTACCTTCGGATAGTTATCTGTTGTTTCGATGCTCTTTAACACTGCAGAGCCTGTCTCGCTCTTACCTTCGGATAGTTATCTGTTGTTTCGATGCTATTTAACACTGCAGAGCCTGTTTCGCTCTTACCTTTGGATAGTTAGATGTTGTTTCGATGCTCTTTTCACTGCAGAGCCTTTCTCACTCTTACCTTTTGATAGTTATCTGTTGTTTCAATGCTCTTTAACACTGCAGAGCCTTTCTCGCTCTTACCTTTGGATAGTTATCTGTTGTTTCAATGCTCTTTAACACTGCAGAGCCTGTCTCGCTCTTACGTTTGGATAGTTATCTGTTGTTTCAATGCTCTTTAACACTGCAGAGCCTGTCTCGCTCTAACCTTTGGATAGTTATCTGTTGTTTCACTGCTCTTTAACACTGCAGAGCTTGTCTCGCTCTAACCTTTGGATAGTTATCTGTTGTTTCAATAATAATAATAATAATAATAATAATACTGGAGCTTATATAGCGCAACAGCTACCTCAATCAGAGGTGTCCCGGCGCTGTAGCAGCAGGCATTGCACGCAGAAAGAAAGCTACGGCACTAAAACCCAAACTAGTCAGCCCTAAAGAGCCAAGTCTTCAAGGCCTTTCTGAAGCAGGTCTCTGATTTTGCCTGGCCGAGGTTCCCAGGCAGGGCATTCCATATTATGGCCGTTCTAACTGCGAGCATTCTACCACCCAGACGTGCTTTCGCAAAGCGGGGAGTACAAAGCAAATTTTGGGAATTCGACCTCAATGCTCGATTTTGCTTATAGCAGCAGAGTCTGTGTTTAAGATAGCCGGGACATTTTCCATTGAGAGCCCGGTAGGGCGAAGTCATGACCTTGAATTCGATTCTTTTGGCTACCGGGAGCCAATGGAGCTCATGTAAATGCGGAGAGACATGGTGCCGAAACGGTATGCGTCTGACCAGTCTCGCAGCCGCATTCTGTATCATCTGGAGGCGACAGATAGAATATTTAGGAAGGCCGAGGTATAAGCCATTTGCGTAGTCTAGCCTCGATGTCACTGTGGCATGGACTACGGATTTGCGGCAATCTTCCGGTAGAGAATGTAAAAATTTCCGGAGATTTCTTAATTTACTAAAGCAGATAGCGGTGACCTGCTGAATTTGGGCCGAGAAGGAGAGATCAGCCTCCCATCTCACGCCTAGTTTTCTGATATTAGTGGCAGGGGAAGGCGGTGGACCCATTTCAGATGGCCACCACAGATCTGAAGCTGGCACTGGGCCCTTCCCGAAGAACAGTACCTCTGTCTTCCCAGCATTGAGTTTTAATTTGTTTGTATTCATCCATAATGCTATGTCTCGCAGACACCCTTTAAAGTTCTTGAAAGCATCTACCGTCTGCTCTTGAAAGGGGAAAACCAACTGGGTATCGTCAGGGTAGGAAATCGCTTTCACTCCCCAGTTTGCAATCAAAGAGAAAAGCGGAGCTAGGTAGAGATTAAAGAGAAGAGGGCTCAGTGCTGAGTCTTGAAGGACACCGCACCAAAGATGTTTGGGTTTTGATTCAAATGGTTGTAAGGCTACTCTCTGGGTGCGGCCGCTTAAATATGATTTCAGCCAGGTCAGCACCTTCCCCCAAAACCCGCATCTTGTAGTCTCTGGACCAATATGGCATGATCAACAGTGTCGAAAGCAGCAGACAGATCCAGGAGCACCAGCAGCGCTGATGCCCCTGAATCCAACGACCATCTCACTGACTCAGCCACCTCGAGAAGAGCGGTCTCAGTGCTAAAACCCGCCCGGAGTCCAGATTGTGTGTCATGCAGAGAGCCATTGCTCTCGATAAAGTTAGTCAGTTGGCGCTGGACCAGCTTCTCCAACATTTTACCTGGCGCGGGGAGCAGTGAGATTGGCCTAAGATTATTGTGGTCTCCTGGGTCACCATTTAGTTTTTTTCTCAGGGGGAGGAGCGTCGCGTGTTTCCATTTGTCTGGAAAGACGCCAGTGTCAAGAGAGGTGTTCCAGGTATGAAATAGCGCACCAGTCAAAGAACGGGACAGCATTTTCCAGAGTTCAGGAGGGCAAGGATCATCTGGGGCACCTGAACGACATTTTTGAATTTCGGCTAGTGCATCTTGAGGCGAGATAGGTAAGAAATTAGTAAACAAAGGAACCTCCATCGCTCCCAATGGTGTATCTAATTTCTCTGTTGCCTCTGGTGCCGAAAAGGAGTCATAGACCTTTGCAATTTTATTAGCAAAGAAACTAGCTATATTTTCACACAAAGCTGAAGATGGTACCACTTCAGTTTCTATTGCTTTAGGCTTAAAAAGGTTTCAATGCTCTTTAACACTGCAGGGCCTGTCTCGCTCTCACCTTCGGATAGTTATCTGTTGTTTCAATGCCCTTTAACACTGCAGAGCTTGTCTCGCTCTTACCTTTGGATAGTTAGCTGCTGTTTCGATGCTCTTTAACACTGCAGAGCTTGTCTCGCTCTCGCCTTCGGATAGTTAGCTGTTGTTTCGATGCTCTTTAACACTGCAGAGCCTGTCTCGCTCTTACCTTTGCATAGTTATCTGTTGTTTCAATGCCCTTTAACACTGCAGAGCTTGTCTCGCTCTTACCTTTGGATAGTTAGCTGCTGTTTCGATGCTCTTTAACACTGCAGAGCTTGTCTCTCTCTTACCTTCGGATGGTTATCTGTTGTTTTGATGCTCTTTAACACTGCAGAGCCTGTCTCACTCTTACCTTCGGATAGTTATCTGCTGTTTCAATGCTCTTTAACACTGCAGAGCCTGTCTCGCTGTTACCTTCGGATATATCTGTTGAATCGATGGTCTTTAACACTGCAGAGCCTGTCTCGCTCTTACCTGCGGATAGTTATCTGTTGTTTTGATGCTCTTTAACACTGCAGGGCCTGTCTCGCTCTTACCTTCAGATAGTTATCTGTTGTTTTGATGCTCTTTAACACTGCAGAGCCTGTCTCGCTCTTACCTGTGGATAGTTATCTGTTGGTTCAATGCTCTTGAACACTGCAGAGCTTGTCTCGCTCTTACCTTCGGATAGTTATCTGTTGTTTCAATGCTCTTTAACACTGCAGAGCCTGTCTCGCTCTTAACTTCGGATAGTTATCTGTTGTTTCAATGCTCTTTAACACTGCAGAGCCTGTCTCGCTCTTACCTTTGGATAGTTATCTGTTGTTTCAATGCCCTTTAGCACTGCAGAGCCTATCTCGCTGTTACCTTTGGTTGTTATCTGTTGTTTCAATGCTCTTTAACACTGCAGAGCCTGTCTCGCTGTTACCTGCGGATAGTTAGCTGTTGTTTCGATGCTCTTTAACACTGCAGAGCTTCTCTCGCTCTTACCTTTGGATAGTTAGCTGTTGTTTCGATGCTCTTTAACACTGCAGAGCCTGTCTTGCTCTTAACTTCGGATAGTTATCTGTTGTTTCAATGCTCTTTAACACTGCAGAGCCTGTCTCGCTCTTAACTTCGGATAGTTATCTGTTGTTTCAATGCCCTTTAACACTGCAGAGCCTGTCTCGCTGTTACCTTTGGTTGTTATCTGTTCTTTCAATGCTCTATAACACTGCAGAGCCTGTCTCGCTGTTACCTTCGGATATATCTGTTGAATCAATGGTCTTTAACACTGCAGAGCCTGTCTCGCTCTTACCTGCGGATAGTTAGCTGTTGTTTCAATGCCCTTTAACACTGCAGAGCCTATCTCGCTTTTACCTTTGGTTGTTATCTGTTGTTTCAATGCTCTTTAACACTGCAGAGCCTGTCTCGCTGTTACCTTCGGATATATCTGTTGAATCGATGGTCTTTAACACTGCAGAGCCTGTCCCGCTCTTACCTGCGGATAGTTAGCTGTTGTTTTGATGCTCTTTAACACTGCAGAGCTTGTCTTGCTCTTAACTTCGGATAGTTATCTGTTGTTTCAATGCTCTTTAACACTACAGAGCCTGTCTCGCTCTTACCTTTGGATAGTTATCTGTTGTTTCAATGCTCTTTAACACTGCAGAGCCTGTCTTGCTCTTAACTTCGGATAGTTATCTGTTGTTTCAATGCTCTTTAACACTGCAGAGCCTGTCTCGCTCTTACCTTCGGATAGTTATCTGTTGCTTCAATGCTCTTTAACACTGCAGAGCCTGTCTCGCTCTTATCTTCAGATGGTTATCTGTTGCTTCAATGCTCTTTAACACTGCAGAGCCTGTCTCTCTCTTACCTTCGGATAGTTAGATGTTGTTTCGATGCTCTTTAACACTGCAGAGCCTGTCTCGCTCTTACCTTCAGATAGTTATCTGTTGTTTTGATGCTCTTTAACACTGCAGAGCCTGTCTCGCTCTTACCTGTGGATAGTTATCTGTTGGTTCAATGCTCTTGAACACTGCAGAGCTTGTCTCGCTCTTACCTTCGGATAGTTATCTGTTGTTTCAATGCTCTTTAACACTGCAGAGCCTGTCTCGCTCTTAACTTCGGATAGTTATCTGTTGTTTCAATGCTCTTTAACACTGCAGAGCCTGTCTCGCTCTTACCTTTGGATAGTTATCTGTTGTTTCAATGCCCTTTAGCACTGCAGAGCCTATCTCGCTGTTACCTTTGGTTGTTATCTGTTGTTTCAATGCTCTTTAACACTGCAGAGCCTGTCTCGCTGTTACCTTCGGATATATCTGTTGAATCGATGGTCTTTAACACTGCAGAGCCTGTCTCGCTCTTACCTGCGGATAGTTAGCTGTTGTTTCGATGCTCTTTAACACTGCAGAGCTTGTCTCGCTCTTACCTTTGGATAGTTAGCTGTTGTTTCGATGCTCTTTAACACTGCAGAGCCTGTCTTGCTCTTAACTTCGGATAGTTATCTGTTGTTTCAATGCTCTTTAACACTGCAGAGCCTGTCTCGCTCTTAACTTCGGATAGTTATCTGTTGTTTCAATGCCCTTTAACACTGCAGAGCCTGTCTCGCTGTTACCTTTGGTTGTTATCTGTTCTTTCAATGCTCTATAACACTGCAGAGCCTGTCTCGCTGTTACCTTCGGATATATCTGTTGAATCAATGGTCTTTAACACTGCAGAGCCTGTCTCGCTCTTACCTGCGGATAGTTAGCTGTTGTTTCAATGCCCTTTAACACTGCAGAGCCTATCTCGCTTTTACCTTTGGTTGTTATCTGTTGTTTCAATGCTCTTTAACACTGCAGAGCCTGTCTCGCTGTTACCTTCGGATATATCTGTTGAATCGATGGTCTTTAACACTGCAGAGCCTGTCCCGCTCTTACCTGCGGATAGTTAGCTGTTGTTTTGATGCTCTTTAACACTGCAGAGCTTGTCTTGCTCTTAACTTCGGATAGTTATCTGTTGTTTCAATGCTCTTTAACACTACAGAGCCTGTCTCGCTCTTACCTTTGGATAGTTATCTGTTGTTTCAATGCTCTTTAACACTGCAGAGCCTGTCTTGCTCTTAACTTCGGATAGTTATCTGTTGTTTCAATGCTCTTTAACACTGCAGAGCCTGTCTCGCTCTTACCTTCGGATAGTTATCTGTTGCTTCAATGCTCTTTAACACTGCAGAGCCTGTCTCGCTCTTATCTTCGGATGGTTATCTGTTGCTTCAATGCTCTTTAACACTGCAGAGCCTGTCTCTCTCTTACCTTCGGATAGTTAGATGTTGCTTCAATGCTCTTTAACACTGCAGAGCCTGTCTCTCTCTTACCTTCGGATAGTTAGATGTTGTTTCGATGCTCTTTAACACTGCAGAGCCTGTCTCGCTCTTACCTTCGGATAGTTATCTGTTGTTTCGATGCTCTTTAACACTGCAGAGCCTGTCTCGCTCTTACCTTCGGATAGTTATCTGTTGTTTCGATGCTCTTTAACACTGCAGAGCCTGTCTCGCTCTTACCTTTGGATAGTTAGATGTTGTTTTGATGCTCTTTAACACTGCAGAGCCTGTCTCTCTCTTACCTTTGGATAGTTATCTGTTGTTTCAATGCTCTTTAACACTGCAGAGCTTGTCTCACTCTTACCTTTGGATAGTTAGCTGTTGTTTCAATGCTATTTAACACTGCAGAGCCTGTCTCGCTCTTACCTTTGGATAGTTATCTGTTGTTTCAATGCCCTTTAACACTGCAGAGCTTGTCTCGCTCTTACCTTTGGATAGTTAGATGTTGTTTCGATGCTCTTTTCACTGCAGAGCCTGTCTTGCTCTTAACTTTGGATAGTTATCTGTTGTTTCAATGCTCTTTAACACTGCAGAGCCTGTCTCGCACTTACCTTCGGATAGTTATCTGTTGCTTCAATGCTCTTTAACACTGCAAAGCCTGTCTCGCTCTTACCTTTGGATAGTTATCTGTTGTTTCAATGCTCTTTAACACTGCAGAGCCTGTCTCGCTCTTACCTTCGGATAGTTATCTGTTGTTTCGATGCTCTTTAACACTGCAGAGCCTGTCTCGCTCTTACCTTCGGATAGTTATCTGTTGTTTCGATGCTCTTTAACACTGCAGAGCCTGTCTCGCTCTTACCTGTGGATAGTTATCTGTTGTTTCGATGCTCTTTAACACTGCAGAGCCTGTCTCGCTCTTACCTTTGGATAGTTAGATGTTGTTTTGATGCTCTTTAACACTGCAGAGCCTGTCTCTCTCTTACCTTCGGATGGGTATTTGCTGTTTCAATGCTCTTTAACACTGCAGAGCCTGTCTCGCTCTTACCTTTGGATAGTTAGATGTTGTTTCGATGCTCTTTTCACTGCAGAGCCTGTCTTGCTCTTAACATCGGATAGTTATCTGTTGTTTCAATGCTCTTTAACACTGCAGAGCCTGTCTCGCATTTACCTTCGGATAGTTAGATGTTGTTTCGATGCTCTTTAACACTGCAGAGCGTGTCTCGCTCTTACCTTCGGATAGTTATCTGTTGCTTCAATGCTCTTTAACACTGTAGAGCGTGTCTCGCTCTTACCTTCGGATAGTTATCTGTTGCTTCAATGCTCTTTAAAACTGCAGAGCCTGTGTCGCTCTTACCTTTGGATAGTTAGATGTTGTTTCGATGCTCTTATCACTGCAGAGCCTGTCTTGCTCTTAACTTCGGATAGTTATTTGTTGTTTCAATGCTCTTTAACACTGCAGAGCCTGTCTCGCTCTTACCTTTGGATAGTTAGATGTTGTTTTGATGCTCTTTAACACTGCAGAGCCTGTCTCTCTCTTACCTTCGGATGGGTATTTGCTGTTTCAATGCTCTTTAACACTGCAGAGCCTGTCTCGCTCTTACCTTTGGATAGTTAGATGTTGTTTCGATGCTCTTTTCACTGCAGAGCCTGTCTTGCTCTTAACTTCGGATAGTTATCTGTTGTTTCAATGCTCTTTAACACTGCAGAGCCTGTCTCGCACTTACCTTTGGATAGTTAGATGTTGTTTCGATGCTCTTTAACACTGCAGAGCGTGTCTCGCTCTTACCTTCGGATAGTTATCTGTTGCTTCAATGCTCTTTAACACTGCAGAGCCTGTCTTGCTCTTACCTTTGGATAGTTATCTGTTGTTTCGATGCTCTTTAACACTGCAGAGCCTGTCTCTCTCTTACCTTCGGATGGGTATTTGCTGTTTCAATGCTCTTTAACACTGCAAAGCCTGTCTCGCTCTTACCTTCGGATGGTTATCTGTGGTTTCAATGCTCTTTAACACTGCAGAGCTTGTCTCGCTCTTACCTTTTGATAGTTATCTGTTGGTTCAATGCTCTTTAACACTGCAGAGCCTGTCTCTCTCTTACCTTCGGATAGTTATCTGTTGTTTCAATGCCCTTTAACACTGCAGAGCTTGTCTCGCTCTTACCTTTGGATAGTTAGCTGTTGTTTCAATGCTCTTTAACACTGCAGAGCTTGTCTCGCTCTTACCTTTGGATAGTTAGCTGTTGTTTCGATGCTCTTTAACACTGCAGAGCCTGTCTTGCTCTTAACTTCGGATAGTTATCTGTTGTTTCAATGCTCTTTAACACTGCAGAGCCGGTCTCGCTCTTAACTTCGGATAGTTATCTGTTGTTTCAATGCCCTTTAACACTGCAGAGCCTATCTCGCTGTTACCTTTGGTTGTTATCTGTTCTTTCAATGCTCTATAACACTGCAGAGCCTGTCTCGCTGTTACCTTCGGATATATCTGTTGAATCAATGGTCTTTAACACTGCAGAGCCTGTCTCGCTCTTACCTGCGGATAGTTAGCTGTTGTTTCAATGCCCTTTAACACTGCAGAGCCTGTCTCGCTCTTAACTTCGGATAGTTATCTGTTGTTTCAATGCTCTTTAACACTACAGAGCCTGTCTCGCTCTTAACTTCGGATAGTTATCTGTTGTTTCAATGCTCTTTAACACTGCAGAGCCTGTCTCGCTTTTACCTTTGGTTGTTATCTGTTGTTTCAATGCTCTTTAACACTGCAGAGCCTGTCTCGCTGTTACCTTCGGATATATCTGTTGAATCGATGGTCTTTAACACTGCAGAGCCTGTCTCGCTCTTACCTGCGGATAGTTAGCTGTTGTTTTGATGCTCTTTAACACTGCAGAGCTTGTCTTGCTCTTAACTTCGGATAGTTATCTGTTGTTTCAATGCTCTTTAACACTACAGAGCCTGTCTCGCTCTTACCTTTGGATAGTTATCTGTTGTTTCAATGCTCTTTAACACTGCAGAGCCTGTCTTGCTCTTAACTTCGGATAGTTATCTGTTGTTTCAATGCTCTTTAACACTGCAGAGCCTGTCTCGCTCTTACCTTCGGATAGTTATCTGTTGCTTCAATGCTCTTTAACACTGCAGAGCCTGTCTCGCTCTTATCTTCGGATGGTTATCTGTTGCTTCAATGCTCTTTAACACTGCAGAGCCTGTCTCTCTCTTACCTTCGGATAGTTAGATGTTGCTTCAATGCTCTTTAACACTGCAGAGCCTGTCTCTCTCTTACCTTCGGATAGTTAGATGTTGTTTCGATGCTCTTTAACACTGCAGAGCCTGTCTCGCTCTTACCTTCGGATAGTTATCTGTTGTTTCGATGCTCTTTAACACTGCAGAGCCTGTCTCGCTCTTACCTTCGGATAGTTATCTGTTGTTTCGATGCTCTTTAACACTGCAGAGCCTGTCTCGCTCTTACCATTGGATAGTTAGATGTTGTTTTGATGCTCTTTAACACTGCAGAGCCTGTCTCTCTCTTACCTTCGGATAGTTATCTGTTGTTTCAATGCTCTTTAACACTGCAGAGCTTGTCTCACTCTTACCTTTGGATAGTTAGCTGTTGTTTCAATGCTATTTAACACTGCAGAGCCTGTCTCGCTCTTACCTTTGGATAGTTATCTGTTGTTTCAATGCCCTTTAACACTGCAGAGCTTGTCTCGCTCTTACCTTTGGATAGTTAGATGTTGTTTCGATGCTCTTTTCACTGCAGAGCCTGTCTTGCTCTTAACTTTGGATAGTTATCTGTTGTTTCAATGCTCTTTAACACTGCAGAGCCTGTCTCGCACTTACCTTCGGATAGTTATCTGTTGCTTCAATGCTCTTTAACACTGCAAAGCCTGTCTCGCTCTTACCTTTGGATAGTTATCTGTTGTTTCGATGCTCTTTAACACTGCAGAGCCTGTCTCGCTCTTACCTTCGGATAGTTATCTGTTGTTTCGATGTTCTTTAACACTGCAGAGCCTGTCTCGCTCTTACCTGTGGATAGTTATCTGTTGTTTCGATGCTCTTTAACACTGCAGAGCCTGTCTCGCTCTTACCTTTGGATAGTTAGATGTTGTTTTGATGCTCTTTAACACTGCAGAGCCTGTCTCTCTCTTACCTTCGGATGGGTATTTGCTGTTTCAATGCTCTTTAACACTGCAGAGCCTGTCTCGCTCTTACCTTTGGATAGTTAGATGTTGTTTCGATGCTCTTTTCACTGCAGAGCCTGTCTTGCTCTTAACATCGGATAGTTATCTGTTGTTTCAATGCTCTTTAACACTGCAGAGCCTGTCTCGCACTTACCTTCGGATAGTTAGATGTTGTTTCGATGCTCTTTAACACTGCAGAGCGTGTCTCGCTCTTACCTTCGGATAGTTATCTGTTGCTTCAATGCTCTTTAACACTGCAGAGCGTGTCTCGCTCTTACCTTCGGATAGTTATCTGTTGCTTCAATGCTCTTTAACACTGCAGAGCCTGTGTCGCTCTTACCTTTGGATAGTTAGATGTTGTTTCGATGCTCTTTTCACTGCAGAGCCTGTCTTGCTCTTAACTTCGGATAGTTATCTGTTGTTTCAATGCTCTTTAACACTGCAGAGCCTGTCTCGCTCTTACCTTTGGATAGTTAGATGTTGTTTTGATGCTCTTTAACACTGCAGAGCCTGTCTCTCTCTTACCTTCGGATGGGTATTTGCTGTTTCAATGCTCTTTGACACTGCAGAGCCTGTCTCGCTCTTACCTTTGGATAGTTAGATGTTGTTTCGATGCTCTTTTCACTGCAGAGCCTGTCTTGCTCTTAACTTCGGATAGTTATCTGTTGTTTCAATGCTCTTTAACACTGCAGAGCCTGTCTCGCACTTACCTTCGGAAAGTTAGATGTTGTTTCGATGCTCTTTAACACTGCAGAGCGTGTCTCGCTCTTACCTTCGGATAGTTATCTGTTGCTTCAATGCTCTTTAACACTGCAGAGCCTGTCTTGCTCTTACCTTTGGATAGTTATCTGTTGTTTCGATGCTCTTTAACACTGCAGAGCCTGTCTCTCTCTTACCTTCGGATGGGTATTTGCTGTTTCAATGCTCTTTAACACTGCAGAGCCTGTCTCGCTCTTACCTTCGGATGGTTATCTGTGGTTTCAATGCTCTTTAACACTGCAGAGCTTGTCTCGCTCTTACCTTTTGATAGTTATCTGTTGGTTCAATGCTCTTTAACACTGCAGAGCCTGTCTCTCTCTTACCTTCGGATAGTTATCTGTTGTTTCAATGCCCTTTAACACTGCAGAGCTTGTCTCGCTCTTACCTTTGGATAGTTAGCTGTTGTTTCAATGCTCTTTAACACTGCAGAGCTTGTCTCGCTCTTACCTTTGGATAGTTAGCTGTTGGTTCAATGCTCTTTAACACTGCAGAGCCTGTCTCTCTCTTACCTTCGGATAGTTATCTGTTGTTTCAATGCTCTTTAACACTGCAGAGCTTGTCTCGCTCTTACCTTTGGATAGTTATCTGTTGTTTCAATGCCCTTTAACACTGCAGAGCTTGTCTCGCTCTTACCTTTGGATAGTTAGCTGTTGTTTCAATGCTCTTTAACACTGCAGAGCCTATCTCGCTTTTACCTTTGGTTGTTATCTGTTGTTTCAATGCTCTTTAACACTGCAGAGCCTGTCTCACTGTTACCTTCGGATATATCTGTTGAATCAATGGTCTTTAACACTGCAGAGCTTGTCTCGCTCTTACCTTCGGATAGTTAGCTGCTGTTTTGATGCTCTTTAACACTGCAGAGCCTGTCTCGCTCTTACCTTCGGATAGTTATCTGTTGTTTCGATGCTCTCTAACACTGCAGAGCCTGTGTCGCTCTTACCTTCGGATAGTTATCTGTTGTTTCGATGCTCTTTAACACTGCAGAGCCTGTCTCGCTCTTACCTTTGGATAGTTAGATGTTGTTTTGATGCTCTTTAACACTGCAGAGCCTGTCTCGCTCTTACCTTCGGATGGGTATTTGCTGTTTCAATGCTCTTTAACACTGCAGAGCCTTTCTCGCTCTGACCTTTGGATAGTTATCTGTTGTTTCAATGCTCTTTAACACTGCAGAACCTGTCTCGCTCTTACCTTTTGATAGTTATCTGTTGTTTCAATGCTCTTTAACACTGCAGAGCCTTTCTCGCTCTTACCTTTGGATAGTTATCTGTTGTTTCAATGCTCTTTAACACTGCAAAGCCTGTCTCGCTCTTACCTTCGGATAGTTATCTGTTGTTTCGATGCTCTTTAACACTGCAGAGCCTGTCTCGCTCTTACCTTCGGATAGTTATCTGTTGTTTCGATGCTATTTAACACTGCAGAGCCTGTTTCGCTCTTACCTTTGGATAGTTAGATGTTGTTTCGATGCTCTTTTCACTGCAGAGCCTTTCTCACTCTTACCTTTTGATAGTTATCTGTTGTTTCAATGCTCTTTAACACTGCAGAGCCTTTCTCGCTCTTACCTTTGGATAGTTATCTGTTGTTTCAATGCTCTTTAACACTGCAGAGCCTGTCTCGCTCTTACGTTTGGATAGTTATCTGTTGTTTCAATGCTCTTTAACACTGCAGAGCCTGTCTCGCTCTAACCTTTGGATAGTTATCTGTTGTTTCACTGCTCTTTAACACTGCAGAGCTTGTCTCGCTCTAACCTTTGGATAGTTATCTGTTGTTTCAATAATAATAATAATAATAATAATAATACTGGAGCTTATATAGCGCAACAGCTACCTCAATCAGAGGTGTCCCGGCGCTGTAGCAGCAGGCATTGCACGCAGAAAGAAAGCTACGGCACTAAAACCCAAACTAGTCAGCCCTAAAGAGCCAAGTCTTCAAGGCCTTTCTGAAGCAGGTCTCTGATTTTGCCTGGCCGAGGTTCCCAGGCAGGGCATTCCACATTATGGCCGTTCTAACTGCGAGCATTCTACCACCCAGACGTGCTTTCGCAAAGCGGGGAGTACAAAGCAAATTTTGGGAATTCGACCTCAATGCTCGATTTTGCTTATAGCAGCAGAGTCTGTGTTTAAGATAGCCGGGACATTTTCCATTGAGAGCCCGGTAGGGCGAAGTCATGACCTTGAATTCGATTCTTTTGGCTACCGGGAGCCAATGGAGCTCATGTAAATGCGGAGAGACATGGTGCCGAAACGGTATGCGTCTGACCAGTCTCGCAGCCGCATTCTGTATCATCTGGAGGCGGCAGATAGAATATTTAGGAAGGCCGAGGTATAAGCCATTTGCGTAGTCTAGCCTCGATGTCACTGTGGCATGGACTACGGATTTGCGGCAATCTTCCGGTAGAGAATGTAAAAATTTCCGGAGATTTCTTAATTTACTAAAGCAGATAGCGGTGACCTGCTGAATTTGGGCCGAGAAGGAGAGATCAGCCTCCCATCTCACGCCTAGTTTTCTGATATTAGTGGCAGGGGAAGGCGGTGGACCCATTTCAGATGGCCACCACAGATCTGAAGCTGGCACTGGGCCCTTCCCGAAGAACAGTACCTCTGTCTTCCCAGCATTGAGTTTTAATTTGTTTGTATTCATCCATAATGCTATGTCTCGCAGACACCCTTTAAAGTTCTTGAAAGCATCTACCGTCTGCTCTTGAAAGGGGAAAACCAACTGGGTATCGTCAGGGTAGGAAATCGCTTTCACTCCCCAGTTTGCAATCAAAGAGAAAAGCGGAGCTAGGTAGAGATTAAAGAGAAGAGGGCTCAGTGCTGAGTCTTGAAGGACACCGCACCAAAGATGTTTGGGTTTTGATTCAAATGGTTGTAAGGCTACTCTCTGGGTGCGGCCGCTTAAATATGATTTCAGCCAGGTCAGCACCTTCCCCCCCAAAACCCGCATCTTGTAGTCTCTGGACCAATATGGCATGATCAACAGTGTCGAAAGCAGCAGACAGATCCAGGAGCACCAGCAGCGCTGATGCCCCTGAATCCAACGACCATCTCACTGACTCAGCCACCTCGAGAAGAGCGGTCTCAGTGCTAAAACCCGCCCGGAGTCCAGATTGTGTGTCATGCAGAGAGCCATTGCTCTCGATAAAGTTAGTCAGTTGGCGCTGGACCAGCTTCTCCAACATTTTACCTGGCGCGGGGAGCAGTGAGATTGGCCTAAGATTATTGTGGTCTCCTGGGTCACCATTTAGTTTTTTTCTCAGGGGGAGGAGCGTCGCGTGTTTCCATTTGTCTGGAAAGACGCCAGTGTCAAGAGAGGTGTTCCAGGTATGAAATAGCGCACCAGTCAAAGAACGGGACAGCATTTTCCAGAGTTCAGGAGGGCAAGGATCATCTGGGGCACCTGAACGACATTTTTGAATTTCGGCTAGTGCATCTTGAGGCGAGATAGGTAAGAAATTAGTAAACAAAGGAACCTCCATCGCTCCCAATGGTGTATCTAATTTCTCTGTTGCCTCTGGTGCCGAAAAGGAGTCATAGACCTTTGCAATTTTATTAGCAAAGAAACTAGCTATATTTTCACACAAAGCTGGAGATGGTACCACTTCAGTTTCTATTGCTTTAGGCTTAAAAAAGGTTTCAATGCTCTTTAACACTGCAGGGCCTGTCTCGCTCTCACCTTCGGATAGTTATCTGTTGTTTCGATGCTCTTCAACACTGCAGAGCCTGTCTCGCTCTTACCTTTGGATAGTTATCTGTTGTTTCAATGCTATTTAACACTGCAGAGCTTGTTTCGCTCTTACCTTCGGATAGTTAGCTGTTGTTTCAATGCTATTTAACACTGCAGAGCCTGTCTCGCTCTAACCTTTGGATAGTTAGATGTTGTTTCGATGCTCTTTTCACAGCAGAGCCTGTCTCGCTCTTACCTGCGGATAGTTATCTGTTGTTTCGATGCTCTTTAACACTGCAGAGCCTGTCTCGCTCTTACCTTTGGATAGTTAGATGTTGTTTTGATGTTCTTTAACACTGCAGAGCCTGTCTCTCTCTTGCCTTCGGATGGGTATTTGCTGTTTCAATGCTCTTTAACACTGCAGAGCCTGTCTCGCTCTTACCTTTGGATAGTTATCTGTTGTTTCAATGCTCTTTAACACTGCAGAGCCTGTCTCGCTCTTACCTTCGGATAGTTATCTGTTGTTTCGATGCTCTTTAACACTGCAGAGCCTGTCTCGCTCTTACCTTCGGATAGTTATCTGTTGTTTCGATGCTCTTTAACACTGCAGAGCCTGTCTCGCTCTTACCTGTGGATAGTTATCTGTTGTTTCGATGCTCTTTAACACTGCAGAGCCTGTCTCGCTCTTACCTTTGGATAGTTAGATGTTGTTTTGATGCTCTTTAACACTGCAGATCCTGTCTCGCTCTTACCTTTGGATAGTTAGATGTTGTTTTGATGCTCTTTAACACTGCAGAGCCTGTCTCTCTCTTACCTTCGGATGGGTATTTGCTGTTTCAATGCTCTTTAACACTGCAGAGCTTGTCTCACTCTTACCTTTGGATAGTTAGCTGTTGTTTCAATGCTCTTTAACACTGCAGAGCCTGTCTCGCTCTTACCTTTGGATAGTTATCTGTTCTTTCAATGCTCTTTAACACTGCAGAGCCTGTCTCGCTCTTACCTTCGGATAGTTATCTGTTGTTTCGATGCTCTTTAACACTGCAGAGCCTGTCTCGCTCTTACCTTCGGATAGTTATCTGTTGTTTCGATGCTCTTTAACACTGCAGAGCCTGTCTCGCTCTTACCTGTGGATAGTTATCTGTTGTTTCGATGCTCTTTAACACTGCAGAGCCTGTCTCGCTCTTACCTTTGGATAGTTAGATGTTGTTTTGATGCTCTTTAACACTGCAGAGCCTGTCTCTCTCTTACCTTCGGATGGGTATTTGCTGTTTCAATGCTCTTTAACACTGCAGAGCTTGTCTCACTCTTACCTTTGGATAGTTAGCTGTTGTTTCAATGCTATTTAACACTGCAGAGCCTGTCTTGCTCTTACCTTTGGATAGTTATCTGTTGTTTCAATGCCCTTTAACACTGCAGAGCCTGTCTCGCTCTTACCTGCGGATAGTTATCTGTTGTTTTTCGATGCTCTTTAACACTGCAGAGCCTGTCTCGCTCTTACCTGCGGATAGTTATCTGTTGTTTCGATGCTCTTTAACACTGCAGAGCCTGTCTCGCTCTTACCTTTGGATAGTTAGATGTTGTTTTGATGTTCTTTAACACTGCAGAGCCTGTCTCTCTCTTGCCTTCGGATGGGTATTTGCTGTTTCAATGCTCTTTAACACTGCAGAGCCTATCTCGCTCTTACCTTTGGATAGTTATCTGTTGTTTCAATGCTCTTTAACACTGCAGAGCCTGTCTCGCTCTTACTTTCGGATAGTTATCTGTTGTTTCGATGCTCTTTAACACTGCAGAGCCTGTCTCGCTCTTACCTTCGGATAGTTATCTGTTGTTTCGATGCTCTTTAACACTGCAGAGCCTGTCTCGCTCTTACCTGTGGATAGTTATCTGTTGTTTCGATGCTCTTTAACACTGCAGAGCCTGTCTCGCTCTTACCTTTGGATAGTTAGATGTTGTTTTGATGCTCTTTAACACTGCAGAGCCTGTCTCTCTCTTACCTTCGGATGGGTATTTGCTGTTTCAATGCTCTTTAACACTGCAGAGCTTGTCTCACTCTTACCTTTGGATAGTTAGCTGTTGTTTCAATGCTATTTAACACTGCAGAGCCTGTCTCGCTCTTACCTTTGGATAGTTATCTGTTGTTTCAATGCCCTTTAACACTGCAGAGCTTGTCTCGCTCTTACCTTTTGATAGTTATCTGTTGTTTCAATGCTATTTAACACTGCAGAGCTTGTCTCGCTCTTACCTTCGGATAGTTAGCTGTTGTTTCAATGCTATTTAACACTGCAGAGCCTGTCTCGCTCTAACCTTTGGATAGTTAGATGTTGTTTCGATGCTCTTTTCACAGCAGAGCCTGTCTCGCTCTTACCTGCGGATAGTTATCTGTTGTTTCGATGCTCTTTAACACTGCAGAGCCTGTCTCGCTCTTACCTTTGGATAGTTAGATGTTGTTTTGATGTTCTTTAACACTGCAGAGCCTGTCTCTCTCTTGCCTTCGGATGGGTATTTGCTGTTTCAATGCTCTTTAACACTGCAGAGCCTGTCTCGCTCTTACCTTTGGATAGTTATCTGTTGTTTCAATGCTCTTTAACACTGCAGAGCCTGTCTCGCTCTTACCTTCGGATAGTTATCTGTTGTTTCGATGCTCTTTAACACTGCAGAGCCTGTCTCGCTCTTACCTGCGGATAGTTATCTGTTGTTTCGATGCTCTTTAACACTGCAGAGCCTGTCTCGCTCTTACCTTTGGATAGTTAGATGTTGTTTTGATGTTCTTTAACACTGCAGAGCCTGTCTCTCTCTTGCCTTCGGATGGGTATTTGCTGTTTCAATGCTCTTTAACACTGCAGAGCCTGTCTCGCTCTTACCTTTGGATAGTTATCTGTTGTTTCAATGCTCTTTAACACTGCAGAGCCTGTCTCGCTCTTACCTTCGGATAGTTATCTGTTGTTTCGATGCTCTTTAACACTGCAGAGCCTGTCTCGCTCTTACCTTCGGATAGTTATCTGTTGTTTCGATGCTCTTTAACACTGCAGAGCCTGTCTCGCTCTTACCTGTGGATAGTTATCTGTTGTTTCGATGCTCTTTAACACTGCAGAGCCTGTCTCGCTCTTACCTTTGGATAGTTAGATGTTGTTTTGATGCTCTTTAACACTGCAGAGCCTGTCTCTCTCTTACCTTCGGATGGGTATTTGCTGTTTCAATGCTCTTTAACACTGCAGAGCTTGTCTCACTCTTACCTTTGGATAGTTAGCTGTTGTTTCAATGCTATTTAACACTGCAGAGCCTGTCTCGCTCTTACCTTTGGATAGTTATCTGTTGTTTCAATGCCCTTTAACACTGCAGAGCTTGTCTCGCTCTTACCTTTTGATAGTTATCTGTTGTTTCAATGCCCTTTAACACTGCAGAGCTTGTCTCGCTCTTACCTTTGGATAGTTAGATGTTGTTTCGATGCTCTTTTCACTGCAGAGCCTGTCTTGCTCTTAACTTCGGATAGTTATCTGTTGTTTCAATGCTCTTTAACACTGCAGAGCCTGTCTCGCTCTTACCTTCGGATAGTTATCTGTTGCTTCAATGCTCTTTAACACTGCAGAGCCTGTCTCGCTCTTACCTTTGGATAGTTATCTGTTGTTTCAATGCTCTTTAACACTGCAGAGCCTGTCTCGCTCTTACCTTCGGATAGTTATCTGTTGTTTCGATGCTCTTTAACACTGCAGAGCCTGTCTCGCTCTTACCTTCGGATAGTTATCTGTTGTTTCGATGCTCTTTAACACTGCAGAGCCTGTCTCGCTCTTACCTGTGGATAGTTATCTGTTGTTTCGATGCTCTTTAACACTGCAGAGCCTGACTCGCTCTTACCTTTGGATAGTTAGATGTTGTTTTGATGCTCTTTAACACTGCAGAGCCTGTCTCACTCTTACCTTTGGATAGTTAGCTGTTGTTTCAATGCTATTTAACACTGCAGAGCCTGTCTCGCTCTCTCCTTCGGATAGTTATCTGTTGTTTCGATGCTCTTCAACACTGCAGAGCCTGTCTCGCTCTTACCTTTGGATAGTTATCTGTTGTTTCAATGCTATTTAACACTGCAGAGCTTGTTTCGCTCTTACCTTCGGATAGTTAGCTGTTGTTTCAATGCTATTTAACACTGCAGAGCCTGTCTCGCTCTAACCTTTGGATAGTTAGATGACGTTTCGATGCTCTTTTCACAGCAGAGCCTGTCTCGCTCTTACCTGCGGATAGTTATCTGTTGTTTCGATGCTCTTTAACACTGCAGAGCCTGTCTCGCTCTTACCTTTGGATAGTTATCTGTTGTTTCAATGCCCTTTAACACTGCAGAGCTTGTCTCGCTCTTACCTTTTGATAGTTATCTGTTGTTTCAATGCTATTTAACACTGCAGAGCTTGTCTCGCTCTTACCTTCGGATAGTTAGCTGTTGTTTCAATGCTATTTAACACTGCAGAGCCTGTCTCGCTCTAACCTTTGGATAGTTAGATGTTGTTTCGATGCTCTTTTCACAGCAGAGCCTGTCTCGCTCTTACCTGCGGATAGTTATCTGTTGTTTCGATGCTCTTTAACACTGCAGAGCCTGTCTCGCTCTTACCTTTGGATAGTTATCTGTTCTTTCAATGCTCTTTAACACTGCAGAGCCTGTCTCGCTCTTACCTTCGGATAGTTATCTGTTGTTTCGATGCTCTTTAACACTGCAGAGCCTGTCTCGCTCTTACCTTCGGATAGTTATCTGTTGTTTCGATGCTCTTTAACACTGCAGAGCCTGTCTCGCTCTTACCTGTGGATAGTTATCTGTTGTTTCGATGCTCTTTAACACTGCAGAGCCTGTCTCGCTCTTACCTTTGGATAGTTAGATGTTGTTTTGATGCTCTTTAACACTGCAGAGCCTGTCTCTCTCTTACCTTCGGATGGGTATTTGCTGTTTCAATGCTCTTTAACACTGCAGAGCTTGTCTCACTCTTACCTTTGGATAGTTAGCTGTTGTTTCAATGCTATTTAACACTGCAGAGCCTGTCTTGCTCTTACCTTTGGATAGTTATCTGTTGTTTCAATGCCCTTTAACACTGCAGAGCCTGTCTCGCTCTTACCTGCGGATAGTTATCTGTTGTTTTTCGATGCTCTTTAACACTGCAGAGCCTGTCTCGCTCTTACCTGCGGATAGTTATCTGTTGTTTCGATGCTCTTTAACACTGCAGAGCCTGTCTCGCTCTTACCTTTGGATAGTTAGATGTTGTTTTGATGTTCTTTAACACTGCAGAGCCTGTCTCTCTCTTGCCTTCGGATGGGTATTTGCTGTTTCAATGCTCTTTAACACTGCAGAGCCTATCTCGCTCTTACCTTTGGATAGTTATCTGTTGTTTCAATGCTCTTTAACACTGCAGAGCCTGTCTCGCTCTTACTTTCGGATAGTTATCTGTTGTTTCGATGCTCTTTAACACTGCAGAGCCTGTCTCGCTCTTACCTTCGGATAGTTATCTGTTGTTTCGATGCTCTTTAACACTGCAGAGCCTGTCTCGCTCTTACCTGTGGATAGTTATCTGTTGTTTCGATGCTCTTTAACACTGCAGAGCCTGTCTCGCTCTTACCTTTGGATAGTTAGATGTTGTTTTGATGCTCTTTAACACTGCAGAGCCTGTCTCTCTCTTACCTTCGGATGGGTATTTGCTGTTTCAATGCTCTTTAACACTGCAGAGCTTGTCTCACTCTTACCTTTGGATAGTTAGCTGTTGTTTCAATGCTATTTAACACTGCAGAGCCTGTCTCGCTCTTACCTTTGGATAGTTATCTGTTGTTTCAATGCCCTTTAACACTGCAGAGCTTGTCTCGCTCTTACCTTTGATAGTTATCTGTTGTTTCAATGCTATTTAACACTGCAGAGCTTGTCTCGCTCTTACCTTCGGATAGTTAGCTGTTGTTTCAATGCTATTTAACACTGCAGAGCCTGTCTCGCTCTAACCTTTGGATAGTTAGATGTTGTTTCGATGCTCTTTTCACAGCAGAGCCTGTCTCGCTCTTACCTGCGGATAGTTATCTGTTGTTTCGATGCTCTTTAACACTGCAGAGCCTGTCTCGCTCTTACCTTTGGATAGTTAGATGTTGTTTTGATGTTCTTTAACACTGCAGAGCCTGTCTCTCTCTTGCCTTCGGATGGGTATTTGCTGTTTCAATGCTCTTTAACACTGCAGAGCCTGTCTCGCTCTTACCTTTGGATAGTTATCTGTTGTTTCAATGCTCTTTAACACTGCAGAGCCTGTCTCGCTCTTACCTTCGGATAGTTATCTGTTGTTTCGATGCTCTTTAACACTGCAGAGCCTGTCTCGCTCTTACCTGCGGATAGTTATCTGTTGTTTCGATGCTCTTTAACACTGCAGAGCCTGTCTCGCTCTTACCTTTGGATAGTTAGATGTTGTTTTGATGTTCTTTAACACTGCAGAGCCTGTCTCTCTCTTGCCTTCGGATGGGTATTTGCTGTTTCAATGCTCTTTAACACTGCAGAGCCTGTCTCGCTCTTACCTTTGGATAGTTATCTGTTGTTTCAATGCTCTTTAACACTGCAGAGCCTGTCTCGCTCTTACCTTCGGATAGTTATCTGTTGTTTCGATGCTCTTTAACACTGCAGAGCCTGTCTCGCTCTTACCTTCGGATAGTTATCTGTTGTTTCGATGCTCTTTAACACTGCAGAGCCTGTCTCGCTCTTACCTGTGGATAGTTATCTGTTGTTTCGATGCTCTTTAACACTGCAGAGCCTGTCTCGCTCTTACCTTTGGATAGTTAGATGTTGTTTTGATGCTCTTTAACACTGCAGAGCCTGTCTCTCTCTTACCTTCGGATGGGTATTTGCTGTTTCAATGCTCTTTAACACTGCAGAGCTTGTCTCACTCTTACCTTTGGATAGTTAGCTGTTGTTTCAATGCTATTTAACACTGCAGAGCCTGTCTCGCTCTTACCTTTGGATAGTTATCTGTTGTTTCAATGCCCTTTAACACTGCAGAGCTTGTCTCGCTCTTACCTTTTGATAGTTATCTGTTGTTTCAATGCCCTTTAACACTGCAGAGCTTGTCTCGCTCTTACCTTTGGATAGTTAGATGTTGTTTCGATGCTCTTTTCACTGCAGAGCCTGTCTTGCTCTTAACTTCGGATAGTTATCTGTTGTTTCAATGCTCTTTAACACTGCAGAGCCTGTCTCGCTCTTACCTTCGGATAGTTATCTGTTGCTTCAATGCTCTTTAACACTGCAGAGCCTGTCTCGCTCTTACCTTTGGATAGTTATCTGTTGTTTCAATGCTCTTTAACACTGCAGAGCCTGTCTCGCTCTTACCTTCGGATAGTTATCTGTTGTTTCGATGCTCTTTAACACTGCAGAGCCTGTCTCGCTCTAACCTTTGGATAGTTATCTGTTGTTTCGATGCTCTTTAACACTGCAGAGCCTGTCTCGCTCTTACCTGTGGATAGTTATCTGTTGTTTCGATGCTCTTTAACACTGCAGAGCCTGTCTCGCTCTTACCTTTGGATAGTTAGATGTTGTTTCGATGCTCTTTTCACTGCAGAGCCTGTCTCTCTCTTACCTTCGGATGGGTATTTGTTGTTTCAATGCTCTTTAACACTGCAGGTCCTGTCTCGCTCTTACCTTTGGATAGTTAGCTGTTGTTTCAATGCTCTTTAACACTGCAGAGCCTGTCTCTCTCTTACCTTCGGATGGTTATCTGTTGTTTCAATGCTCTTTAACACTGCAGAGCCTGTCTCGCTCTTACCTTCGGATGGTTATCTGTTGTTTCGATGCTCTTTAACACTGCAGAGCTTGTCTCACTCTTACCTTCGGATAGTTATCTGTGGTTTCAATGCTCTTTAACACTGCAGAGCCTGTCTCGCTCTTACCTTCGGATGGTTATCTGTTGTTTCGATGCTCTTTAACACTCCTGAGCTTGTCTCACTCTTACCTTTGGATAGTTAGCTCATCCTGCTTCAACATCCTCCGAATGCTCCGCAGGATCTTCAAGTGGATCCCCACCGAAACAAGAAAAACAGTCACCCAGGCCCTCGTCACCAGCAGGCTGGACTACGGAAACGCCCTCTACGCAGGAACGACGGCTAAGCTCCTGAGACGGCTGCAACGCATCCAGAACGCCTCTGCACGTCTTATCCTCGACATCCCCCGACGCAGCCACATCACACCCCACCTGAGAGACCTGCACTGGCTCCCTGTCAACAAGAGGATAACCTTCAAGCTCCTCACCCACGCACACAAAGCACTCCACAACTCCGGACCAGCCTACCTCAACAGACGACTCAGCTTCTACACCCCACCCGCCAGCTCCGCTCGACCAGCCTCGCCCTCGCCACAGTCCCCCGCATCCGGAAAACGACCGCCGGCGGCAGATCCTTCTCCCACCTCGCCGCCAAGACCTGGAACACCCTCCCCACCAACCTCCGACAGACCCAAGGCCTACTGGCCTTCAGAAGACTCCTCAAGACCTGGCTCTTCGATCAGTAGCAGCACCACCCCCCTCTTCCCCCAGCGCCTTGAGACCCTCGCGGGTATGTAGTGCGCTTTATAAGTGACATGATTGATTGATTGATTGATAGTTAGCTGTTGTTTCAATGCTATTTAACACTGCAGAGCCTGTCTCGCTCTTACCTGCGGATAGTTATCTGTTGTTTTAATGCTCTTTAACACTGCAGAGCTTGTCTCACTCTTACCTTTGGATAGTTAGCTGCTGTTTTGATGCTCTTTAACACTGCAGAGCCTGTCTCGCTCTTACCTTCGGATAGTTATCTGTTGTTTCGATGCTCTCTAACACTGCAGAGCCTGTCTCACTCTTTACTTCGGATAGTTATCTGTTGTTTCGATGCTCTTTAACACTGCAGAGCCTGTCTCTCACTTACCTTCGGATGGGTATTTGCTGTTTCAATGCTCTTTAACACTGCAGAGCCTTTCTCGCTCTGACCTTTGGATAGTTATCTGTTGTTTCAATGCTCTTTAACACTGCAGAACCTGTCTCGCTCTTACCTTCGGATAGTTATCTGTTGCTTCAATGCTCTTTAACACTGCAGAGCCTGTCTCGCTCTTACCTTTTGATAGTTATCTGTTGTTTCAATGCTCTTTAACACTGCAGAGCCTTTCTCGCTCTTACCTTGGGATAGTTATCTGTTGTTTCAATGCTCTTTAACACTGCAGAGCCTGTCTCGCTCTTGCCTTCGGATAGTAACTGTTGTTTCGATGCTCTTTAACACTGCAGAGCCTGTCTCGCTCTTATGTTCGGATAGTTATCTGTTGTTTCGATGCTATTTAACACTGCAGAGCCTGTTTCGCTCTTACCTTTGGATAGTTAGATGTTGTTTCGATGCTCTTTTCACTGCAGAGCCTGTCTCGCTCTTACCTTTTGATAGTTATCTGTTGTTTCAATGCTCTTTAACACTGCAGAGCCTGTCTCGCTCTTACGTTTGGATAGTTATCTGTTGTTTCAATGCTCTTTAACACTGCAGAGCCTGTCTCGCTCTAACCTTTGGATAGTTATCTGTTGTTTCAATGCTCTTTAACACTGCAGAGCTTGTTTCGCTCTTACCTTTGGATAGTTATCTGTTGTTTCAATGCCCTTTAACACTGCAGAGCCTGTCTCGCTCTTACCATTTGATAGTTATCTGTTGTTTCGATGCTCTTTAACACTGCAGAGCCTGTCTCGCTCTTACCTTCGGATAGTTATCTGTTGTTTCGATGCTCTTTAACACTGCAGAGCCTGTCTCGCTCTAACCTTTGGATAGTTATCTGTTGTTTCAATGCTCTTTAACACTGCAGAGCTTGTCTCGCTCTTACCTTTGGATAGTTATCTGTTGTTTCAATAATAATAATAATAATAATAATAATACTGGAGCTTATATAGCTCAACAGCTACCTCAAGCAGAGGTGTCCCGGCGCTGTAGCAGCAGGCATTGCACGCAGAAAGAAAGCTACGGCACTAAAACCCAAACTAGTCAGCCCTAAAGAGCCAAGTCTTCAAGGCCTTTCTGAAGCAGGTCTCTGATTTTGCCTGGCCGAGGTTCCCAGGCAGGGCATTTCACATTATGGCCGTTCTAACTGCGAGCATTCTACCACCCAGACGTGCTTTCGCAAAGCGGGGAGTACAAAGCAAATTTTGGAAATTCGACCTCAATGCTCGATTTTGCTTATAGCAGCAGAGTCTGTGTTTAAGATAGCCGGGACATTTTCCATTGAGAGCCCGGTAGGCCAAAGTCATGACCTTGAATTCGATTCTTTTGGCTACCGGGAGCCAATGGAGCTCATGTAAATGCGGAGAGACATGGTGCCAAAACGGTATGCGTCTGACCAGTCTCGCAGCCGCATTCTGTATCATCTGGAGGCGGCAGATAGAATATTTAGGAGGGCCGAGGTATAAGCCATTTGCGTAGTCTAGCCTCGATATCACTGTGGCATGGACTACGGATTTGCGGCAATCTTCCGGTAGGAAATGTAAAATTTTCCGGAGATTTCTTAATTTACTAAAGCAGATAGCGGTGACCTGCTGAATTTGGGCCGAAAGGAGAGATCAGCCTCCCATCTCACGCCTAGTTTTCTGATATTAGTGGCAGGGGAAGGCGGTGGACCCATTTCAGATGGCCACCACAGATCTGAAGCTGGCACTGGGCCCTTCCCGAAGAACAGTACCTCTGTCTTCCCAGCATTGAGTTTTAATTTGTTTGTATTCATCCATAATGCTATGTCTCGCAGACACCCTTTAAAGTTCTTGAAAGCATCTACCGTCTGCTTTTGAAAGGGGAAAACAAACTGGGTATCGTCAGCGTAGGAAATCGCTTTCACTCCCCAGTTGGCAATCAAAGAGAAAAGTGGAGCTAGGTAGAGATTAAAGAGTAGAGGGCTCAGTGCTGAGCCTTGAGGGACACCGCACCAAAGATGTTTGGGTTTTGATTCAAATGGTTGTAAGGCTACTCTCTGGGTGCGGCCGCTTAAATATGATTTCAGCCAGGTCAGCACCTTCCCCCCCCAAAACCCGCATCTTGTAGTCTCTGGACCAATATGGCATGATCAACAGTGTCGAAAGCAGCAGACAGATCCAGGAGCACCAGCAGCGCTGATGCCCCTGAATCCAACGACCATCTCACTGACTCAGCCACCTCGAGAAGAGCGGTCTCAGTGCTAAAACCCGCCCGGAGTCCAGATTGTGTGTCATGCAGAGAGCCATTGCTCTCGATAAAGTTAGTCAGTTGGCGCTGGACCAGCTTCTCCAACATTTTACCTGGCGCGGGGAGCAGTGAGATTGGCCTAAGATTATTGTGGTCTCCTGGGTCACCATTTAGTTTTTTTCTCAGGGGAGGAGCGTCGCGTGTTTCCATTTGTCTGGAAAGACGCCAGTGTCAAGAGAGGTGTTCCAGGTATGAAATAGCGCACCAGTCAAAGAACGGGACAGCATTTTCCAGAGTTCAGGAGGGCAAGGATCATCTGGGGCACCTGAACGACATTTTTGAATTTCGGCTAGTGCATCTTGAGGCGAGATAGGTAAGAAATTAGTAAACAAAGGAACCTCCACCGCTCCCAATGGTGTATCTAATTTCTCTGTTGCCTCTGGTGCCGAAAAGGAGTCATAGACCTTTGCAATTTTATTAGCAAAGAAACTAGCTATATTTTCACACAAAGCTGGAGATGGTACCACTTCAGTCTCTATTGCTTTAGGCTTAAAAAAGGTTTCAATGCTCTTTAACACTGCAGGGCCTGTCTCGCTCTCACCTTCGGATAGTTATCTGTTGTTTCGATGCTCTTCAACACTGCAGAGCCTGTCTCGCTCTTACCTGTGGATAGTTATCTGTTGTTTCGATGCTCTTCAACACTGCAGAGCCTGTCTCGCTCTTACCTTTGGATAATTATCTGTTGTTTCAATGCTATTTAACACTGCAGAGCTTGTTTCGCTCTTACCTTCGGATAGTTAGCTGTTGTTTCAATGCTCTTTAACACTGCAGAGCTTGTCTCTCTCTTACCTTCGGATAGTTATCTGTTGTTTCGATGCTCTTCAACACTGCAGAGCCTGTCTCGCTCTTACCTTTGGATAATTATCTGTTGTTTCAATGCTATTTTACACTGCAGAGCTTGTCTCGCTCTTACCTTCCGATAGTTAGCTGTTGTTTCAATGCTCTTTAACACTGCAGAGCCTTTCTCGCTCTTACCTTTGGATGGTTATCTGTTGTTTTGATGCTCTTTAACACCGCAGAGCTTGTCTCGCTCTTACCTTTGGATAGTTAGCTGTTGTTTCGATGCTCTTTAACACTGCAGAGCTTGTCTCTCTCTTACCTTCGAATGGTTATCTGTTGTTTCGATGCTCTTTAACACTGCAGAGCCTTTCTCGCTCTTACCTTTGGATGGTTATCTGTTGTTTTGATGCTCTTTCACACTGCAGAGCTTGTCTCACTCTTACCTTCGGATAGTTATCTGTTGTTTTGATGCTCTTTAACACTGCGGAGCCTGTCTCGCTCTTACGTGCGGATAGTTATCTGTTGTTTTGATGCTCTTTAACACTGCAGGGCCTGTCTCGCTCTTACCTTCGGATAGTTATCTGTTGTTTCGATGCTCTTCAACACTGCAGAGCCTGTCTCGCTCTTACCTTTGGATAGTTATCTGTTGTTTCAATGCTATTTAACACTGCAGAGCTTGTCTCGCTCTTACCTTCGGATAGTTAGCTGTTGTTTCAATGCTCTTTAACACTGCAGAGCTTGTCTCGCTCTTACCTTCGGATAGTTAGCTGTTGTTTCAATGCTATTTAACACTGCAGAGCCTTTCTCGCTCTTACCTTCGGATGGTTATCTGCTGTTTCGATGCTCTTTAACACTGCAGAGCTTGTCTCTCTCTTACCTTCGGATGGGTATTTGCTGTTTTGATGATCTTTAACACTGCAGAGCCTGTCTCGCTCTTACCTACAGATGGTTGTCTGTTGTTTCGATGCTCTTTAAAACTGCACAGCCTGTCTCACTCTTACCTTCGGATGATTATCTGCTGTTTCGATGCGCTTTAACACTGCAGAGCCTGTCTCGCTCTTACCTTCAGATAGTTATCTGTGATGTCGATGATCTTTATCACTGCAGAGCCTGTCTCGCTCTTACCTTCAGATAGTTATCTGTTATTTCGATGCTCTTTAACACTGCAGAGCCTGTCTCGCTCTTACCTTCAGATAGTTATCTGTTATTTCGATGCTCTTTAACACTGCAGAGCCTGTCTCGCTCTTACCTTTGGATAGTTATCTGTTGTTTTGATGCTCTTTAACACTGCAGAGCTTGTCTCGCTCTTACCTTTGGATAGGTATCTGTTGTTTCAATGCCCTTTAACACTGCAGAGCTTGTCTCACTCTTACCTTCCCAGGCACCAGTAGTTTTGGTCTTGCAACAGTGCCTGAGGTCAGGATAATTGGGGGAGCTGAGCATCATGGGGCGGTCGGACCCTGCTAGGTTTCCTCTCACTGCAAGGTAACATGCAAGATATGGACTAGCCATGTCCTGGTTGTGTGTTGTATGTTGGTGCATGTTCTTTCAGCCGTGTGTTGCTGATGGGATATCACTGTCTTGATGAAAGTAATGCAAACTACTGCTTAGAGATACCAGTCCCACAGAACGGTTGACTCGCATGAAAGAAACCAAGTACAAATATTTACTTTCCAAAGTACAAAAAAGTATTTAATGTTTCTGTGAAATAGGAATTATTCTTTATGTTTATAATATTTCTGTCCAACAAATATATCAGTATGCAAGGGCCACTTGTACATGTTCCAGATGCAGGGGATATGATGTTACATTTTTGGCCTAGACATGCTCATGGCAGTGGTGGTTATCTCCCTGTGAATACACGCTAAGGTGGACATGGGTCCAACCCTCTTCCAATTTAGGAAAGAGCTGAACAACACTCTTTTATGATGGAGTAACAGCCCAGGTTGGCACTTAGAAACCAGCCAGCAGTCCAATCACAGGCTGGATTTACCCCTGCCTTGGACCACGCAGAGTCTGCACTGCCGTTCAGCTAGGTGTGTGCAATACACATACCACATACAAACATATATACATACATATATACATACATGCATAAATACAAACATACACACATATATGCATACATGAATACATGCATACATACATTCATACATACATACATAAAAACAAACATACATACATGCATACATACATACATATATGCATCCATACATATATACATACATACATACATATGTGCATACATACATACATAAATTCATACATTCATACACAAATACAAAAATACATACATACATACATGCATACATGCATGTACAATTACATATATGCATACATACATGAATACATACATAAATAAATACAAACATTCATACATATATGGATACATACATATATAGATAGATGCATACATGCATACATACATACATGCATACATGCATACATAGAGACAGACAGACAGACAAAGGCCCAGAGATAGATATAGAAACTAATTAAGGAAGAAGTGTAAACAGGTGTAAGGAGGTCATAGGGCAGGGAGGGAAGGGGGTGGGACCAATGTATCTAAAGTGAGGGTGATGGTGTTGTGGAGTGACCATGGCTGAGGATATAAGGGAGGATGTATGCCTTTTATCAACTACAGAGAGTGAGAGTGAGTGGGAGGCAGAGGGGGGGAATCGTCATGGAATCACTGTGTGTAGATTTAGAGGTACAGAGACAGGGGTGGAGGAACAGAGAGGTTACAGAAAACACACTAAGATGAATCAATGATGTAAAGTAGGAGATTTGGAGATGAGGTGTGAGTGAGGTGAAAAGAGGGGGATTCCAAAGGAGATGGACTCAGTGGTTATACATTAAGTAGGAGAAAGGCTAATGCAGACGTAAATGCTACGAGTGTCCATACAGCGAGGGAGACGCTTGGGCAGACCGGGTCTGGGTATACTAGTGATGCTGATAAAAGCTCATGTATGTACGGAAGGACATATTAAATGAATGTGTTCCTTCTATAGTGTCCCAGCTCTGAAAAACACCCATAGATTTGCAAACTGCTGCCTGTCCTCAGGTACCCTCTCTCACTCTTAATTACACCAGTGATCTCCAGCAGACACCAGGGTCTGCATCCCTGCCCAAGGCTGGGTCAGATGCAGGAGTCTTGCAGCTTCTGCTGCCTGTCCTCAGGTACCCCCCCCCTCTCTTCCATCCAGCAGACACTAGGGTCTGCATCCCTGCCCAAGGCTGCACCAGATGCATGAGTCTTGCAGTTTCTGCTGCCTGTCCTCAGGCACCCCCCTCTCTTCCATCCAGCAGACACCAGAGTCAGCATCCCTGCCCCAGGCTGCACCAGATGCATGAGTCTTGCGGGTTCTGCTGCCTGTCCTCAGGTACCCCCCTCTCTTCCATCCAGCAGACACCAGGGTCTGCATCCCTGCCCAAGGCTGCACCAGATGCATGAGTCTTGCAGTTTCTGCTGCCTGTCCTCAGGCACCCCCCCCCCCTCTCTTCCATCCAGCAGACACCAGAGTCAGCAGCCCTGCCCCAGGCTGCACCAGATGCATGAGTCTTGCGGGTTCTGCTGCCTGTCCTCAGGTACCCCCCCCCTCTCTTCCATCCAGCAGACACCAGAGTCAGCATCCCTGCCCAAGGGTCAGATGCATGGCCTCTGCAGCTTCCCCCAGCACAGCACCTTTTCAGTTTTTGCTGCCTTGGCTGGCAGGCATGCATTAATCTTGGCGAATCAGAGCAGTTTCTGATCTTGTCCTTCTGCTGGCACAAGACTCTGCCTTCTGCTGCTCTAAATATAAATGTGAATGCATGAGCTTTGGGTTATGCAAATCAAGCGTCTTCTGTCCTATCTTAACCCGACTCAGCTCAAATGTCTTGCTTGTGTTGACAAACAGGGAAATGTGATGGAAAAACACAATTCAATTTTCATAACAGATTTTAATGTACGTGTGTGTGTTTGTGTGTGTGTGTGTGTGTGAGTGTGTGTATGTTTGGGTGCAACATATACACATGTAGACAGACAGACAGATAGATAGATAGAAGTTTCATGCAGATCGGGGAATTGGGGGTAAAAAAGTGGGTAAAAATAGGCCTGGACGGAATTTTTTATTCTGCAGGCAGAATCGGAGGAATTTGTTATTCCGTAGTACTCTTGTAACGCAGAATTACTAATACATTCCGCTGCTCCGCCGGCAGAATTAATCTGCATTAAATTGTTTCTAAACAGGGCTGGAAGAAGGAGCAGTGCCTCTATGTTTAAAAAACACTGCATATTAAAGTTTAATTGGCAGTGTTTTTAAACGTAAAGAGACTGCGCCCTCGCGCGGGCCTGTTTACAAACCACTGTAGCGCATGATCACTGCAGAGTATGTAAGGGCGCAGACGGGTATGCAGTGCAGAGTGATACGCAGTGGTTTGTAAAGTTTAGAAACCACTGCATATCACTTGGTGGCAGCGCCCTTACATACGTATGTAAGGGCGCCGAGGGGTGTGCAGTGCAGAGTGATATGCAGTGGTTTGTAAAGTTTAGAAACCACTGCATATCACTTGGTGGCAGCGCCCTTACATACGTATGTAAGGGTGCCGAGGGGTATGCAGTGCAAAGTGATATGCAGTGGTTTGTAAAGTTTAGAAACCACTGCATATCACTTGGTGGCAGCGCCCTTACATACGAATGTAAGGGCGCCGAGGGATGTGCAGTGCAGAGTGATATGCAGTGGTTTGTAAAGTTTAGAAACCACTGCATATCACTTGGTGGCAGCGCCCTTACATACGAATGTAAGGGCGCCGAGGGATGTGCAGTGCAGAGTGATATGCAGTGGTTTGTAAAGTTTAGAAACCACTGCATATCACTTGGTGGCAGCGCCCTTACATACTCTGCAGTGATCACTGCAAAGTATGTAAGGGCGCCGTGTGGTACTTGGCTGCACTATTTTCTAAGCGCAAAATGCATCCTGACATCCATTCCATTTTTGGACGCGAGGATGCATTTTGCACTAAGAAAATAGAGCCATATGCCCATTCCACTGAGTCGTGGGATTCTGCAGAATCTTGCAGAATTTTAATGGAATTCTGTGGAATTCCGTGGAATCAAACTCCGCCAGTCCCCCCCACCCCTAGTCAAAAACATGATATTGCCAAATCTTTCCCTTCTGCCACAGAAAAATGGCTGAACAGAGTGAGTCCAAACTTGGCATGAAAGTAAAACTTTACCCAAGGACACGTGTCTGCTTCGTTTGGTTTAAATCTATTCAGTATCTTTGTTTGAGAAAGTAGTAACAGAGAGAGTGTCTTGAGGGGGTTCTGGATTTCCTGTGACCTGTCAATCAATGTAGAGATATCTGGACCGTTAGTCCACACATGATCCATGACCCTGGGTTCATGGACCATTCACAGACCCAAATTTTAAAGAAATACTCAAATCTGATTAGACAAGGGAGCTACACGATGGAGCTTTTTCTTTCGTTGTCCATTTTAAGTCTGTGGATACCGACATAGCCCATGAGCTTGAATCCGATTGGTCAGCCTAAACTTGAAGAAGAGTATTGTGGTTGTCTTTACAAGATGTGGGACTGAACTGGGTCTGTGGACCCTTAGAAGGTCCAACAGCGATCCACCACCCTGTATGGGTTTGCATATCCAAACTGGGCTCTGCAAACCCCCCCTTAAAAAGAAAAAAAAGGAAAAAGGTGACCGGTCTGAGCTTGGATGCCCAAAGGTTGTGGCCAGTAGGGAATGACTGTCTGTGGAAGGTTGGGTCCATGCCCGCTGCTAGGCTTGCTGCTCATGGCTAAAGGCCATGGGCAGCGGTGTTGGCCTCCCGTGGCACGTTTGGTACAAAATCTGGCCATAGGCAACGGGCCGTGGCCAATCCCACCCATGGCAAGGCCCTGCACAGAAGGGTTGGGCACAGAGCCAGGTTTGGGGAAAGAACTGGCCGAAGGGGAATAGTTTCATACAAATTAAATTTAGTGTGTCATCAAAAAAACTGAAATTACTTGGAACAAATGACAGTTAAAGTGAAATTATGGTTAGGAATTATGAAAACGCCTTTATGTATGTTTGAAACAACTTCCGAAACTAATCTAAAAAACACAATTAATTCGAAGTTATGGTTTCAAAACAAAACATAAAACAACTGAAATTCACCAATTTAATGTTGACGGCACAGTGCCTAACTTTCTCAACAGCCATGCAAACCACAACCCGACAGCAAATGCAATGCATATGACTTCAAAATATTTACACCTAGTAACAGTCCCTAAAAGCACGTCATTTAATTAACAAACTGTATAATAAAAATAAATAAATACTACAACATTAATCATCATTTCATTCATAAAGTTGATGGTAATGTGATATAATGTAATCTCATCTGCATGATTATGTATGACCTTTGTCACTTCAAGGATGAGGTCACGAGCCTTGAAGTGGGTCTGCAAGTCATGGTTTGCATGGCTGTGAAGGGAGTTAGGGTGGAGCTAAAGAAAATGGCAAATTTAGTGACTTTTAGGTTTTGTTTTGTGAACATAATTTCACTGAAGCTGTAGTTTTTTTCAGTAAATATACATGATGTGCACAAACTACAGGCACTGAAGACATCAAGGAGCAGAAGCTCAGCACCACCCCGGGCTCAGTAGAACTTTATAACAAGTATTGGCAAAGCCAATTAATTTTGCTTCTTTTTCATGCACTTATTCGCAGTTGACATTGGCTTTACCATTTCATGTACAATGGTGGCACAAGCATTGGCAATGCCCGTGGCCGCCATCTTGGGTTATTATTTTGTATACTTCAAAGAGGATCCTCGCGTTGCATGAATTTGTAACATATTGGCCGTATTTGAACGGAATAAGTATACAAAATAATATTGATATACTGTTCCGAAATGAATACTATGTTATTTCCAAACACAACATGGCAGCCATGTTGGAACTATTCGAAATAACACTCCAAGACTGATGCTTGCTCGTAGCGGGTTCGCCAATGCTTGCAACACAATTCTGCAAGCACTGGCAAAGCCAACAGAAGCAGCAGCTGTGACGAGTGACTGAGAGAAAGAGAGGCAGGGAGGGGGTGATAGAGCGACTCTGTGCTCGGTGTTGGCAGAGGGATGGGTAATCGGAAGGGGACAGAGAGCGACACTGGGACAGTGTATTGGGGTACGGATATCGAGATGAGAGTAAAAGTCAAGTCAAATAAAAAGCAAGGTCAATTCTCATTGCTCGGGGGGTAAGCTAAACAGAAGAAGAGGGAGGAAAGACATCCAAACATGAGCTTGGGAGAGTCTCAAGGCCCACGCGAGGTATATCTTAAAGTATTGATTGGACAGCTACAGCCGCCTGGGACAGTCGCGAGGCCCACGCGAGGTATATCTTAAAGTATTGATTGGACAGCTACAGCCGCCTCGGATAGTCCCGAGGCCCACGCGAGGTATATCTTAAAGTATTGATTGGACAGCTAGAGTCACCTGGGACAGTCGCGAGGCCCACGCGAGGTATATCTTAAAGTATCGATTGGACAGCTACAGCCGCCTGGGACAGTCGCGAGGCCCACGCGAGGTATATCTTAAAGTATCGATTGGACAGCTACAGCCGCCTGGGGCAGTCCTGAGGCACACACGAGGTATGTCTTAAAGTATTGATAGACAGCTACAGCCGCCTGGGACAGTCGCGAGGCCCACGCGAGGTATAACTTAAAGTATCGATTGGACAGCTACAGCCTCCTGGGACAGTCGCGAGGCCCACGCGAGGTATATCTTAAAGTATCGATTGGACAGCTACTGCCGCCTGGGACAGTTGCGAGGCCCACGTGAGGTATATCTTAAAGTATCGATTGGACAGCTACAGCCGCCTGGGACAGTCGCGAGGCCCACACGAGGTATATCTTAAAGTATTAATTGGACAGCTACAGCCGCCTGGGACAGTCGCGAGGCCCACGCGAGATATATCTTAAAGTATCGATTGGACAGCTACAGCCGCCTGGGACAGTCGCGAGGCCCATGCGTGGTATATCTTAAAGTATTGATTGGACAGCTACAGCCGCCTGGGACAGTTGCGAGGCCCTCGCGAGGTATATCTTAAAGTATCGCTTGGACAGCTACAGCCGCCTGGGACAGTCGCGAGGCCAGCACGAGGTATATCTTAAAGTATTGACAGACAGCTACAGCTGCCTATAACAAGCCTGCAGCGGCCAGCCTAAGAGTGCTGTACATGCCTCGGTCGTTGCCCTCCGAACAGAGAAGGTCTTGAGGTGAATGTGAAGACGAGATATGGACAATATTATAACTATCGCCTTAATAAGAGGCCAGAGCAAGCTGCACACATATGCACCATCTGCAAACATGCCAAAAAGACCAGACTCAGGTGGGAAACTCCCAATTTGTAAACCAAGAAATGGCTTTATTTTATCTGTCTCCCACTAACAATTGCCTCTGCTTCAATAGAAGTCAAAGGGGAAAACACATTCCCCCGATTGTTTTTTTTCAAAATCGTCCACGTTTCCGTTTTAAAATGTGAGCACTTGTGTGCCTGAGCAGAGCCATGTGATAGGCTGAGCAAGGACACACGTGCTCGCCAGGGCAGGACTCTCCCAGGCTTCCGGTACTGACTCAGCCCTGCCAAGTACCACGCATCAGCTGTTGGACTAACGCATGTGGTGGTCGCATCACCGCACTGAAATGGCAAGTCATGCATATTAGCGCCTGTGCCTCAGGTGTCAAGCACTGAGCGATACAAAAGGGGATGATGGACGGAACGTTTGAGCCAATCAAACACTCACCCCCAGGCAACTGATCTGGGTTTAATCCATCATCATTCTTTAGCTCACTCCACCACCCCAGTTCAGACATGGCCATATGCAAATCAGTCTGACCCTGTGCCTCATGGGAACAGTCCAGCCCGAACTGCCAAGCCATGTCTTCCCTGGACCGGAAACAAGCATCCTAGGACCGGTTTCTGGCATTTCAGCCGTCATCAGCCAGGCTTGCTTGAATCCAGTGGCAAAGTGAGCAAGGGACCCACGTCTGGGCATACCCCCGCCAACTTAGGGCGACCAAAGCGATACAAAAGGGGATGATGGACGGAACGTTTGAGCCAATCAAACACTCACCCCCAGTCAACTGATCTGGGTTTAATCCATCATCATTCTTTAGCTCACTCCACCACCCCAGTTCAGACATGGCCATATGCAAATCAGTCTGACCCTGTGCCTCATGGGAACAGTCCAGCCCGAACTGCCAAGCCATGTCTTCCCTGGACCGGAAACAAGCATCCTAGGATTTCAGCCGTCATCAGCCAGGCTTGCTTGAATCCAGTGGCAAAGTGAGCAAGGGACCCACGTCTGGGCATACCCCACCAACTTAGGGCGACCAAAGCGATACAAAAGGGGATGATGGACGGAACGTTTGAGCCAATCAAACACTCACCCCCAGTCAACTGATCTGGGTTTAATCCATCATCATTCTTTAGCTCACTCCACCACCCCAGTTCAGACATGGCCATATGCAAATCAGTCTGACCCTGTGCCTCATGGGAACAGTCCAGCCCGAACTGCCAAGCCATGTCTTCCCTGGACCGGAAACAAGCATCCTAGGACCGGTTTCTGGCATTTCAGCCGTCATCAGCCAGGCTTGCTTGAATCCAGTGGCAAAGTGAGCAAGGGACCCACGTCTGGGCATACCCCCGCCAACTTAGGGCGACCAAAGCGATACAAAGGGGATGATGGACGGAACGTTTGAGCCAATCAAACACTCACCCCCAGTCAACTGATCTGGGTTTAATCCATCATCATTCTTTAGCTCACTCCACCACCCCAGTTCAGACATGGCCATATGCAAATCAGTCTGACCCTGTGCCTCATGGGAACAGTCCAGCCCGAACTGCCAATTTGTAAACCAAGAAATGGCTTTATTTTATCTGTCTCCCACTAACAATTGCCTCTGCTTCAATAGAAGTCAAAGGGGAAAACACATTCCCCCGATTGTTTTTTTTCAAAATCGTCCACGTTTCCGTTTTAAAATGTGAGCACTTGTGCGCCTGAGCAGAGCCATGTGATAGGCTGAGCAAGCACACACGTGCTCGCCAGGGCAGGACTCTCCCAGGCTTCCGGTACTGACTCAGCCCTGCCAAGTACCACGCATCAGCTGTTGGACTAACGCATGTGGTGGTCGCATCACCGCACTGAAATGGCAAGTCATGCATATTAGCGCCTGTGCCTCCGGTGTCAAGCACTGAGCTGCGGCAGCGCTGGTTATAGTCTGTTTAACTACTAATCGAGTGGCAGAGCAGCCGGCAGCGCGCGGTGCTCGGCAGACTTCAGGGGGCTAGGCTGAGATTGCTAACACTGCAGAATTATTGAACCAATCACCGCACGGCGGTGCAGCATTCCGCATACTTTACCTGACGTCACAGTGCGTGCCTGCCCATGGGTAGCCGAGTCATTGAAGGTCAGGAGTCAGTGTGTGAGTTCTCTGTCAGACTCACACAGTTATTGAGCGAGTAGGTCGCCACGTTACGAAGGCTGCCTCCGGCTTCTCCCCCCTCCACTGGCGCGAGTCAGCGCAGTGGGTGCAGTTGAATTCTGCACTGACTGCTGTTGATGATGAGCTCGCGGAGCGGAGCAAGCCGTGGTATAATGTAGGGGTGGGCGGAATTTGCGTAGTCGCGCTACGCAAAGCTCCGCAAAACGGTAAAAATCTCCGCGAGCACGCAAACGTTCCGCGAACACGCGGAATTGCTTGTTCCGCTCGTTCGCGATGCTTTTTTCCTGTTCGCGAACGCTGTTTGCGTGCTCGGGGAGAAATATCTCGCGAACACGCATTTTGAAAGCGCGAACAAGCAAAAAAATTCCGCGAAGCCGGGGATCACGGAACTTTTGGTAATTCCGCGTTCTCGCCGGAACGCGAAATTACCCAAATTACCCAAATTCCGCAAATTCCGCGAGCGGAACGGAATTTACCGCACAGGCCTAGTATAATGAATCCCGCTGAGTCCCAACCGAGTCTGACCCCACGACCCCGAGCCATGGCCACCGTGGTCCGAGCGGAGGCGGACTCACGTACCCCCGCCAGTCTACTACTGGTTGGTTTGCGGCCCCACAGCTGAGCAAGCCAGGCCGCAGCCAGCATGCAGGCAATACAGCTGCTCTCTAGCCGCCCCTGCAAATTCTAATAAGTGTGTGTGCCCAAGCCCTGGATGCATGAAATCATCAGTTAAGGTTGTGGTAAATTTAAAGTTCCAAATGTGCTTGCATTAATGCGGTGCCTAACAGAGAAGTCAGTGCCTATTATTTAAGAATATGATGTAAGGAAGGTCAGGGAGTGGTGACGTGAGTAAGTTTGATAATTAAAATCGAACAAAACCAGTTCATTCACTGTGTCTGCAAAGCCAGCACCAACCATGTGTGTCTGTACAGAGTGTGGCTTTTATAACATTACACTAAATATGTTTCCCTGGTGTTCATTGCTTGACTTTGCTCGTAAAAGAGTGTCACTCATAGTCGTTGAAATCTTGTCACTCATAATTACAGTGAAATTATGAAAATGTTACACATAGCAGTCTGAAACCTTGGTAGCTATGTAGACTGCTCCTGACTCTCCCAGGCTCTGACTGTTCCTGACTCTCCCAGGCTCTGACTGTTCCTGACTCTCCCAGGCTCTGACTGTTCCTGACTCTCCCAGGCTCTGACTGTTCCTGACTCTCCCAGTCTCTGACTGTTCCTGACTCTCCCAGGCTCTGACTGTTCTTGACTCTCCCAGGCTCTGACTGTTCCTGTCTCTCCCAGGCTCTGACTGTTCCTGACTCTCTCAAGCTCTGACTGTTCCTGACTCTCCCAGGCTCTGACTGTTCCTCCCCTCCCAGGCTCTGACTGTTCCTGACTCTCCCAAGCTCTGACTGTTCCTGACTCTCTCAAGCTCTGACTGTTCCTGACTCTCCCAGGCTCTGACTGTTCCTCCCCTCCCAGGCTCTGACTGTTCCTGACTCTCCCAAGCTCTGACTGTTCCCCTCTCTCCCAGGCTCTGACTGTTCCTGACTCTCCCAGGCTCTGACTGTTCCTGACTCTCCCAGGCTCTGACTGTTACTGACTCTCCCAGGCTCTGAATGTTCCTGACTCTCCCAGGCTCTGACTGTTACTGACTCTCCCAGGCTCTGAATGTTCCTGACTCTCCCAGGCTCTGACTGTTCCTGACTCTCCCAGGCTCTGACTGTTCCTGACTCTCCCAGACTCTGGCTGTTCCTCTCTCTCCCAGGCTCTGACTGTTCCTCACTCTCCCAGGCTCTGACTGTTCCTGACTTTCCCAGGCTCTGACTGTTCCTCTCTCTCCCAGGCTCTGACTGTTCCTGACTCTCCCAGGCTCTGAATGTTCCTGACTCCCTCAGGCTCTGACTGTTCCTGACTCTCCCAGGCTCTGACTGTTCCTGACTCTCCCGCGCTCTAACTGTTCCTCTCTCTCCCAGGCTCTGACTGTTCCTGACTCTCCCAGGCTCTGACTGTTCCTGACTCTCCCAGACTCTGGCTGTTCCTCTCTCTCCCAGGCTATGACTGTTCCTCTCTCTCCCAGGCTCTGACTGTTCCTCTCTCTCCCAGGCTCTGACTGTTCCTGACTCTCCCAGGCTCTGACTGTTCCTGACTCTCCCAGGCTCTGAATGTTCCTGACTCTCCCAGGCTCTGACTGTTCCTGACTCTCCCAGGCTCTGACTGTTCCTGACTCTCCCAGACACTGGCTGTTCCTCTCTCTCCCAGGCTCTGACTGTTCCTCACTCTCCCAGGCTCTGACTGTTCCTGACTCTCCCAGACTCTGGCTGTTCCTCTCTCTCCCAGGCTCTGACTGTTCCTCTCTCTCCCAGGCTCTGACTGTTCCTGACTCTCCCAGGCTCTGAATGTTCCTGACTCTCTCAGGCTCTGACTGTTCCTGACTCTCCCAGGCTCTGACTGTTCCTGACTCTCACGCGCTCTAACTGTTCCTCTCTCTCCCAGGCTCTGACTGTTCCTGACTCTCCCAGGCTCTGACTGTTCCTGACTCTCCCAGACTCTGGCTGTTCCTCTCTCTCCCAGGCTCTGACTGTTCCTCTCTCTCCCAGGCTCAGACTGTTCCTCTCTCTCCCAGGCACTGACTGTTCCTGACTCTCCCAGGCTCTGACTGTTCCTAACTCTCCCAGGCTCTGACTGTTTCTGCTCTGACTGTTCTAGACTCTCCCTGGCTCCGACTGCTCCTCTCTCTTCCAGGCTCTGCCTGTTCCTCTCTCTCCCAGGCTCTGACTGTTCCTGACTCTCCCAGGCTCTGACTGTTCCTGACTCTCCCAGGCTCTGACTGTTCCTGACTCTCCCAGTCTCTGACTGTTCCTGACTCTCCCAGGATCTGACTGTTCCGGACTCTCCCAGGTTCTGACTGTTCCGGACTGTTCCGGACTCTCCCAGGCTCTGACTGTTCCAGACTCTCCCAGGCTCTGACTGTTCCTCTCTCTCCCAGGCTCTGACTGTTCCTGACTCTCCCAGGCCCTGACTGTTCCTGACTCTCCCAGTCTCTGACTGTTCCTGACTCTCCCAGGCTCTGACTGTTCCTGACTCTCATAGACAGTGACTGGTCCAGACTCTCCCAGGCTCTGACTGTTCCTAACTCTCCCAGGCTCTGACTGTTCTAGAATCTCCCAGGCTCTGACTGTTCCCCTCTCTCCCTGGCTCTGACAGTTCATGATTCTCCCAGGCTCTGACCGTTCCTGCTCTGACTTTTCCTCACTCTCCCAGGCTTCTGGTATTGACTGTTACTGACTCTCCCGCGCTCTAACTGTTCCTCTCTCTCCCAGGCTCTGACTGTTACTGACTCTCCCACGCTCTAACTGTTCCTCTCTCTCCCAGGCTCTGACTGTTCCCCTCTCTCCCAGGCTCTGACTGTTCCTGATTTTCCCAGGTTCTGACCATTCCTGCCCTGACTGTTCCTGACTCTCCCAGGCTCTGACTGTTCCTCCCCTCCCAGGCTCTAACTGTTCCTGACTCTCCCAAGCTCTGACTGTTCCCTCTCTCCTAGGCTCTGACTGTTCCCCTCTCTCCCAGGCTCTGACTGTTCCTGACTCTCCCAGGCTCTGACTGTTCCTGACTCTCCCAGGCTCTGAATGTTCCTGACTCTCCCAGGCTCTGACTGTTCCTGACTCTCCCAGGCTCTGACTGTTCCTGACTCTCCCGCGCTCTAACTGTTCCTCTCTCTCCCATCCTCTGACTGTTCCTGATTCTCCCAGGCTCTGACCGTTCCTGCTCTGACTGTTCCTCACTCTCCCAGGCTTCTGGTATTGACTGTTACTGACTCTCCCAGGCTCTGACTGTTCCTGATTCTCCCAGGCTCTGACTGTTCCTGACTCTCCCAGGCTCTGACTGTCCCTCTCTCTCCCAGGCTCTAACTGTTCCTGACTCTCCCAGGCTCTGACTGTTCCTGACTCTCCCAGGCTCTGACCTTTCCTGTTTTGACTGTTCCTGACTCTCCCAGGCTCTGACTGTTTCTGACCCTCCCAGGCTATGACTTTTCCTGACTCTCCCAGGCTCTGACTGTTCCTCTCTCTCCCAGGATCTGACTGTTCCGGATTCTCCCAGGCTCTGACTGTTCTAGAATCTCCCAGGCTCTGACTGTTCCCCTCTCTCTCAGGCTCTGACTGTTCCCCTCCCTCCCAGGCTCTGACTGTTCCTGATTCTCCCAGGTTCTGACTGTTCCTCACTCTCCCAGGCTCTAACTGTACCTCTCTCTCCCAGGCTCTGACTGTTCCTGACTCTCCCAGTCTCTGAATGTTCCTGACTCTCCCAGGCTTCTGGTATTGACTGTTCCTGACTCTCCCAGGCTCTGACGGTTTCTCCCCTCCCAGGCTCTGACTGTTCCTGGCTCTCCCAAGCTCTGACTGTTTCTGACTCTCCCAGGTTCTGACTGTTCCCCTCTCCCAGGCTCTGACTGTTCCTGATTGTCCCAGGTTCTGAACATTCCTGCCCTGACTGTTCCTGACTCTCCCAGGCTCTGACTGTTCCTCCCTCCCAGGCTCTGACTGTTCCTGACTCTCCCAGGCTCTGACTGTTCCTGACTCTCCCAGGCTCTGACTGTTCCTGACTCTCCCAGGCTCTGACTGTTCCTGACTCTCCCAGGCTCTGACTGTTCCTCACTCACCCAGGCTCTGACTGTTCCTGACTCTCCCAGGCTCTGACTGTTCCCGACTCTCCCAGGCTCTGAAAGTTCCCGACTCTCCCAGGCTCTGACTGTTCCTGACTCTCCCAAGTTCTGACTGTTCCCCTCTCTCCCTGACTCTGACTGTTCCTGATTCTCCCAGGCTCTGACCGTTCCTGCTCTGACTGTTCCTCACTCTCCCAGGCTTCTGGTATTGACTGTTACTGACTCTCCCAGGCTCTGACTGTTCCTGACTCTCCCAGGCTCTGACTGTTCCTGACTCTCCCAGGCTCTGACTGTTCCTGACTCTCCCAGGCTCTGACTGTCCCTCTCTCTCCCAGGCTCTGACTGTTCCTGACTCTCCCAGGCTCTGACTGTTCCTGACTCTCCCAGGCTCTGACCATTCCTGCTTTGACTGTTCCTGACTCTCCCAGGCTCTGACTGTTCCTGACCCTCCCAGGCTATGACTTTTCCTGACTCTCCCAGGCTCTGACTGTTCCTCTCTCTCCCAGGATCTGACTGTTCCGGATTCTCCCAGGCTCTGACTGTTCTAGAATCTCCCAGGCTCTGACTGTTCCCTCTCTCTCAGGCTCTGACTGTTCCCCTCCCTCCCAGGCTCTGACTGTTCCTCATTCTCCCAGGTTCTGACTGTTCCTCACTCTCCCAGGCTCTAACTGTACCTCTCTCTCCCAAGCTCTGACTGTTCCTGACTCTCCCAGTCTCTGAATGTTCCTGACTCTCCCAGGCTTCTGGTATTGACTGTTCCTGACTCTCCCAGGCTCTGACGGTTCCTCCCCTCCCAGGCTCTGACTGTTCCTGACTCTCCCAAGCTCTGACTGTTTCTGACTCTCCCAGGCTCTGACTGTTCCCCTCTCTCCCAGGCTCTGACTGTTCCTGTCTCTCCCAGGCTCTGACTGTTCCTGACTCTCCCAGGCTCTGACTGTTCCTGACTCTCCCAGGCTCTGAATGTTCCTGACTCTCTCAGGCTCTGACTGTTCCTGACTCTCCCAGGCTCTGACTGTTCCTGACTCTCACGCGCTCTAACTGTTCCTCTCTCTCCCAGGCTCTGACTGTTCCTGACTCTCCCAGGCTCTGACTGTTCCTGACTCTCCCAGACTCTGGCTGTTCCTCTCTCTCCCAGGCTCTGACTGTTCCTCTCTCTCCCAGGCTCAGACTGTTCCTCTCTCTCCCAGGCACTGACTGTTCCTGACTCTCCCAGGCTCTGACTGTTCCTAACTCTCCCAGGCTCTGACTGTTTCTGCTCTGACTGTTCTAGACTCTCCCTGGCTCCGACTGCTCCTCTCTCTTCCAGGCTCTGCCTGTTCCTCTCTCTCCCAGGCTCTGACTGTTCCTGACTCTCCCAGGCTCTGACTGTTCCTGACTCTCCCAGGCTCTGACTGTTCCTGACTCTCCCAGTCTCTGACTGTTCCTGACTCTCCCAGGATCTGACTGTTCCGGACTCTCCCAGGATCTGACTGTTCCGGACTGTTCCGGACTCTCCCAGGCTCTGACTGTTCCAGACTCTCCCAGGCTCTGACTGTTCCTCTCTCTCCCAGGCTCTGACTGTTCCTGACTCTCCCAGGCCCTGACTGTTCCTGACTCTCCCAGTCTCTGACTGTTCCTGACTCTCCCAGGCTCTGACTGTTCCTGACTCTCATAGACAGTGACTGGTCCAGACTCTCCCAGGCTCTGACTGTTCCTAACTCTCCCAGGCTCTGACTGTTCTAGAATCTCCCAGGCTCTGACTGTTCCCTCTCTCCCTGGCTCTGACAGTTCATGATTCTCCCAGGCTCTGACCGTTCATGCTCTGACTGTTCCTCACTCTCCCAGGCTTCTGGTATTGACTGTTACTGACTCTCCCGCGCTCTAACTGTTCCTCTCTCTCCCAGGCTCTGACTGTTACTGACTCTCCCACGCTCTAACTGTTCCTCTCTCTCCCAGGCTCTGACTGTTCCCTCTCTCCCAGGCTCTGACTGTTCCTGATTTTCCCAGGTTCTGACCATTCCTGCCCTGACTGTTCCTGACTCTCCCAGGCTCTGACTGTTCCTCCCCTCCCAGGCTCTAACTGTTCCTGACTCTCCCAAGCTCTGACTGTTCCCCTCTCTCCTAGGCTCTGACTGTTCCCCTCTCTCCCAGGCTCTGACTGTTCCTGACTCTCCCAGGCTCTGACTGTTCCTGACTCTCCCAGGCTCTGAATGTTCCTGACTCTCCCAGGCTCTGACTGTTCCTGACTCTCCCAGGCTCTGACTGTTCCTGACTCTCCCGCGCTCTAACTGTTCCTCTCTCTCCCATCCTCTGACTGTTCCTGATTCTCCCAGGCTCTGACCGTTCCTGCTCTGACTGTTCCTCACTCTCCCAGGCTTCTGGTATTGACTGTTACTGACTCTCCCAGGCTCTGACTGTTCCTGATTCTCCCAGGCTCTGACTGTTCCTGACTCTCCCAGGCTCTGACTGTCCCTCTCTCTCCCAGGCTCTAACTGTTCCTGACTCTCCCAGGCTCTGACTGTTCCTGACTCTCCCAGGCTCTGACCTTTCCTGTTTTGACTGTTCCTGACTCTCCCAGGCTCTGACTGTTCCTGACCCTCCCAGGCTATGACTTTTCCTGACTCTCCCAGGCTCTGACTGTTCCTCTCTCTCCCAGGATCTGACTGTTCCGGATTCTCCCAGGCTCTGACTGTTCTAGAATCTCCCAGGCTCTGACTGTTCCCCTCTCTCTCAGGCTCTGACTGTTCCCCTCCCTCCCAGGCTCTGACTGTTCCTGATTCTCCCAGGTTCTGACTGTTCCTCACTCTCCCAGGCTCTAACTGTACCTCTCTCTCCAGGCTCTGACTGTTCCTGACTCTCCCAGTCTCTGAATGTTCCTGACTCTTCCAGGCTTCTGGTATTGACTGTTCCTGACTCTCCCAGGCTCTGACGGTTTCTCCCCTCCCAGGCTCTGACTGTTCCTGGCTCTCCCAAGCTCTGACTGTTTCTGACTCTCCCAGGTTCTGACTGTTCCCCTCTCTCCCAGGCTCTGACTGTTCCTGATTGTCCCAGGTTCTGACCATTCCTGCCCTGACTGTTCCTGACTCTCCCAGGCTCTGACTGTTCCTCCCCTCCCAGGCTCTGACTGTTCCTGACTCTCCCAGGCTCTGACTGTTCCTGACTCTCCCAGGCTCTGACTGTTCCTGACTCTCCCAGGCTCTGACTGTTCCTGACTCTCCCAGGCTCTGACTGTTCCTCACTCACCCAGGCTCTGACTGTTCCTGACTCTCCCAGGCTCTGACTGTTCCCGACTCTCCCAGGCTCTGACTGTTCCCGACTCTCCCAGGCTCTGACTGTTCCTGACTCTCCCAAGTTCTGACTGTTCCCCTCTCTCCCTGACTCTGACTGTTCCTGATTCTCCCAGGCTCTGACCGTTCCTGCTCTGACTGTTCCTCACTCTCCCAGGCTTCTGGTATTGACTGTTACTGACTCTCCCAGGCTCTGACTGTTCCTGACTCTCCCAGGCTCTGACTGTTCCTGACTCTCCCAGGCTCTGACTGTTCCTGACTCTCCCAGGCTCTGACTGTCCCTCTCTCTCCCAGGCTCTGACTGTTCCTGACTCTCCCAGGCTCTGACTGTTCCTGACTCTCCCAGGCTCTGACCATTCCTGCTTTTACTGTTCCTGACTCTCCCAGGCTCTGACTGTTCCTGACCCTCCCAGGCTATGACTTTTCCTGACTCTCCCAGGCTCTGACTGTTCCTCTCTCTCCCAGGATCTGACTGTTCCGGATTCTCCCAGGCTCTGACTGTTCTAGAATCTCCCAGGCTCTGACTGTTCCCCTCTCTCTCAGGCTCTGACTGTTCCCCTCCCTCCCAGGCTCTGACTGTTCCTCATTCTCCCAGGTTCTGACTGTTCCTCACTCTCCCAGGCTCTAACTGTACCTCTCTCTCCCAAGCTCTGACTGTTCCTGACTCTCCCAGTCTCTGAATGTTCCTGACTCTCCCAGGCTTCTGGTATTGACTGTTCCTGACTCTCCCAGGCTCTGACGGTTCCTCCCCTCCCAGGCTCTGACTGTTCCTGACTCTCCCAAGCTCTGACTGTTTCTGACTCTCCCAGGCTCTGACTGTTCCCCTCTCTCCCAGGCTCTGACTGTTCCTGTCTCTCCCAGGCTCTGACTGTTCCTGACTCTCCCAGGCTCTGACTGTTCCTGACTCTCCCAGGCTCTGACTGTTCCTGACTTTCCCAGTCTCTGACTGTTCCTCACTCTCCCAGGCTCACTGTTCCTCACTCTCCCAGGCTCTGACTGTTCCTGACTCTCCCAATTTCTGACTGTTCCCCTTTCTCCCTGGCTTTGACTGTTCCTGATTCTCCCAGGCTCTGACCGTTCCTGCTCTGACTGTTCCTCACTCTCCCAGGTGTGAGAAGTTGGCCTGGCATGTGCTGTCCACTAATTATAGTGGGCACCTTGCACCAGTCCAAACAACCCCTTATTGGAGATAGGTTAAAGACAACCTTATTGAAAGCTATCCTAGTGTTAGCTATGGAGAGCAGCCTTCAGGCTAAGTCTTGAAGGAATGTAAAGCAGCTTGTTTTACCAGTCTATAATCTCTTGAGTGATCAAATGAAAGAGCACCACACCAGGTATATATTCAAAATATATGTATTTATTGCTAAACACACCCCTCTAGTCTCTTTATGAGGCTAGAGTTCGAAGTACATAAGTTAGAAGTTATCAAATCACAGTAATAGCACAAATACACGTTTGGGCCCTAGGGGCGTACCAAACCATATACCAATAAAGTGGTCTGCGAACCACGACTGAACTAGACACTAGGCCTAGAGCCTCTAGAAGTGCTTGGACCACAAGGAACCACCCAAGGTAGTGACACAGGGGACCCACGGGAGACGCGTGCAGTGTAAATACACAACCGCGATACGCCGTTGACTTCTATGGAGAAAGTCGGGATCGGGAAATGAGAGAAAAGGGACACTTAAAAGAGGACTAGGACAAAACCCTTTGAGATCTAGGACTTTGAAGAGTCTCTACCCACGGGAGCACCGGAGTACTCGTGTTACCTCACCCAGGAAGCCGGGTGCATAGGTGCCTTTCGGGGTCGGGTTTCGTCGTCGATTCGAATGGCGATCTGCTGCAAAGTGCTGCTGGCGGCCAAGAGAAAAGTGTCCGGGTGGATCCAAGAGTGGATCGGAGTTCTGAAGAACCTGAAAGCAGAGGGGACAGAGTCTGGGTCACTAGCCAGTGACCAGGAAGGCGATGGACAGATGCCCACCGATGTCGAGTGCTTCAGGCGCGTTGATGGTCGTCTTGACTCTTCAGCCACGAGGTCCAGGAGGCGTTGTCGGCAAGCAGGAGCAGGATTCAGGCTGGTACACAAAGTCTGTCGAGTGCTGAGGTGTCGGCGACCGGATTGGACCCAACAAGCCTTGGCAACGGCAAGTCTTGGTGAAGATGTAGATCGTTGATGGTGCAGACCAACAAGGTCTGTGGAACTCACCCAGCGAGGGTAAGTGAGGGCAGGCCTGGAGCAATCAGGATGCCAAGTTAAGAAAAGATTGGCCTTCGTTAAGGGCTACTAGCTAACGGGCTAGCGACCGCAAAGGAGCCTCGTGACACCGCACGTGGATCTGGCTTACAGGACACTCGTGGAGTGGGGGCCAGTAATCTTCGGTGCAGGTGGTGCTGGAGGCTAGGGCTACTCGAAGCCCAAAGCACGACTTCTTGGGAGACACAGAAGAGGATGCACTTGCAAATGTGCTCGGTGTCCAGGGGTCACGGTCTCAAGTCACCCACGATAGCCACGGGCCTCAGCTTTGCTCGGGACTCAGGGTAGCCTCGGGGAAGTCTGAGCATCCACCTCTGGTGATGCGATGACTTCGGCGTCTGACGGGAGCTTCAGAAATGCGAACCGGACAGATGCTTCTTTGGTGCCTGCCAAGCAGGGGAGTCACTCCTTGACCCCAAGGGAGATTCTTCAGTCCTCTAATCGTGAGTAGAGCGTCGAAGGTCCAGGATTCAGTTACAGAGTTTCGTCCAGGGATAATCAAAAGTCCTAAGGACTGGGTTCCTATCTTTATACTAAAGATAGGGGTTGGACTACTCTGTGGCCCCACCTATGGGTGGGTCAGGGCAGAGGGGTGGCTACACCCCTTTCCCTTTGTCCAGTTCGCGCCAAAGCAGGGGCTGCAAGCCCCTGATCCGGTTTGAACTGGGGTATGCACAGGGACACCAAATGTGCCCCCAGTGCAGGACTTCAAAGCACCCGAAAGTGCTCCCGCCCAGCCCCAATACACATTATCCTGTCTGGGGAGGTGGTCACACCTCCCTGGGACAGGAAACCTATTGTCCAGGCCTCCCCTGCCGGAGTTTCTTCCAGCAGCAGGAGGCCAGACTCGTGTCTGTGGCAGCAGCATCCATTTTGTGATGCCAGGGCTCTGGAAAGAAGTTACCGGACTAGTCAGAGTTAACATGTCTTTCCCTCTAGAAGGGTGGAATGCTACCCCTCCACCAGGATTGGCGGGGGGGTAGTATTCCAAGATGTTTGACACCAAACACGACATGTTTAGGTGCAGCCATTCCAAAGTTAGCATTTTACCGCGAGGATATAATGCGCTTAAGAGTATATGGTCAGGCTGCACTACAAACAGCATCAGAGATGGTCTCCGAACGCTGCAGAGGGGCCCTGCTCATGCAGGGGCACCCTCTCACATAGGAACCATGCACTCTGCCTTTAGGATTGATAAGGCCTGCCTTAGGAGTGACTTATAGGTTTATATGTGTGTATGTATTTAGTGATATAGGTAACCTATATCACAGTAAGGGGTGCATGCACCACCTTACCCAGGCTGCAGTAGCAGACCTGTGGTGTCAGTTTGGATGGCCTTCCAGGGGTGGCATAATACATGCTGCAGCCCCTGGCAGGCCTCTGAGGTACCTATGCCCTTGGTACATAGTATACCATATACTAGGGACTTATAAGGGCACTCCAGATTCCAATCAGTGATGTGCCTAAGGCACATGGAAACCATTTTAGAGAGGAAGCAGCTAGGCTGGGGTTCTGATTAGCAGGGCCCCAGCCAGACTAATGTCGAAAAACAGTGAAGCGTCAGCAAAAGTGGGGGTACCCATGTGAAGCAGATCCTACTCTCCTACACAACCCCCCCAAACGTAGGGACATTAAACTAACCTTGCCCAGTTAAGTCTTCATGTTCTAAGTGGAAGTACCTAGAGAGTCCATCTGCATTCGCATGGTTACTCCCAGGTCTATGTTCCACTGTAAAGTCCATCCCCTGTAGGGAAATGGACCACCTAAGCAGTTTGGGGTTTTCACCCTTCATTTGTTTTAGCCATAAGAGGGGCTTATGGTCTGTCTGAACCAGGAAGTGTGTACCAAACAAGTATGGCCTCAACTTCTTCAGAGCCCAGACCACAGCAAAGGCCTCCCTCTCTATGGCTGACCAACGTTTCTCTCTAGGGGTCAGCCTTCTGCTAATAAAAGCTACTGGCTGATCCTGACCTTCTTCATTCAATTGTGACAGTACAGCCCCTACCCCCAATTCAGATGCATCAGTTTGAACAATGAACTTCTTGGAGTAATCAGGACTCTGTAGAATGGGAGCAGTGCACATGGCCTGCTTCAGGTCATCAAATGCCTTTTGACAGCTAACTGTCCACTGAACCTTTTTGGGCATTTTCTTAGAAGTTAAGTCATTCAGGGGTGTCACTATTGATCCATACCCCTTGACAAATCTCCTATAGTACCCAGTCAGGCCTAAGAAGGCTCTCACCTGAGTCTGGGTAGTGGGAGCAGTCCAGTCCATGATGGTCTGGATCTTGCTCTGCAAAGGTTGAACCTGGCCTCCACCCACAAGGTGGCCCAGGTACACAACCTGACTCTGCCCTATCTGGCACTTAGTGGCCTTGATAGTCAGGCCTGCCTTTTGCAGGGCCTGTAAAACATTCCTGAGGTGGACCAGGTGATCCTCCCAGGTGGAGCTAAAGACAGCAATATCATCTAGATATGCTGCACTATAGGCTTCCAGACCTGTGAGAACTGTATTCACCAGCCTCTGGAAAGTGGCAGGTGCATTCTTCAGACCAAAGGGCATTACCACAAATTGATAATGTCCACTAGGGGTTGAGAATGCTGTTTTGGGCTTTGCAGTATCAGCTAGTCTGATCTGCCAGTAGCCAGCTGTTAGGTCAAATGTGCTGAGATATTTGGCAGAGGCCAAAGTATCTATGAGCTCATCTGCCCTGGGTATTGGATGGGCATCAGTCCTAGTGACTGCATTGAGACCCCTGTAGTCCACACAAAACCTCATCTCTCTTTTTCCACCACTGGTGTGAGGTTTCGGTACAAGGACCACTGGACTAGCCCAAGGGCTATCTGAGGGTTCAATAACTCCCAATTCCAACATTTTCTGGACTTCAGTCCTGATACAGTCCCTGACATGGTCAGGTTGCCTATAAATCTTGTTTTTAATAGGCAGACTGTCCCCAGTGTCCACTTCATGAGTGCACCAGGTGGTCTGACTGGGTGTCAGTGAAAACATATGTCTAAACTGATTGAGGACTTGCCTGCAATCAGTTTGTTGCTGGGAAGTGAGGCTGCCTGCCAAGGCTGCACCATCAACTGACCCATCGTCAGAGTTCTGTGAGAGCAGGTCAGGGAGTGGGTCACTCTCTTCCTCCTGCCCTTCATCAGTAGCCATGAGCAAGCCCATGTCTGCCCTGTCCACATATGGTTTTAACCTGTTGACATGGAGAACCCTGTGGGGACTCCTGGGTGTTCCTAGGTCTACTAAATAAGTGACCTCACCCTTCTGCTCAACAATAGTGTGGGGTCCACTCCATTTATCTTGGAGAGCTGCTGGGGCCACTGGCTCCAACACCCACACCTTCTGTCCTGGCTGGTAAACAGTCAGAACAGCCTTTGGTCATGCCAGGCCTTTTGAAGTTCCTGGCTAGCCTCAAGGTTTTTGGTTGCCTTTTTCATGTACTCAGCCATCCTGGAGCGGAGACCAAATACATAGTCCACTATATCTTGCTTTGGGGGCTTGAGGGGTAACTCCCATCCTTCCTTCACCAAGCACAGTGGACCCCTCACAGGGTGGCCAAACAGAAGTTCAAAAGGGCTGTAACCAACCCCCTTCTGAGGCACCTCCCTATATGCGAATAAAAGGCAGGGCAAGAGTATGTCCCATCTACGCCTAAGCTTTTCTGGGAGCCCTTTAATCATGCCCTTCAAGGTTTTGTCGAATCTCTCAACTAAACCATTGCATTGTGGGTGATAGGGTGTGGTGAACTTATAAGTCACTCCACACTCCTTCCACATTGCTTTTAAGTACCCAGACATGAAGTTAGCACCCCTGTCTGATACTACCTCCTTAGGAAAGCCCACTCTTGAGAAGATTCCCAGGAGGGCCCTTGCCACCACAGGTGCTGTAGTGGTCCTGAGGGGAAAAGCTTCTGGGTACCTGGTGGCATGATCCACTACCACCAGGATAAACCTGTGCCCAGAGGCTGTTTGGGGATCCATGGGACCAACAATGTCAATCCCTACCCTTTCAAAGGGCACCCCCACCACAGGTAGTGGTATCAGGGGGGCCTTTGTAGTGCCACCTGCCTTGCCACTGGCTTGGCAGGTTACACAGGAGCGACAAAACTCCTTGCTGTCTTCAGACATGTGGGGCCAGTGAAAGTGAGGGGCAATTCTGTCCCAAGTCTTATTCTGGCCCAGGTGACCTGCTAAGGGAATATCATGGGCTAGGGTCAATAGGAAGCCCCTGAACTTCAGAGGTATAACCAACCTCCTGGTAGCACCAGGCTTGGGGTCTCTACTCTCTGAGTACAGGAGTCCATCATCCCAATACACTGTATGGGGACCACTAGCTTTCCCAGCAGCCTCAGCAGCAGCTTGCTGTCTGAGGGGTTCAAGGGAGGGGCAGTTCTGCTGCTCCTGGCTCAGATCTGCCCTAGAAGGTCCCCCTGTCCCCAAGAACTCAACCTGGTCAGGTTCAAGTTCCTCTGGGACAGTTCCTTCTTCAGGGCTGAGATCATCCCCCTCAAGGGACTGATCTTCCTCCTGAGCCAAGGGGAAGGCACTGCCTTAACCCTACTACTTCTCCTCTTGGAAGGCACTTGGTCCATTCTTCCAGAATCCAAGGCCTGTTCAGTGCTAGACATTTTGGCTTGTGACCTGGTCACAGCAAACACATCTGCAGGGATCCCCAGCATTTCTGCATGGGTCCTGAGCTCCACTTCTGCCCAAGCAGAAGTCTCTAAGTCATTGCCAAGCAAGCATTCGACTGGTAGGTTTGCACTTACCACAACCTTCTTAAGGCCAGTTACCCCTCCCCAGGAGAAGTTAACAACTGCCAGAGTATGGTCTGTTCTGACATTGCTAGCATTGGTCACTTGGTACATCTCACCAAGTATAACTTGCCCAGGATTCACAAGGTCTTGTGTCACCATTGTGACACTTGCCCCAGTGTCCCTAAATGCCAAAGCCTCACGTCCATTGATTAAAGGCTGTTGTCTGTACTTGCCCAGATTACTGGGACTCACAGTGGAGGTCACATCCATGCCTCCATCACAGACTAACACAGCCTGAGTCAGTTCTCTGACTAGGTCAGAGCCCAACTCAGTACCCAGGGTGAACCCTACTAAACCCTTGGCTGGAGCACTCCCACCAACTGTACTAGGGGGAACAGGTGCCTTAGGGGCATTGGTGGGTGCTGGACTGGAGTCTTTGGACTTGGTGCAATCACTGGTCCAGTGGGTCTTTTGCTTACAGACCTTGCACCATGGTTTTCTTTGGCCTTTCCCTTTGGTAGACTGTGAATCCCCACCAGAAGAAGATTTTTGGGGGCCTGATGAAGACTTTTGATCTTTACCCTTCTCCCCACCCTTTTCAGAGTTCTTAGCATCTTGCTTCTTGGTTCCCCACCTTGGTTCTGTACCTTCTGCTTCACCCTGGTTCTGACCCATTTGTCTGCCTTCTTTCCCAATTCTTGGGGAGAGGTCAGATCAGAGTCCACCAGGTATTGATGCAACAGCTGATTTTGACAGTTATTAAGAATCTGCTCCCTCATTATCAGATTGTACAATCCTGAGAAGTCACACACCTTACTGCCCATCAACCAGCCATTCCAGAGCCTTGGCCGAACAATCCACATAGTCTACCCAGTCTTGAGTCTGTGCTTTTTGGGTGTCTCTGAACTTCAACCTGTACTGTTCAGTGGTTAGGCCAAACCCATCAATAAGAGCACTCTTCAAGACCTTGTAATTATCAGCATCCTCCTCTCTAACAGTGAGGAGCTTATCTCTAACTTTGTCAGCAAAGGAGAGCCACAAGATTGCTGCCCACTGCTCCTGAGGGACCTTCTGTACCTTACAGGCCCTCTCTAATGCAGTTATCCATTTGTGGATGTCATCCCCACTCTGGTAGGGAGGGACAATCTTGCTCAGGTTCCTATGGCCATAGGACCTTTCCCTGTCTCTAGGGACATGGCTGCCACCATGGGACTCTAGTCCCAACTTTCTTCTCTCTCTAAGGAGATCTAGGGATTCCCTACCTAAAGCCAATTGCTTTTTTCTGATTTCCAGCTGAGTTTCCTCATACTGGACCAGTCTGTCTCTTCTCTCATGAGAGGATTCCCTCCTGTGAGAGGAGATAGAGCTCCCTATGGAGGTGCCAGAGTGGTTAGACTCCTGAGAAGGAGATCTAGACCTTCTGGGCACACTCACAATCCTTCCTGGGGGGGCAAAGGGGGCATCATTCTGATCCTCCTCTTCCTCCTCCTCAGGAGGGGTTGGATTATCCAGGTCAGGGCCATTGTCGCCCTCCTGGCCAGTTTCAGAGGGGGGGCTGGGGGTACTGGTACCCCTGGTCCCTTCCTCTTCTTCTGCCCGACCCTCAGCTCCTACCCCTTCAGTCCCCAAGGGCTTACTAAGGTCATAAGCCACCAACAACTCCTTCAGGTGTTGGGTGGTGGGGCTTTGGCCTGTCCTTAATTTTCTCAAGTTGCATAAAGCTCTCAATTCCAAGAATGGGAGTGTATCATACTTGGAGGGTGGAAGCTCAATGGCTTCCTGCAAGGATTCTTTAGATCCTACCCTTAAAGACATTACTAGTGTGGTGTGGTGTATGCACTACCTACTCTAGTGTGGCCTACTAAACTCTCTTGAGTTGTAGAAAGGGTTGTGCTATCCCTTAACACACAACTCTAAGTTCAGTAGAACTTACTGTATTCTAAGCTTAAATTATATGTACCTTAGGTACCTTTAGTGGTTTTCAGTTGATCAATTCAATTGAGATTATCTGGTAAAACAATAGCAAGCTGGAATCCCACACGCTGCACACCAATGTGAGAAGTTGGCCTGGCATATGCTGTCCACTAATTATAGTGGGCACCTTGCACCAGTCCAAACAACCCCTTATTGGAGATAGGTTAAAGACAACCTTATTGAAAGCTATCCTAGTGGTAGCTATGGAGAGCAGCCTTCAGGCTAAGTCTTGAAGGAATGTAAAGCAGCTTGTTTTACCAGTCTATAATCTCTTGAGTGATCAAATGAAAGAGCACCACACCAGGTATATATTCAAAATATATGTATTTATTGCTAAACACACCCCTCTAGTCTCTTTATGAGGCTAGAGTTCGAAGTACATAAGTTAGAAGTTATCAAATCACAGTAATAGCACAAATACACGTTTGGGCCCTAGGGCGTACCAAACCATATACCAATAAAGTGGTATGCGAACCACGACTGAACTAGACACTAGGCCTAGAGCCTCTAGAAGTGCTTGGACCACAAGGAACCACCCAAGGTAGTGACACAGGGGACCCACGGGAGACGCGTGCAGTGTAAATACACAACCGCGATACGCCGTTGACTTCTATGGAGAAAGTCGGGATCGGGAAATGAGAGAAAAGGGACACTTAAAAGAGGACTAGGACAAAACCCTTTGAGATCTAGGACTTTGAAGAGTCTCTACCCACGGGAGCACCGGAGTACTCGTGTTACCTCACCCAGGGAAGCCGGGTGCATAGGTGCCTTTCGGGGTCGGGTTTCGTCGTCGATTCGAATGGCGATCTGCTGCAAAGTGCTGCTGGCGGCCAAGAGAAAAGTGTCCGGGTGGATCCAAGAGTGGATCGGAGTTCTGAAGAACCTGAAAGCAGAGGGGACAGAGTCTGGGTCACTAGCCAGTGACCAGGAAGGCGATGGACAGATGCCCACCGATGTCGAGTGCTTCAGGCGCGTTGACGGTCGTCTTGACTCTTCAGCCACGAGGTCCAGGAGGCGTTGTCGGCAACCAGGAGCAGGATTCGGGCTGGTACACAATGTCTGTCGAGTGCTGAGGTGTCGGCGACCGGATTGGCCCCAACAAGCCTTGGCAACGGCAAGTCTCGGTGAAGATGTAGATCGTTGATGGTGCAGACCAGCAAGGTCTGTGGGACTCACCCAGCGAGGGTAAGTGAGGGCAGGCCTGGAGCAACCAGGATGCCAAGTTAGGAAAAGATTGACCTTCGTTAAGGGCTACTAGCCAATGGGCTAGCGACCGCGAAGGAGCCTCGTGACGCCGCACGTGGATCTGGCTTACAGGACACTCGTGGAGTGGGGGCCAGTAATCTTCGGTGCAGGTGGTGCTGGAGGCTAGGGCTACTCGGAGCCTAAAGCACGACTTCTTGGGAGACCCAGAAGAGGATGCACTTGCAAATGTGCTCGGTGTCCAGGGGTCACGGTCTCAAGTCACCCACGATAGCCACGGGCCTCAGCTTTGCTGGGGACTCAGGGTAGCCTCGGAGAAGTCTGAGAATCCACCTCTGGTGATGCGATGACTTCGGCGTCCGACGGGAGCTTCAGAAATGCGAACCGGACAGATGCTTCTTTGGTGCCTGCCAAGCAGGGGAGTCACTCCTTGACCCCAAGGGAGATTCTTCAGTCCTCTAATCGTGAGTAGAGCGTCGAAGGTCCAGGATTCAGTTACAGAGTTTCGTCCAGGGATAATCTAAAGTCCTAAGGACTGGGTTCCTATCTTTATACTAAAGATAGGGGTTGGACTACTCTGTGGCCCCACCTATGGGTGGGTCAGGGCAGAGGGGTGGCTACACCCCTTTCCCTTTGTCCAGTTTGCGCCAAAGCAGGGGCTGCAAGCCCCTGATCCGGTTTGAACTGGGGTATGCACAGGGACACCAAATGTGCCCCCAGTGCAGGACTTCAAAGCACCCGAAAGTGCTCCCGCCCAGCCCCAATACACATTATCCTGTCTGGGGAGGTGGTCACACCTCCCTGGGACAGGAAACCTATTGTCCAGGCCTCCCCTGCCGGAGTTTCGTCCAGCAGCAGGAGGCCAGACTCGTGTCTGTGGCAGCAGCATCCATTTTGTGATGCCAGGGCTCTGGAAAGAAGTTACCGGACTAGTCAGAGTTAACATGTCTTTCCCTCTAGAAGGGTGGAATGCTACCCCCGCCACCAGGATTGGCGGGGGGTAGTATTCCAAGATGTTTGACACCAAACACGACATGTTTAGGTGCAGCCATTCCAAAGTTAGCATTTTACCGCGAGGATATAATGCGCTTAAGAGTATATGGTCAGGCTGCACTACAAACAGCATCAGAGATGGTCTCCGAACGCTGCAGAGGGGCCCTGCTCATGCAGGGGCACCCTCTCACATAGGAACCATGCACTCTGCCTTTAGGATTGATAAGGCCTGCCTTAGGAGTGACTTATAGGTTTATATGTGTGTATGTATTTAGTGATATAGGTAACCTATATCACAGTAAGAGGTGCATGCACCACCTTACCCAGGCTGCAGTAGCAGACCGGTGGTGTCAGTTTGGATGGCCTTCCAGGGGTGGCATAATACATGCTGCAGCCCCTGGCAGGCCTCTGAGGTACCTATGCCCTTGGTACATAGTATACCATATACTAGGGACTTATAAGGGCACACCAGATTCCAAACAGTGATGTGCCTAAGGCACATGGAAACCATTTTAGAGAGGAAGCAGCTAGGCTGGGGTTCTGATTAGCAGGGCCCCAGCCAGACTAATGTCGAAAAACAGTGAAGCATCAGCAAAAAGTGGGGGTACCCATGTGAAGCAGATCCTACTCTCCTATACCAGGCTTCTGGTATTGACTGTTACTGACTCTCCCGCGCTCTAACTGTTCCTCTCTCTCCCAGGCTCTGACTGTTCCTGACTCGCGCAGGCTCTGACTGTTCCTGACTCTCCCAGGCTCTGACTGTTCCCCTCTCTCCTAGGATCTGACTGTTCCTGATTCTCCCAGGCTCTGACCATTCCTGCTCTGACTGTCCCTCACTCTCCCAGGCTTCTGGTATTGACTGTTCCTGACTCTCCCAGGCTCTAACTGTTCCTCTCTCTCCCAGGCTCTGACTGTTCATGACTCTCCCAGGCTCTGACTGTTCCTGACTCTCCCAGGCTCTGACTGTTCCTGACTCTCCCAGGCTCTGACTGTTCCTCACTCTCCCAGGCTCTAACTGTTCCTCTCTCTCCCAGGCTCTGACTGTTCCTGACTCTCCCAGGCTCTGACTGTTCCTCACTCTCCCAGGCTCGGACTGTTCCTCCCTCTCCCAGGCTCTAACTGTTCCTCTCTCTCCCAGGCTCTGACTGTTCATGACTCTCCCAGGCTCTGACTTATCCTGACTCTCCCAGTCTTCTGGTATTTACTGTTCCTGACTCTCCCAGGCTCTGACTGTTCTCCTCTCTCCCAGGCTCTGACTGTCCCTGACTCTCCCAGGCTCAGACTGTCCCTGATTCTCCCAGGCTCTGACTGTTCCCGACTCTCCCAGGCTCTGACTGTTCCTGACTCTTCCAGGCTCTGACTGTTCCTGACTCTCCCAGGCTCTGACTGTTTCTGCTCTGACTGTTCTAGACTCTCCCAGGCTCCGACTGCTCCTCTCTCTTCCAGGCTCTGACTGTTCCTGAGTCTCCCAGACTCTCACTATTCCTGACTCTCCCAGTCTCTGACTGTTCCTGACTCTCCTAGGCTCTGACTGTTCCTCTCTCTCCCAGGCTCTGACTGTTCCTGACTCTCCCAGGCTCTGACTGTTCCTGGCTCTCCCAGGTTCTGACTGACCCCTCTCTCTCCCAGGCTCTTACTGTTCCTGATTCTCCCATGATCTGACTGTTTGTCTCTCTCCCAGGCTCTGACTGTTCAACTCTCTCCCAGGTTCTGACTGTTCCTGACTCTCCAAGGCTCTGACTGTTCCTGACTCTCCCAGGCTCTGACTGTTCCTGACTCTCCCAGGCTCTGACTGTTCCTGACTCTCCCAGGCTCTGACTGTTCCTGACTCTCACAGGCTCTGACTGTTCCTGACTCTCACAGGCTCTGACAGCGCCTAACTCTCACAGTCTCTGACTGTTCCTGACTCTCCCAGGCTCTGACTGTTCCTGACTCTCCCAGGCTCTGACTGCTCCTGCTCTGACTGATCTAGAATTTCCCAGGATCTGACTGTTCCCCTCTCTCCCAGGATCTGACTGTTCGTGATCTCCCAGGCTCTGACCTTTCCTGATCTCCCAGGCTCTGACCGTTCCTGCTCTCACTGTTCCTCACTCTCCCAGGCTTCTGGTATTGACTGTTACTGACTCTCCCACGCTCTAACTGTTCCTCTCTCTCCCAGGCTCTGACTGTTCCCCTCTCTCCCAGGCTCTGACTGTTCCTGATTGTCCCAGGTTCTGACCATTCCTGCCCTGACTGTTCCTGACTCTCCCAGGCTCTGACTGTTCCTCCCCTCCCAGGCTCTGACTGTTCCTGACTCTCCCAGGCTCTGACTGTTCCTGACTCTCCCAGGCTCTGACTATTCCTGACTCTCCCAGGCTCTGACTGTTCCTGACTCTCCCAGGCTCTGACTGTTCCTCACTCACCCAGGCTCTGACTGTTCCTGACTCTCCCAGGCTCTGACTGTTCCCGACCCTCCCAGGCTCTGACTGTTCCCGACTCTCCCAGGCTCTGACTGTTCCTGACTCTCCCAAGTTCTGACTGTTCCCCTCTCTCCCTGACTCTGACTGTTCCTGATTCTCCCAGGCTCTGACCGTTCCTGCTCTGACTGTTCCTCACTCTCCCAGGCTTCTGGTATTGACTGTTACTGACTCTCCCAGGCTCTGACTGTTCCTGACTCTCCCAGGCTCTGACTGTTCCTGACTCTCCCAGGCTCTGACTGTTCCTGACTCTCCCAGGCTCTGACTGTCCCTCTCTCTCCCAGGCTCTGACTGTTACTGACTCTCCCAGGCTCTGACTGTTCCTGACTCTCCCAGGCTCTGACCATTCCTGCTTTGACTGTTCCTGACTCTCCCAGGCTCTGACTGTTCCTGACCCTCCCAGGCTATGACTTTTCCTGACTCTCCCGGGCTCTGACTGTTCCTCTCTCTCCCAGGATCTGACTGTTCCGGATTCTCCCAGGCTCTGACTGTTCTAGAATCTCCCAGGCTCTGACTGTTCCCCTCTCTCTCAGGCTCTGACTGTTCCCCTCCCTCCCAGGCTCTGACTGTTCCTGATTCTCCCAGGTTCTGACTGTTCCTCACTCTCCCAGGATCTAACTGTACCTCTCTCTCCCAAGCTCTGACTGTTCCTGACTCTCCCAGTCTCTGAATGTTCCTGACTCTCACAGGCTTCTGGTATTGACTGTTCCTGACTCTCCCAGGCTCTGACGGTTCCTCCCCTCCCAGGCTCTGACTGTTCCTGACTCTCCCAAGCTCTGACTGTTTCTGACTCTCCCAGGCTCTGACTGTTCCCCTCTCTCCCAGGCTCTGACTGTTCCTGTCTCTCCCAGGCTCTGACTGTTCCTGACTCTCCCAGGCTCTGACTGTTCCTGACTCTCCCAGTCTCTGACTGTTCCTGACTCTCCCAGTCTCTGACTGTTCCTCACTCGCTCAGGCTCTGACTGTTCCTCACTCTCCCAGGCTCTGACTGTTCCTGACTCTCCCAAGTTCTGACTGTTCCCCTTTCTCCCTGGCTTTGACTGTTCCTGATTCTCCCAGGCTCTGACCGTTCCTGCTCTGACAGTTCCTCACTCTCCCAGGCTTCTGGTATTGACTGTTACTGACTCTCCCGCGCTCTAACTGTTCCTCTCTCTCCCAGGCTCTGACTGTTCCTGACTCGCCCAGGCTCTGACTGTTCCTGACTCTCCCAGGCTCTAACTGTTCCTCTCTCTCCCAGGCTCTGACTGTTCCTGAATCTCCCAGTCTCTAAATGTTCCTGACTCTCCCAGGCTTCTGGTATTGACTGTTCCTGACACTCCCAGGCTCTGACTGTTCCCCTCTCTCCCAGGCTCTGACTGTTCCTGACTCTCCCAGGCTCTGACTGTTCCTGACTCTCCCAGGCTCTGACTGTTCCTGACTCTCGCAGGCTCTGACTGTTCCTGACTCTCGCAGGCTCTGACTGTTCCTGACTCTCCCAGGATCTGACGGTTCCTGACTCTCCCAGGCTCTGACTGTTCCTGACTCTCCCAGGCTCTAACTGTTCCTGACTCTCCCAAGTTCTGACTGTTCCTCACTTCTCAGGCTCTGACTGTTCCCCTCTCCCAGGCTCTGACTGTTCCCGACTCTCCCAGGCTCTGACTGTTCCTGACTCTCCCAGGTTCTGACTGTTCCTCTCTCTCCCAGGCTCTGACTGTTCCTGACTCTCCCAGGCTCTGACTGTTCCTGACTCTCACAGGCTCTGACTGTTCCTGACTCTCACAGGCTCTGACTGTTCCTGACTCTCCCAGGCTCTGACTGTTCCCCTCTCTCCTAGGCTCTGACTGTTCCTGATTCTCCCAGGCTCTGACCATTCCTGCTCTGACTGTCCCTCACTCTCCCAGGCTTCTGGTATTGACTGTTCCTGACTCTCCCAGGCTCTAACTGTTCCTCTCTCTCCCAGGCTCTGACTGTTCATGACTCTCCCAGGCTCTGACTGTTCCTGACTCTCCCAGGCTCTGACTGTTCCTGACTCTCCCAGGCTCTGACTGTTCCTCACTCTCCCAGGCTCTAACTGTTCCTCTCTCTCCCAGGCTCTGACTGTTCCTGACTCTCCCAGGCTCTGACTGTTCCTCACTCTCCCAGGCTCGGACTGTTCCTCACTCTCCCAGGCTCTAACTGTTCCTCTCTCTCCCAGGCTCTGACTGTTCATGACTCTCCCAGGCTCTGACTTATCCTGACTCTCCCAGGCTTCTGGTATTTACTGTTCCTGACTCTCCCAGGCTCTGACTGTTCTCCTCTCTCCCAGGCTCTGACTGTCCCTGACTCTCCCAGGCTCAGACTGTCCCTGATTCTCCCAGGCTCTGACTGTTCCCGACTCTCCCAGGCTCTGACTGTTCCTGACTCTTCCAGGCTCTGACTGTTCCTGACTCTCCCAGGCTCCGACTGTTTCTGCTCTGACTGTTCTAGACTCTCCCAGGCTCCGACTGCTCCTCTCTCTTCCAGGCTCTGACTGTTCCTGACTCTCCCAGACTCTCACTATTCCTGACTCTCCCAGTCTCTGACTGTTCCTGACTCTCGTAGGCTCTGACTGTTCCTCTCTCTCTCCCAGGCTCTGACTGTTCCTGACTCTCCCAGGCTCTGACTGTTCCTGGCTCTCCCAGGTTCTGACTGACCCCTCTCTCTCCCAGGCTCTTACTGTTCCTGATTCTCCCATGATCTGACTGTTTGTCTCTCTCCCAGGCTCTGACTGTTCAACTCTCTCCCAGGTTCTGACTGTTCCTGACTCTCCAAGGCTCTGACTGTTCCTGACTCTCCCAGGCTCTGACTGTTCCTGACTCTCCCAGGCTCTGACTGTTCCTGACTCTCCCAGGCTCTGACTGTTCCTGACTCTCACAGGCTCTGACTGTTCCTGACTCTCACAGGCTCTGACAGCGCCTGACTCTCACAGGCTCTGACTATTCCTGACTCTCCCAGGCTCTGACTGTTCCTGACTCTCCCAGGCTCTGACTGCTCCTGCTCTGACTGTTCTAGAATCTCCCAGGATCTGACTGTTCCCCTCTCTCCCAGGCTCTGACTGTTCCTGATCTCCCAGGCTCTGACTTTTCCTGATCTCCCAGGCTCTGACCGTTCCTGCTCTGACTGTTCCTCACTCTCCCAGGCTTCTGGTATTGACTGTTACTGACTCTCCCACGCTCTAACTGTTCCTCTCTCTCCCAGGCTCTGACTGTTCCCCTCTCTCCCAGGCTCTGACTTTTCCTGATCTCCCAGGCTCTGACCGTTCCTGCTCTGACTGTTCCTCACTCTCCCAGGCTTCTGGTATTGACTGTTACTGACTCTCCCACGCTCTAACTGTTCCTGATTCTCCCAGGTTCTGACTGTAGGAGAGTAGGATCTGCTTCACATGGGTACCCCCACTTTTTGCTGATGCTTCACTGTTTTTCGACATTAGTCTGGCTGGGGCCCTGCTAATCAGAACCCCAGCCTAGCTGCTTCCTCTCTAAAATGGTTTCCATGTGCCTTAGGCACATCACTGATTGGGATCTGGAGTACCCTTATAAGTCGCTAGTATATGGTATACTATGTACCAAGGGCATAGGTACCTCAGAGGCCTGCCAGGGGCTGCAGCATGTATTGTGCCACCCCTGGAAGGCCATCCAAACTGACACCACAGGTCTGCTACTGCAGCCTGGGTAAGGTGGTGCATGCACCCCTTACTGTGATATAGGTTACCTATATCACTGAATACCTACACACATATAAACCTATAAGTCACTCCTAAGGCAGGCCTTATCAATCCTAAAGGCAGAGTGCATGGTTCCTATGTGAGAGGGTGCCCCTGCATGAGCAGGGCCCCTCTGCAGCGTTCGGAGACCATCTCTGATGCTGTTTGTAGTGCAGCCTGACCATATACTCTTAAGCGCATTATATCCTCGCGGTAAAATGCTAACTTTGGAATGGCTGCACCTAAACATGTCGTGTTTGGTGTCAAACATCTTGGAATACTACCCCCCCGCCAATCCTGGCAGCGGGGGTAGCATTCCACCCTTCTATAGAGAAAGACATGTTAACTCTGACTAGTCCGGTAACTTCTTTCCAGAGCCCTGGCATCACAAAATGGATGCTGCTGCCACAGACACGAGTCTGGCCTCCTGCTGCTGGACGAAACTCCGGCAGGGGAGGCCTGGACAATAGGTTTCCTGTCCCAGGGAGGTGTGACCACCTCCCCAGACAGGATAATGTGTATTGGGGCTGGGCGGGAGCACTTTCGGGTGCTCTGAAGTCCTGCACTGGGGGCACATTTGGTGTCCCTAGTGCATACCCCAGTTCAAACCGGATCAGGGCTTGCAGCCCCTGCTTTGGCGCGAACTGGACAAAGGGAAAGGGGTGTAGCCACCCCTCTGCCCTGACCCACCCATAGGTGGGGCCACAGAGTAGTCCAACCCCTATCTTTAGTATAAAGATAGGAACCCAGTCCTTAGGACTTTAGATTATCCCTGGACGAAACTCTGAAACAGAATCCTGGACCTTCAACGCTCTACTAAAGACTAGAGGACTGAAGAATCTCCCTTGGGGTCAAGGAGTGACTCCCCTGCTTGGCAGGCACCAAAGAAGCATCTGTCCGGTTCGCATTTCTGAAGCTCCCGTCGGACGCCGAAGTCATCGCATCACCAGAGGTGGATTCTCAGATTTCCCCGAGGCTACCCTGAGTCCCCAGCAAAGCTGAGGCCCATGGCTATCGTGGGTAACGTGAGACCGTGACCCCTGGACACCGAGCACACTTGCAAGTGCACCATCTTCTGGGTCTCCCAAGAAGTCGTGCTTTGGGCTCCGAGTAGCCCTAGCCTCCAGCACCACCTGCACCGAAGATCACTGGCCCCCACTCCACGAGTGTCCTGTAAGCCAGATCCACGTGCGGCGTCACGAGGCTCCTTTGCGGTCGCTAGCCCGTTGGCTAGTAGCCCTTAACGAAGGCCAATCCTTTTATAACTTGGCATCCTGGTTGCTCCAGGATTGCCCTCACTTACCCTCGCTGGGTGAGTTCCACAGACCTTGCTGGTCTGCACCATCGACGATCTACATCTTCACCAAGACTTGCCGTTGCCAAGGCTTGTTGGGTCCAATCCAGTCGCCGACACCTCAGCACTCGACAGACATCGTGTACCAGCCCGAATCCTGCTCCTGGTCACCGACAACGCCTCCTGGACCTCGTGGCTGAAGAGTCAAGACGACCGTCAACGCACCTAAAGCACTCGACATCGGTGGGCATCTGTCCATCGCCTTCCTGGTCACTGGCTAGTGACCCAGACTCTGTCCCCTCTGCTTTCAGGTTCTTCAGAACTCCGATCCACTCTTGGATCCACCCGGACACTTTTCTCTTGGCCGCCAGCAGCACTTTGCAGCAGATCGCCATTCGAATCGACGACGAAACCCGACCCCGAAAGGCACCTATGCACCCGGCTTCCCTGGGTGAGGTAACATGAGTACTCCGGTGCTCCCGTGGGTAGAGACTCTTCAAAGTCCTAGATCTCAAAGGGTTTTGTCCTAGTCCTCTTTTAAGTGTCCCTTTTCTCTAATTTCCCGATCCCGACTTTCTCCATAGAAGTCAACGGCGTATCGCGGTTGTGTATTTACACTGCACGCGTCTCCCGTGGGTCCCCTGTGTCACTACCTTGGGTGGTTCCTTGTGGTCCAAGCACTTCTAGAGGCTCTAGGCCTAGTGTCTAGTTCAGTCGTGGTTCGCATACCACTTTATTGGTATATGGTTTGGTACGCCCCTAGGGCCCAAACGTGTATTTGTGCTATTACTGTGAATTAATAACTTATAACTTATGTACTTCGAACTCTAGCCTCATAAAGAGACTAGAGGGGTGTGTTTAGCAATAAATACATATATTTTGAATATATACCTGGTGTGGTGCTCTTTCATTTGGTCACTCAAGAGATTATAGACTGGTAAAACAAGCTGCTTTACATTCCTTCAAGACTTAGCCTGAAGGCTGCTCTCCATAGCTACCACTAGGATAGCTTTCAATAAGGTTGTCTTTAACCTATCTCCAATAAGGGGTTGTTTGGACTGGTGCAAGGTGCCCACTATAATTAGTGGACAGCATATACCAGGCCAACTTCTCACATTGGTGTGCAGCGTGTGGGATTCCAGCTTGCTATTTTTTTACCAGATAATCTCAATTGAATTGATCAACTGAAAACCACTAAAGGTACCTAAGGTACATATAATTTAAGCTTAGAATACAGTAAGTTCTACTGAACTTAGAGTTGTTGTAGGAGAGTAGGATCTGCTTCACAGGGGTACCCCCACTTTTTGCTGATACTTCACTGGTTTTCGACATTAGTCTGGCTGGGGCCCTGCTATTCAGAACCCCAGCCTAGCTGTTTCCTCTTTAAAAGGGTCTCCATGTGCCTTAGGCACATCTCTGATTGGGATCTGGAGTGCCCTTGTAAGTCCCTAGTATATGGTATACTATGTACCAAGGGCATAGGTACCTCAGAGGCCTGCCAGGGGCTGCAGCATATATTATGCCACCCCTGGTAGGCCATCCAAACTGACACCACAGGTCTGCTACTGCAGCCTGGGTAAGGTGGTGTATGCACCCCTTGCTGTGGTATAGGTTACCTATATCACTAAATGCATACACACATATAAACCTATAAGTCACTCCTAAGGCAGGCCTTATCAATCCTAAAGGCAGAGTGCATGGTTCCTATGTGAGAGGGTGCCCCTGCATGAGCAGGGCCCCTCTGCAGCGTTCGGAGACCATCTCTGATGCTGTTTGTAGTGCAGCCTGACCATATACTCTTAAACGCATTATATCCTCGCGGTAAAATGCTAACTATGGAATGGCTGCACCGAAACATGTCGTGTTTGGTGTCAAACATCTTGGAATACTACCCCCCGCCAATTCTGGCGGCGGGGGTAGCATTCCACCCTTCTAGAGGGAAAGGCATGTTAACTCTGACGAGTCCGGTAACTTCTTTCCAGAGCCCTGGCATCACAAAATGGATGCTGCTGCCACAGACACGAGTCTGGCCTCCTGCTGCTGGACGAAACTCCGGCAGGGGAGGCCTGGACAATAGGTTTCCTGTCCCAGGGAGGTGTGACCACCTCCCCAGACAGGACAATGTGTATTGGGGCTGGGCGGGAGCACTTTCGGGTGCTTTGAAGTCCTGCACTGGGGGCACATTTGGTGTCCCTGTGCATACCCCAGTTCAAACCGGATCAGGGGCTTGCAGCCCCTGCTTTGGCGCGAACTGGACAAAGGGAAAGGGGTGTAGCCACCCCTCTGCCCTGACCCACCCATAGGTGGGGCCACAGAGTAGTCCATCCCCTATTTTTGGAATAAAGGTAGGAACCCAGTCCTTAGGACTTTAGATTATACCTGGACGAAACTCTGAAACAGAATCCTGGACCTTCGACGCTCTACTCACGATTAGAGGACTGAAGAATCTCCCTTGGGGTCAAGGAGTGACTCCCCTGCTTGGCAGGCACCAAAGAAGCATCTGTCCGGTTCGCATCACTGAAGCTCCCGTCGGACGCCGAAGTCATCGCATCACCAGAGGTAGATTCTCAGACTTCCCCGAGGCTACCCTGAGTCCCCAGCAAAGCTGAGGCCCGTGGCTATCGTGGGTAACGTGAGACCGTGACCCCTGGACACCGAGCACACTTGCAAGTGCACCATCTTCTGGGTCTCCCAAGAAGTCGTGCTTTGGGCTCCGAGTAGCCCTAGCCTCCAGCACCACCTGCACCGAAGATCACTGGCCCCCACTCCACGAGTGTCCTGTAAGCCAGCTCCACGTGCGGCGTCACGAGGCTCCTTCGCGGTCGCTAGCCCGTTGGCTAGTAGCCCTTACCAAAGGCCAATCTTTTCTTTACTTGGCAGTCTGGTTGCTCCAGGCCTGCCCTCACTTACCTTTGCTGGGTGAGTTCCCCAGACCTTGCTGGTCTGCACCATCGACGATCTTCAGCTACATCGAGACTTGCCGTTGCCAAGGCTTGTTGGGTCCAATCTGGTCGCTGACACCGCAGCACTCGACAAACATCGTGTACCAGCCCGAATCCTGCTCCTGGTCGCCGACAACGCCTCCTGGACCTCGTGGCTGCAGAAACGAGACGACCGTCAACGCACCTGAAGCACTCGACATCGGTGGGCATCTGTCCATCGCCTCCCTGGTCACTGGCTAGTGACCCAGACTCTGTCCCCTCTGCTTTCAGGTTCTTCAGAACTCCGATCCACTCTTGGATCCACCCGGACACTTTTCTCCTGGTCGCCAGCAGCACTTTGCAGCAGATCGCCATAAGAACCGACGACGAAACCCGACCCCGAAAGGCACCTATGCACCCGGCTTCCCTGGGTGAGGTAACACGAGTACTCCGGTGCTCCCGTGGGTAGAGACTCTTCAAAGTCCTAGATCTCAAAGGGTTTTGTCCTAGTCCTCTTTAAGTGTCCCTTTCCTCTATTTTCCCGATCCCGACTTTCTCCATAGAAGTTAACGGCGTATCGCGGTTGTGTATTTACACTGCACGCGTCTCCCGTGGGTCCCCTGTGTCACTACCTTGGGTGGTTCCTTGTGGTCCAAGCACTTCTAGAGGCTCTAGGCCTAGTGTCTAGTTCAGTCGTGGTTCGCATACCACTTTATTGGTATATGGTTTGGTACGCCCCTAGGGCCCAAACGTGTATTTGTGCTATTACTGTGATTTAAGATCTTATAACCTATGTACTTCGAACTCTAGCCTCATAAAGAGACTAGAGGGGTGTGTTTAGTAATAAATACATATATTTTGAATATATACCTGGTGTGGTGCTCTTTCATTTGGTCACTCAAGAGATTATAGACTGGTAAAACAAGCTGCTTTACATTCCTTCAAGACTTAGCCTGAAGGCTGCTCTCCACAGCTACCACTAGGATAGCTTTCAATAAGGTTGTCTTTAACCTACCTACCATAAGAGTCGATTTGGACTGGTGCAAGGTGCCCACTATAATTAGTGGACAGCATATGCCAGGCCAACTTCTCACATTGGTGTGCAGCGTGTGGGATTCCAGCTTGCTATTGTTTTACCAGATAATCTCAATTGAATTGATCAACTGAAAACCACTAAAGGTACCTAAGGTACATATAATTTAAGCTTAGAATATCAGTAAGTTCTACTGAACTTAGAGTTGTGTGTTAAGGGATAGCACAACCCTTTCTACAACTCAAGAGAGTTTAGTAGGCCACACTAGAGTAGGTAGTGCATACACCACACCACACTAGTAATGTCTTTAAAAGCAGGATCTAGAGATACCCTGCAGGAAGCCATGGAGCTTCCCCCTCCAAGTATGACACACTCCCATTCTTGGAACTGAGAGCTTTGTGTAACGTGAGGAAATTAAGGACAGGCCAAAGTCCCACCACCCAACACCTCCAGGAGATGTTGGTGGCTTATGATCTTAGTAAGTCCTCAGAGACTGAAGGGGTAGGAGCAGAGGGTGGGCCAGCAGATGAGGAAGGGGCCAGGGGTACTACTACCCCCAGCCCCCTCTGAAACTGACCAGGAGGGTGACAATGACCCTGACCTGGAAAACCCAATCCCTTCTGGGGAAGATGAAGATGAGGATCTGGAGAACCACACCTTTGTCCCCCCAGGAAGGATTATGAGTGTGCTCAGAAAGTCTAGGTCTCCTTCTCAGGAGTCTAACCACTCTGGCACCTCAATAGGGAGCTCTGTTTCTTCTCACAGGAGGGAATCCTCTCATGAGAGAAGAAAGAGACTGGTCCAGTATGAGGAAACTCAACTGGAGATCAGGAAGAAGCAATTGGCTTTAGATAGAGAATCCCTAGATCTCCTTAAAGAGAGAAGAAAGTTGGGACTAGAGTCCCATGGTGGCAGCCATATCCCTAGAGATAGGGAAAGGTCCTATGACCATAGGAACCTGAGCAAGATTGTCCCTCCCTACCAGAGTGGGGATGATATCCACAAATGGATAACTGCTTTAGAGAGGGCCTGTAAAGTACAGAAGGTCCCTCAGGAGCAGTGGGCAGCAATCTTGTGGCTCTCCTTTGCTGACAAAGGTAGAGACAAGCTCCTCACTGTTAGAGAGGAGGATGCTGACAATTACAAGGTCTTGAAGAGTGCTCTTATTGATGGGTTTGGCCTAACCACTGAACAGTACAGGTTGAAGTTCAGAGACACCCAAAAAGCACAGACTCAAGACTGGGTAGACTATGTGGATTGTTCTGCCAAGGCTCTGGAAGGCTGGTTGATGGGCAGTAAGGTGTGTGACTTCTCAGGATTGTATAATCTGATAATGAGGGAGCAGATTCTTAATAACTGTCAAAACCAGCTGTTGCATCAGTACCTGGTTGACTCTGATCTGACCTCTCCCCAAGAATTGGGAAAGAAGGCAGACAAATGGGTCAGAACCAGGGTAAAGCAGAAGGTACAGAACCAAGGTGGGGAAACCAAGAAGCAAGATGCTAAGAACTCTGACAAGGGTGGGGAGAAGGGTAAAGATCAAAAGTCTTCATCAGGCCCCCAAAAATCTTCTTCTGGTGGGGATTCCCAGTCTACCAAGGGTAAAGGCCAAAGAAAACCATGGTGCAAGGTCTGTAAGCAAAAGACCCACTGGACCAGTGATTGCACCAAGTCCAAAGACTCCAGTCCAGCCTCCACCAATGCCCCTAAGGCACCTGTTCCCCCTAGTACAGTTGGTGGAAGTGCTCCAGCCAAGGATTTAGTAGGGTTCACCCTGGGAACTGAGTTGGGCTCTGACTTAGTCAGGGAGCTGACTCAGGCTGTGTTAGTCTGTGATGGAGGCATGGATGTGACCTCCACTGTGAGTCCCAGTAATCTGGGCAAGTACAGACAACAGCCTTTAATCAATGGACGAGAGGCTTTGGCATTTAGGGACACAGGGGCAAGTGTCACAATGGTGACACAAGACCTTGTGCTACCTGGGCAAGTTATACTTGGTGAAATGTACCAAGTGACCAATGCTAGCAATGTCAGAACAGACCATACTCTGGCAGTTGTTAACTTCTCCTGGGGAGGGGTAACTGGCCTTAAGAAGGTTGTGGTGAGTGCAAACCTACCAGTCGAATGCTTGCTTGGCAATGACTTAGAGACTTCTGCTTGGGCAGAAGTGGAGCTCAGGACCCATGCAGAAATGCTGGGGATCCCTGCAGATGTGTTTGCTGTGACCAGGTCACAAGCTAAACTGTCTAAAACTGAACAGGCCTTGGATTCTGGAAGAATGGACCAAGTGCCTTCCAAGAGGAGGAGTAGTAGGGTTAAGGCAGTGCCTTCCCCTTGGCTCAGGAGGAAGATCAGTCCCTTGAGGGGGATGATCTCAGCCCTGAAGAAGGAACTGTCCCAGAGGAACTTGAGCCTGACCAGGTTGAGTTCTTGGGGACAGGGGGACCTTCTAGGGCAGATCTGAGCCAGGAGCAGCAGAGCTGCCCCTCCCTTGAACCCCTCAGACAGCAAGCTGCTGCTGAGGCTGCTGGGAAAGCTAGTGGTCCCCATACAGTGTATTGGGATGATGGACTCCTGTACTCAGAGAGTAGAGACCCCAAGCCTGGTGCTACCAGGAGGTTGGTAATACCTTTGAAGTTCAGGGGCTTCCTATTGACCCTAGCCCATGATATTCCCTTAGCAGGACACCTGGGCCAGAACAAGACTTGGGACAGAATTGTCCCTCACTTTCACTGGCCCCACATGTCTGAAGACAGTAAGGAGTTTTGTCGCTCCTGTGTAACCTGCCAAGCCAGTGGCAAAGCAGTTGGCACTACAAAGGCCCCCCTGATACCACTACCTGTGGTGGGGGTGCCCTTTGAGAGGGTAGGGATTGACATTGTTGGTCCCATGGATCCCCAAACAGCATCTGGGCACAGATTTATACTGGTGGTAGTGGATCATGCCACCAGGTATCCAGAGGCTATACCCCTTAGGACCACTACAGCACCTGTGGTGGCAAGGGCCCTCCTGGGAATTTTCTCAAGAGTGGGCTTTCCTAAGGAGGTGGTATCAGACAGGGGTGCAAACTTCATGTCTGGGTACTTAAAGGCAATGTGGAAGGAGTGTGGAGTTACTTATAAGTTCACCACACCCTATCACCCACAATGCAATGGTTTAGTTGAGAGATTCAACAAAACCTTGAAGGGCATGATTAAAGGGCTCCCAGAAAAGCTTAGGCGTAGATGGGACATACTCTTGCCCTGCCTTTTATTCGCATATAGGGAGGTACCTCAGAAGGGGTTGGTTACAGCCCTTTTGAACTTCTGTTTGGCCACCCTGTGAGGGGTCCACTGTGCTTGGTGAAGGAAGGATGGGAGTTACCTCTCAAGCCCCCAAAGCAAGATATAGTGGACTATGTACTTGGTCTCCGCTCCAGGATGGCTGAGTACATGAAAAAGGCAACCAAAAACCTTGAGGCTAGCCAGGAACTTCAAAAGGCCTGGCATGACCAAAAGGCTGTCCTAACTGTTTACCAGCCAGGACAGAAGGTGTGGGTGTTGGAGCCAGTGGCCCCAGCAGCTCTCCAAGACAAATGGAGTGGACCCCACACTATTGTTGAGCAGAAGGGTGAGGTCACTTACTTAGTAGACCTGGGAACACCCAGGAGTCCCCACAGGGTTCTCCATGTCAACAGACTTAAGCCATATGTGGACAGGGCAGACATGGGCTTGCTCATGGCTACTGATGAAGGGCAGGAGGAAGAGAGTGACCCACTCCCTGACCTGCTCTCACAGAACCCTGACGATGGGTCAGTTGATGGTGTAGCCTTGGCAGGCAGCCTCACTACCCAGCAACAAACTGATTGCAGGCAAGTCCTCAATCAGTTTAGACATATGTTTTCTCTGACACCCAGTCAGACCACCTGGTGCACTCATGAAGTGGACACTGGGGACAGTCTGCCTATTAAAAACAAGATTTATAGGCAACCTGACCATGTCAGGGACTGTATCAGGACTGAAGTCCAGAAGATGTTGGAATTGGGAGTGATTGAGCCCTCAGATAGCCCTTGGGCTAGTCCAGTAGTCCTAGTACCTAAACCTCACACCAGTGGTGGGAAAAGAGAGATGAGGTTTTGTGTAGACTACAGGGGCCTCAATGCAGTCACTAGGACTGATGCCCATCCAATACCCAGGGCAGATGAGCTCATAGATACTTTGGCCTCTGCCAAATATCTCAGCACATTTGACCTAACAGCTGGCTACTGGCAGATCAGACTAGCTGATGCTGCAAAGCCCAAAACAGCATTTTCAACCCCTAGTGGGCATTATCAATTTGTGGTGATGCCCTTTGGTCTGAAAAATGCACCTGCCACTTTCCAGAGGTTGGTGAACACAGTTCTCACAGGACTGGAGGCCTATAGTGCAGCTTATCTAGATGATATTGCTGTCTTTAGCTCCACCTGGGAGGATCACCTGGTCCACCTCAGGAATGTTTTACAGGCCCTGCAAAAGGCAGGCCTGACTATCAAGGCCACTAAGTGCCAGATAGGGCAGAGTCAGGTTGTGTACCTGGGCCACCTTGTGGGTGGAGGCCAGGTTCAACCTTTGCAGAGCAAGATCCAGACCATCATGGACTGGACTGCTCCCACTACCCAGACTCAGGTGAGAGCCTTCTTAGGCCTGACTGGGTACTATAGGAGATTTGTCAAGGGGTATGGATCAATAGTGACACCCTTGAATGACTTAACTTCTAAGAAAATGCCCAAAAAGGTTCAGTGGACAGTTAGCTGTCAAAAGGCATTTGATGACCTCAAGCAGGCCATGTGCACTGCTCCAATTCTGCAGAGTCCTGATTACTCCAAGAAGTTCATTGTTCAAACTGATGCATCTGAATTGGGGGTAGGGGCTGTACTGTCACAATTGAATGAAGAAGGTCAGGATCAGCCAGTAGCTTTTATTAGCAGAAGGCTGACCCCTAGAGAGAAACGTTGGTCAGCCATAGAGAGGGAGGCCTTTGCTGTGGTCTGGGCTCTGAAGAAGTTGAGGCCATACTTGTTTGGTACACACTTCCTGGTTCAGACAGACCATAAGCCCCTCTTATGGCTAAAACAAATGAAGGGTGAAAACCCCAAACTGCTTAGGTGGTCCATTTCCCTACAGGGGATGGACTTTACAGTGGAACATAGGCCTGGGAGTAACCATGCGAATGCAGATGGACTCTCTAGGTATTTCCACTTAGAACATGAAGACTTAACTGGGCAAGGTTAGTTTAATGTCCCTACGTTTGGGGGGGGTTGTGTAGGAGAGTAGGATCTGCTTCACAGGGGTACCCCCACTTTTTGCTGATACTTCACTGGTTTTCGACATTAGTCTGGCTGGGGCCCTGCTATTCAGAACCCCAGCCTAGCTGTTTCCTCTTTAAAAGGGTCTCCATGTGCCTTAGGCACATCTCTGATTGGGATCTGGAGTGCCCTTGTAAGTCCCTAGTATATGGTATACTATGTACCAAGGGCATAGGTACCTCAGAGGCCTGCCAGGGGCTGCAGCATATATTATGCCACCCCTGGTAGGCCATCCAAACTGACACCACAGGTCTGCTACTGCAGCCTGGGTAAGGTGGTGCATGCACCCCTTGCTGTGGTATAGGTTACCTATATCACTAAATGCATACACACATATAAACCTATAAGTCACTCCTAAGGCAGGCCTTATCAATCCTAAAGGCAGAGTGCATGGTTCCTATGTGAGAGGGTGCCCCTGCATGAGCAGGGCCCCTCTGCAGCGTTCGGAGACCATCTCTGATGCTGTTTGTAGTGCAGCCTGACCATATACTCTTAAACGCATTATATCCTCGCGGTAAAATGCTAACTATGGAATGGCTGCACCGAAACATGTCGTGTTTGGTGTCAAACATCTTGGAATACTACCCCCCGCCAATTCTGGCGGCGGGGGTAGCATTCCACCCTTCTAGAGGGAAAGGCATGTTAACTCTGACGAGTCCGGTAACTTCTTTCCAGAGCCCTGGCATCACAAAATGGATGCTGCTGCCACAGACACGAGTCTGGCCTCCTGCTGCTGGACGAAACTCCGGCAGGGGAGGCCTGGACAATAGGTTTCCTGTCCCAGGGAGGTGTGACCACCTCCCCAGACAGGACAATGTGTATTGGGGCTGGGCGGGAGCACTTTCGGGTGCTTTGAAGTCCTGCACTGGGGGCACATTTGGTGTCCCTGTGCATACCCCAGTTCAAACCGGATCAGGGGCTTGCAGCCCCTGCTTTGGCGCGAACTGGACAAAGGGAAAGGGGTGTAGCCACCCCTCTGCCCTGACCCACCCATAGGTGGGGCCACAGAGTAGTCCATCCCCTATTTTTGGAATAAAGGTAGGAACCCAGTCCTTAGGACTTTAGATTATACCTGGACGAAACTCTGAAACAGAATCCTGGACCTTCGACGCTCTACTCACGATTAGAGGACTGAAGAATCTCCCTTGGGGTCAAGGAGTGACTCCCCTGCTTGGCAGGCACCAAAGAAGCATCTGTCCGGTTCGCATCACTGAAGCTCCCGTCGGACGCCGAAGTCATCGCATCACCAGAGGTGGATTCTCAGACTTCCCGAGGCTACCCTGAGTCCCCAGCAAAGCTGAGGCCCGTGGCTATCGTGGGTAACGTGAGACCGTGACCCCTGGACACCGAGCACACTTGCAAGTGCACCATCTTCTGGGTCTCCCAAGAAGTCGTGCTTTGGGCTCCGAGTAGCCCTAGCCTCCAGCACCACCTGCACCGAAGATCACTGGCCCCCACTCCACGAGTGTCCTGTAAGCCAGCTCCACGTGCGGCGTCACGAGGCTCCTTCGCGGTCGCTAGCCCGTTGGCTAGTAGCCCTTACCGAAGGCCAATCTTTTCTTTACTTGGCAGTCTGGTTGCTCCAGGCCTGCCCTCACTTACCCTTGCTGGGTGAGTTCCCCAGACCTTGCTGGTCTGCACCATCGACGATCTTCAGCTACATCGAGACTTGCCGTTGCCAAGGCTTGTTGGGTCCAATCTGGTCGCCGACACCGCAGCACTCGACAGACATCGTGTACCAGCCCGAATCCTGCTCCTGGTCGCCGACAACGCCTCCTGGACCTCGTGGCTGCAGAAACGAGACGACCGTCAACGCACCTGAAGCACTCGACATCGGTGGGCATCTGTCCATCGCCTCCGTGGTCACTGGCTAGTGACCCAGACTCTGTCCCCTCTGCTTTCAGGTTCTTCAGAACTCCGATCCACTCTTGGATCCACCCGGACACTTTTCTCCTGGTCGCCAGCAGCACTTTGCAGCAGATCGCCATAAGAACCGACGACGAAACCCGACCCCGAAAGGCACCTATGCACCCGGCTTCCCTGGGTGAGGTAACACGAGTACTCCGGTGCTCCCGTGGGTAGAGACTCTTCAAAGTCCTAGATCTCAAAGGGTTTTGTCCTAGTCCTCTTTTAAGTGTCCCTTTCCTCTATTTTCCCGATCCCGACTTTCTCCATAGAAGTTAACGGCGTATCGCGGTTGTGTATTTACACTGCACGCGTCTCCCGTGGGTCCCCTGTGTCACTACCTTGGGTGGTTCCTTGTGGTCCAAGCACTTCTAGAGGCTCTAGGCCTAGTGTCTAGTTCAGTCGTGGTTCGCATACCACTTTATTGGTATATGGTTTGGTACGCCCCTAGGGCCCAAACGTGTATTTGTGCTATTACTGTGATTTAAGATCTTATAACCTATGTACTTCGAACTCTAGCCTCATAAAGAGACTAGAGGGGTGTGTTTAGTAATAAATACATATATTTTGAATATATACCTGGTGTGGTGCTCTTTCATTTGGTCACTCAAGAGATTATAGACTGGTAAAACAAGCTGCTTTACATTCCTTCAAGACTTAGCCTGAAGGCTGCTCTCCACAGCTACCACTAGGATAGCTTTCAATAAGGTTGTCTTTAACCTACCTACCATAAGAGTCGATTTGGACTGGTGCAAGGTGCCCACTATAATTAGTGGACAGCATATGCCAGGCCAACTTCTCACAGTTGTGTGTCAAGGGATAGCACAACCCTTTCTACAACTCAAGAGAGTTTAGTAGGCCACACTAGAGTAGGTAGTGCATTCACCACACCACACTAGTAATGTCTTTAAGGACAGGATCCAAAGAATCCTTGCAGGAAGCCATTGAGCTTCCACCCTCCAAGTATGATACACTCCCATTCTTGGAATTGAGAGCTTTATGCAACTTGAGAAAAATAAGGACAGGCCAAAGCCCCACCACCCAACACCTCAAGGAGTTGTTGGTGGCTTATGACCTTAGTAAGCCCGTGGGGACTGAAGGGGTAGGAGCTGAGGGTGGGGCAGATGATGAGGATGGGACCAGGGGTACCAGTACCCCCAGCCCCCCCTCTGAAACTGGCCAGGAGGGTGACAATGACCCTGACCTGGATAACCCAATCCCTCCTGTGGAAGATGATGAGGATGATCAGAATGATGCCCTCTTTGTCCCCCAGGAAGGATTAAGAATGTGCCCAGGAAGTCTAGATCTCCTTCTCAGGAGTCTAACCACTCTGGCACCTCCATAGGGAGCTCTATCTCCTCTCACAGGAGGGAATCCTCTCATGAGAGAAGAGACAGACTGGTCCAGTATGAGGAAACTCTGCTGGAAATCAGAAAAAGCAATTGGCTTTAGATAGGGAATCCCTAGATCTCCTTAGAGAGAGAAGAAAGTTGGGACTAGAGTCCCATGGTGGCAGCCATGTCCCTAGAGACAGGGAAAGGTCCTATGACCATAGGAACCTGAGCAAGATTGTCCCTCCCTACCAGAGTGGGGATGATATCCACAAATGGATAACTGCATTAGAGAGGGCCTGTAAGGTACAGAAGGTCCCTCAGGAGCAGTGGGCAGCAATCTTGTGGCTCTCCTTTGCTGACAAAGGTAGAGATAAGCTCCTCACTGTTAGAGAGGAGGATGCTGATAATTACAAGGTCTTGAAGAGTGCTCTTATTGATGGGTTTGGCCTAACCACTGAACAGTACAGGTTGAAGTTCAGAGACACACCCAAAAGCACAGACTCAAGACTGGGTAGACTATGTGGATTGTTCTGCCAAGGCTCTGGAAGGCTGGTTGATGGGCAGTAAGGTGTGTGACTCCTCAGGATTGTACAATCTGATAATGAGGGAGCAGATTCTTAATAACTGTCAAAATCAGCTGTTGCATCAATACCTGGTAGACTCTGATCTGACCTCTCCCCAAGAATTGGGAAAGAAGGCAGACAAATGGGTCAGAACCAGGGTGAAGCAGAAGGTACAGAACCAAGGTGGGGAAACCAAGAAGCAAGATGCTAAGAACTCTGACAAGGGTGGGGAGAAGGGTAAAGATCAAAAGTCTTCATCAGGCCCCCAAAAATCTTCTTCTGGTGGGGATTCACAGTCTACCAAAGGGAAAGGCCAAAGAAAACCATGGTGCAAGGTCTGTAAGCAAAAGACCCACTGGACCAGTGATTGCACCAAGTCCAAAGACTCCAGTCCAGCACCCACCAATGCCCCTAAGGCACCTGTTCCCCCTAGTACAGTTGGTGGGAGTGCTCCAGCCAAGGGTTTAGTAGGGTTCACCCTGGGAACTGAGTTGGGCTCTGACCTAGTCAGAGAACTGACTCAGGCTGTGTTAGTCTGTGATGGAGGCATGGATGTGACCTCCACTGTGAGTCCCAGTAATCTGGGCAAGTACAGACAACAGCCTTTAATCAAAGGACGTGAGGCTTTGGCATTTAGGGACACAGGGGCAAGTGTCACAATGGTGACACAAGACCTTGTGCTACCTGGGCAAGTTATGCTTGGTGAGATGTACCAAGTGACCAATGCTAGCAATGTCAGAACAGACCATACTCTGGCAGTTGTTAACTTCTCCTGGGGAGGGGTAACTGGCCTTAAGAAGGTTGTGGTAAGTGCAAACCTACCAGTCGAATGCTTGCTTGGCAATGACTTAGAGACTTCTGCTTGGGCAGAAGTGGAGCTCAGGACCCATGCAGAAATGCTGGGGATCCCTGCAGATGTGTTTGCTGTGACCAGGTCACAAGCCAAAATGTCTAGCACTGAACAGGCCTTGGATCCTGGAAGAATGGACCAAGTGCCTTCCAAGAGGAGGAGTAGTAGGGTTAAGGCAGTGCCTTCCCCCTTGGCTCAGGAGGAAGATCAGTCCCTTGAGGGGGATGATCTCAGCCCTGAAGAAGGAACTGTCCCAGAGGAACTTGAACCTGACCAGGTTGAGTTCTTGGGGACAGGGGCACCTTCTAGGGCAGATCTGAGCCAGGAGCAGCAGAGCTGCCCCTCCCTTGAACCCCTCAGACAGCAAGCTGCTGCTGAGGCTGCTGGGAAAGCTAGTGGTTCCCATACAGTGTATTGGGATGATGGACTCCTGTACTCAGAGAGTAGAGACCCCAAGCCTGGTGCTACCAGGAGGTTGGTAATACCTTTGAAGTTCAGGGGCTTCCTATTGACCCTAGCCCATGATATTCCCTTAGCAGGTCACCTGGGCCAGAACAAGACTTGGGACAGAATTGTCCCTCACTTTCACTGGCCCCACATGTCTGAAGACAGTAAGGAGTTTTGTCGCTCCTGTGTAACCTGCCAAGCCAGTGGCAAAGCAGGTGGCACTACAAAGGCCCCCTGATACCACTACCTGTGGTGGGGGTGCCCTTTGAAAGGGTAGGGATTGACATTGTTTGTCCCATGGATCCCCAAACAGCCTCTGGGCACAGGTTTATCCTGGTGGTAGTGGATCATGCCACCAGGTACCCAGAAGCTATTCCCCTCAGGACCACTACAGCACCTGTGGTGGCAAGGGCCCTCCTGGGAATCTTCTCAAGAGTGGGCTTTCCTAAGGAGGTAGTATCAGACAGGGGTGCTAACTTCATGTCTGGGTACTTAAAAGCAATGTGGAAGGAGTGTGGAGTGACTTACAAGTTCACCACACCCTATCACCCACAATGCAATGGTTTAGTTGAGAGATTCAACAAAACCTTGAAGGGCATGATTAAAGGGCTCCCAGAAAAGCTTAGGCGTAGATGGGACATACTCTTGCCCTGCCTTTTATTCGCATATAGGGAGGTGCCTCAGAAGGGGGTTGGTTACAGCCCTTTTGAACTTCTGTTTGGCCACCCTGTGAGGGGTCCACTGTGCTTGATGAAGGAAGGATGGGAGTTACCTCTCAAGCCCCCAAAGCAAGAGATAGTGGACTATGTACTTGGTCTCCGCTCCAGGATGGCTGAGTACATGAAAAAGGCAACCAAAAACCTTGAGGCTAGCCAGGAACTTCAAAAGGCCTGGCATGACCAAAGGCTGTTCTGACTGTTTACCAGCCAGGACAGAAGGTGTGGGTGTTGGAGCCAGTGGCCCCAGCAGCTCTCCAAGATAAATGGAGTGGACCCCACACTATTGTTGAGCAGAAGGGTGAGGTCACTTATTTAGTAGACCTAGGAACACCCAGGAGTCCCCACAGGGTTCTCCATGTCAACAGGTTAAAACCATATGTGGACAGGGCAGACATGGGCTTGCTCATGGCTACTGATGAAGGGCAGGAGGAAGAGAGTGACCCACTCCTGACCTGCTCTCACAGAACCCTGACGATGGGTCAGTTGATGGTGTAGCCTTGGCAGGCAGCCTCACTACCCAGCAACAAACTGATTGCAGGCAAGTCCTCAATCAGTTTAGACATATGTTTTCACTGACACCCAGTCAGACCACCTGGTGCACTCATGAAGTGGACACTGGGGACAGTCTGCCTATTAAAAACAAGATTTATAGGCAACCTGACCATGTCAGGGACTGTATCAGGACTGAAGTCCAGAAAATGTTGGAATTGGGAGTTATTGAACCCTCAGATAGCCCTTGGGCTAGTCCAGTGGTCCTTGTACCGAAACCTCACACCAGTGGTGGAAAAAGAGAGATGAGGTTTTGTGTGGACTACAGGGGTCTCAATGCAGTCACTAGGACTGATGCCCATCCAATACCCAGGGCAGATGAGCTCATAGATACTTTGGCCTCTGCCAAATATCTCAGCACATTTGACCTAACAGCTGGCTACTGGCAGATCAGACTAGCTGATACTGCAAAGCCCAAAACAGCATTCTCAACCCCTAGTGGGCATTATCAATTTGTGGTAATGCCCTTTGGTCTGAAGAATGCACCTGCCACTTTCCAGAGGTTGGTGAATACAGTTCTCACAGGACTGGAAGCCTATAGTGCAGCATATCTAGATGATATTGCTGTCTTTAGCTCCACCTGGGAGGATCACCTGGTCCACCTCAGGAATGTTTTACAGGCCCTGCAAAAGGCAGGCCTGACTATCAAGGCCACTAAGTGCCAGATAGGGCAGAGTCAGGTTGTGTACCTGGGCCACCTTGTGGGTGGAGGCCAGGTTCAACCTTTGCAGAGCAAGATCCAGACCATCATGGACTGGACTGCTCCCACTACCCAGACTCAGGTGAGAGCCTTCTTAGGCCTGACTGGGTACTATAGGTGATTTGTCAAGGGGTATGGATCAATAGTGACACCCCTGAATGACTTAACTTCTAAGAAAATGCCCAAAAAGGTTCAGTGGACAGTTAGCTGTCAAAAGGCATTTGATGACCTCAAGCAGGCCATGTGCACTGCTCCAATTCTGCAGAGTCCTGATTACTCCAAGAAGTTCATTGTTCAAACTGATGCATCTGAATTGGGGGTAGGGGCTGTACTGTCACAATTGAATGAAGAAGGTCAGGATCAGCCAGTAGCTTTCATTAGCAGAAGGCTGACCCCTAGAGAGAAACGTTGGTCAGCCATAGAGAGGAGGCCTTTGCTGTGGTCTGGGCTCTGAAGAAGTTGAGGCCATACTTGTTTGGTACACACTTCCTGGTTCAGACAGACCATAAGCCCCTCTTATGGCTAAAACAAATGAAGGGTGAAAACCCCAAACTGCTTAGGTGGTCCATTTCCCTACAGGGGATGGACTTTACAGTGGAACATAGGCCTGGGAGTAACCATGCGAATGCAGATGGACTCTCTAGGTATTTCCACTTAGAACATGAAGACTTAACTGGGCAAGGTTAGTTTAATGTCCCTACATTTGGGGGGGTTGTGTAGGAGAGTAGGATCTGCTTCACATGGGTACCCCCACTTTTTGCTGATGCTTCACTGTTTTTCGACATTAGTCTGGCTGGGGCCCTGCTAATCAGAACCCCAGCCTAGCTGCTTCCTCTCTAAAATGGTTTCCATGTGCCTTAGGCACATCACTGATTGGGATCTGGAGTGCCCTTATAAGTCCCTAGTATATGGTATACTATGTACCAAGGGCATAGGTACCTCAGAGGCCTGACAGGGGCTGCAGCATGTATTGTGCCACCCCTGGAAGGCCATCCAAACTGACACCACAGGTCTGCTACTGCAGCCTGGGTAAGGTGGTGCATGCACCCCTTACTGTGATATAGGTTACCTATATCACTGAATACCTACACACATATAAACCTATAAGTCACTCCTAAGGCAGGCCTTATCAATCCTAAAGGCAGAGTGCATGGTTCCTATGTGAGAGGGTGCCCCTGCATGAGCAGGGCCCCTCTGCAGCGTTCGGAGACCATCTCTGATGCTGTTTGTAGTGCAGCCTGACCATATACTCTTAAGCGCATTATATCCTCGCAGTAAAATGCTAACTTTGGAATGGCTGCACCTAAACATGTCGTGTTTGGTGTCAAACATCTTGGAATACTACCCCCCCCCTGGACAATAGGTTTCCTGTCCCAGGGAGGTGTGACCACCTCCCCAGACAGGATAATGTGTATTGGGGCTGGGCGGGAGCACTTTCGGGTGCTTTGAAGTCCTGCACTGGGGGCACATTTGGTGTCCCTGTGCATACCCCAGTTCAAACCGGATCAGGGGCTTGCAGCCCCTGCTTTGGTGCGAACTGGACAAAGGGAAAGGGTGTAGCCACCCCTCTGCCCTGACCCACCCATAGGTGGGGCCACAGAGTAGTCCAACCCCTATCTTTAGTATAAAGATAGGAACCCAGTCCTTAGGACTTTAGATTATCCCTGGACGAAACTCTGAAACAGAATCCTGGACCTTCGACGCTCTACTAAAGACTAGAGGACTGAAGAATCTCCCTTGGGGTCAAGGAGTGACTCCCCTGCTTGGCAGGCACCAAAGAAGCATCTGTCCGGTTCGCATTTCTGAAGCTCCCGTCGGACGCCAAAGTCATCGCATCACCAGAGGTAGATTCTCAGACTTCCCCGAGGCTACCCTGAGTCCCCAGCAAAGCTGAGGCCCGTGGCTATCGTGGGTGACTTGAGACCGTGACCCAGGGACACCGAGCACATTTGCAAGTGCATCCTCTTCTGGGTTTCCCAAGAAGTCATGCTTTGGGTTTCGAGTAGCCCTAGCCTCCTGCACCACCTGCACCGAAGATCACTGGCCCCCACTCCACGAGTGTCCTGTAAGCCAGATCCACGTGCGGCGACACGAGGCTCCTTCGCGGTTGCTAGCCCGTTGGCTAGTAGCCCTTAACGAAGGCCAATCCTTTTCTACCTTGGCATCCTGGTTGCTCCAGGCCTGCCCTCACTTACCCTCACTGGGTGAGTTCCACAGACCTTGCTGGTCTGCACCATCGACGATCTACATCTTCACCAAGACTTGCCGTTGCCAAGGCTTGTTGGGTCCAATCCGGTCGCCGACACCTCAGCACTCGACAGACATCGTGTACCAGCCCGAATCCTGCTCCTGGTCACCGACAACGCCTCCTGGACCTCGTGGCTGAAGAGTCAAGACGACCGTCAACGCACCTAAAGCACTCGACATCGGTGGGCATCTGTCCATCGCCTTCCTGGTCACTGGCTAGTGACCCAGACTCTGTCCCCTCTGCTTTCAGGTTCTTCAGAACTCCGATCTACTCTTGGATCCACCCGGACACTTTTCTCTTGGCCGCCAGCAGCACTTTGCAGCAGATCGCCATTCGAATCGACGACGAAACCCGACCCCGAAAGGCACCTATGCACCCGGCTTCCCTGGGTGAGGTAACACGAGTACTCCGGTGCTCCCGTGGGTAGAGACTCTTCAAAGTCCTAGATCTCAAAGGGTTTTGTCCTAGTCCTCTTTTAAGCGTCCCTTTTCTCTAATTTCCCGATCCCGACTTTCTCCATAGAAGTCAACGGCGTATCGCGGTTGTGTATTTACACTGCACGCGTCTCCCGTGGGTCCCCTGTGTCACTACCTTGGGTGGTTCCTTGTGGTCCAAGCACTTCTAGAGGCTCTAGGCCTAGTGTCTAGTTCAGTCGTGGTTCGCATACTACTTTATTGGTATATGGTTTGGTACGCCCCTAGGGCCCAAACGTGTATTTGTGCTATTACTGTGTATTAATAACTTATAACTTATGTACTTCGAACTCTAGCCTCATAAAGAGACTAGAGGGGTGTGTTTAGCAATAAATACATATATTTTGAATATATACCTGGTGTGGTGCTCTTTCATTTGGTCACTCAAGAGATTATAGACTGGTAAAACAAGCTGCTTTACATTCCTTCAAGACTTAGCCTGAAGGCTGCTCTCCATAGCTACCACTAGGATAGCTTTCAATAAGGTTGTCTTTAACCTATCTCCAATAAGGGGTTGTTTGGACTGGTGCAAGGTGCCCACTATAATTAGTGGACAGCATATACCAGGCCAACTTCTCACACTGACCATTCCTGCCCTGACTGTTCCTGACTCTCCCAGGCTCTGACTGTTCCTCCCCTCCCAGGCTCTGACTGTTCCTGACTCTCCCAGTCTCTGACTGTTCCTGACTCTCCCAGGCTCTGACTGTTCCTGACTCTCCCAGGCTCTGACTGTTCCTGACTCTCCCAGGCTCTGACTGTTCCTCACTCACCCAGGCTCTGACTGTTCCTGACTCTCCCAGGCTCTGACTGTTCCCGACTCTCCCAGGCTCTGACTGTTCCCGACTCTCCCAGGCTCTGACTGTTCCTGACTCTCCCAAGTTCTGACTGTTCCCCTCTCTCCCTGACTCTGACTGTTCCTGATTCTCCCAGGCTCTGACCGTTCCTGCTCTGACTGTTCCTCACTCTCCCAGGCTTCTGGTATTGACTGTTCCTGACTCTCCCAGGCTCTGACTGTTCCTGACTCTCCCAGGCTCTGACTGTTCCTGACTCTCCCAGGCTCTGACTGTTCCTGACTCTCCCAGGCTCTGACTGTCCCTCTCTCTCCCAGGCTCTGACTGTTCCTGACTCTCCCAGGCTCTGACTGTTCCTGACTCTCCCAGGCTCTGACCATTCCTGCTTTGACTGTTCCTGACTCTCCCAGGCTCTGACTGTTCCTGACCCTCCCAGGCTATGACTTTTCCTGACTCTCCCAGGCTCTGACTGTTCCTCTCTCTCCCAGGATCTGACTGTTCCGGATTCTCCCAGGCTCTGACTGTTCTAGAATCTCCCAGGCTCTGACTGTTCCCCTCTCTCTCAGGCTCTGACTGTTCCCCTCCTTCCCAGGCTCTGACTGTTCCTGATTCTCCCAGGTTCTGACTGTTCCTCACTCTCCCAGGCTCTAACTGTACCTCTCTCTCCCAAGCTCTGACTGTTCCTGACTCTCCCAGTCTCTGAATGTTCCTGACTCTCCCAGGCTTCTGGTATTGACTGTTCCTGACTCTCCCAGGCTCTGACGGTTCCTCCCCTCCCAGGCTCTGACTGTTCCTGACTCTCCCAAGCTCTGACTGTTTCTGACTCTCCCAGGCTCTGACTGTTCCCCTCTCTCCCAGGCTCTGACTGTTCCTGTCTCTCCCAGGCTCTGACTGTTCCTGACTCTCCCAGTCTCTGACTGTTCCTGACTCTCCCAGTCTCTGACTGTTCCTCACTCTCCCAGGCTCTGACTGTTCCTCACTCTCCCAGGCTCTGACTGTTCCTGACTCTCCCAAGTTCTGACTGTTCCCCTTTCTCCCTGGCTTTGACTGTTCCTGATTCTCCCAGGCTCTGACCGTTCCTGCTCTGACTGTTCCTCACTCTCCCAGGCTTCTGGTATTGACTGTTACTGACTCTCCCGTGCTCTAACTGTTCCTCTCTCTCCCAGGCTCTGACTGTTCCTGACTCGCCCAGGCTCTGACTGTTCCTGACACTCCCAGGCTCTAACTGTTCCTCTCTCTCCCAGGCTCTGACTGTTCCTGAATCTCCCAGTCTCTAAATGTTCCTGACTCTCCCAGGCTTCTGGTATTGACTGTTCCTGACACTCCCAGGCTCTGACTATTCCCCTCTCTCCCAGGCTCTGACTGTTCCTGACTCTCCCAGGCTCTGACTGTTCCTGACTCTCCCAGGCTCTGACTGTTCCTGACTCTCGCAGGCTCTGACTGTTCCTGACTCTCGCAGGCTCTGACTGTTCCTGACTCTCCCAGGATCTGACGGTTCCTGACTCTCCCAGGCTCTGACTGTTCCTGACTCTCCCAGGCTCTAACTGTTCCTGACTCTCCCAAGTTCTGACTGTTCCTCACTTCTCAGGCTCTGACTGTTCCCCTCTCTGACAGGCTCTGACTGTTCCCGACTCTCCCAGGCTCTGACTGTTCCTGACTCTCACAGGTTCTGACTGTTCCTCTCTCTCCCAGGCTCTGACTGTTCCTGACTCTCCCAGGCTCTGACTGTTCCTGACTCTCACAGGCTCTGACTGTTCCTGACTCTCACAGGCTCTGACTGTTCCTGACTCTCCCAGGCTCTGACTGTTCCCCTCTCTCCTAGGCTCTGACTGTTCCTGATTCTCCCTGGCTCTGACCATTCCTGCTCTGCCTGTCCCTCACTCTCCCAGGCTTCTGGTATTGACTGTTCCTGACTCTCCCAGGCTCTAACTGTTCCTCTCTCTCCCAGGCTCTGACTGTTCATGACTCTCCCAGGCTCTGACTGTTCCTGACTCTCCCAGGCTCTGACTGTTCCTGACTCTCCCAGGCTCTGGCTGTTCCTCACTCTCCCAGGCTCTAACTGTTCCTCTCTCTCCCAGGCTCTGACTGTTCCTGACTCTCCCAGGCTCTGACTGTTCCTCACTCTCCCAGGCTCTGACTGTTCCTCTCTCTCCCAGGCTCTGACTGTTCATGACTCTCCCAGGCTCTGACTTATCCTGACTCTCCCAGGCTTCTGGTATTTACTGTTCCTGACTCTCCCAGGCTCTGACTGTTCTCCTCTCTCCCAGGCTCTGACTGTCCCTGATTCTCCCAGGCTCAGACTGTCCCTGATTCTCCCAGGCTCTGACTGTTCCCGACTCTCCCAGGCTCTGACTGTTCCTGACTCTTCCAGGCTCTGACTGTTCCTGACTCTCCCAGGCTCTGACTGTTTCTGCTCTGACTGTTCTAGACTCTCCCAGGCTCCGACTGCTCCTCTCTCTTCCAGGCTCTGACTGTTCCTGACTCTCCCAGACTCTCACTATTCCTGACTCTCCCAGTCTCTGACTATTCCTGACTCTCCTAGGCTCTGACTGTTCCTCTCTCTCCCAGGCTCTGACTGTTCCTGACTCTCCCAGGCTCTGACTGTTCCTGGCTCTCCCAGGTTCTGACTGACCCCTCTCTCTCCCAGGCTCTTACTGTTCCTGATTCTCCCATGATCTGACTGTTTGTCTCTCTCCCAGGCTCTGACTGTTCAACTCTCTCCCAGGTTCTGACTGTTCCTGACTCTCCAAGGCTCTGACTGTTCCTGACTCTCCCAGGCTATGACTGTTCCTGACTCTCCCAGGCTCTGACTGTTCCTGACTCTCCCAGGCTCTGACTGTTCCTGACTCTCACAGGCTCTGACTGTTCCTGACTCTCACAGGCTCTGACAGCGCCTGACTCTCACAGGCTCTGACTGTTCCTGACTCTCCCAGGCTCTGACTGTTCCTGACTCTCCCAGGCTCTGACTGCTCCTGCTCTGACTGATCTAGAATCTCCCAGGATCTGACTGTTCCCCTCTCTCCCAGGCTCTGACTGTTCCTGATCTCCCAGGCTCTGACTTTTCCTGATCTCCCAGGCTCTGACCGTTCCTGCTCTGACTGTTCCTCACTCTCCCAGGCTTCTGGTATTGACTGTTACTGACTCTCCCACGCTCTAACTGTTCCTCTCTCTCCCAGGCTCTGACTGTTCCCCTCTCTCCCAGGCTCTGACTGTTCCTGATTCTCCCAGACTCTGACCGTTCCTGCTCTGACTGTTCCTGACTCTCCCAGGCTCTGACTGTTCCTCTCTCTCCCAGTCTCTGACTGTTCCTGACTCTCCCAGGCTCTGACTGTTCCTGCTCTGACTGTTCCCCTCTCTCCCAGGCTCTGACTGTTCCCCTCTCTCCCAGGCTCTCACTGTTCCTGATTGTCCCAGGTTCTGACGGTTCCTGACTCTCCCAGGCTCTGACTGTTCCTGACTCTCCCAGGCTCTGACTGTTCCTGACTCTCCCAGGCTCTGACTGTTCCTCTCTCTCCCAGGCTCTGACTGTTCCTGACTCTCCCAGGCTCTGACTATTCCTGACTCTCACAGGCTCTGACTCTTCCTGAGTCTCCCAGGCTCTGACTGTTTCTGACTCTCCCAGGCTCTGACTGTTCCTTACTCTCCCAGGCTCTGACTGTTCCTGACTCTCCCAGGCTCTGACTGTTCCTGACTCTCACAGGCTCTGACTGTTCCTGACTCTCACAGGCTCTGACTGTTCCTGACTCTCCCAGGCTCTGACTGTTCCTGCTCTGATGGTTCTAGAAACTCCCAGGCTCTGACTGTTCCCCTCTCTCCCAGGCTCTGACTGTTCCTGACTCTCCCAGGCTATGACTTTTGCTGACTCTCCCAGGCTCTGACTGTTCCTGACTCTCGCAGGCTCTGACTGTTCCTGACTCTCGCAGGCTCTGACTGTTCCTGACTCTCCCAGGATCTGACGGTTCCTGACTCTCCCAGGCTCTGACTGTTCCTGACTCTCCCAGGCTCTAACTGTTCCTGACTCTCCCAAGTTCTGACTGTTCCTCACTTCTCAGGCTCTGACTGTTCCCCTCTCTGACAGGCTCTGACTGTTCCCGACTCTCCCAGGCTCTGACTGTTCCTGACTCTCCCAGGTTCTGACTGTTCCTCTCTCTCCCAGGCTCTGACTGTTCCTGACTCTCCCAGGCTCTGACTGTTCCTGACTCTCACAGGCTCTGACTGTTCCTGACTCTCACAGGCTCTGACTGTTCCTGACTCTCCCAGGCTCTGACTGTTCCCCTCTCTCCTAGGCTCTGACTGTTCCTGATTCTCCCTGGCTCTGACCATTCCTGCTCTGCCTGTCCCTCACTCTCCCAGGCTTCTGGTATTGACTGTTCCTGACTCTCCCAGGCTCTAACTGTTCCTCTCTCTCCCAGGCTCTGACTGTTCATGACTCTCCCAGGCTCTGACTGTTCCTGACTCTCCCAGGCTCTGACTGTTCCTGACTCTCCCAGGCTCTGGCTGTTCCTCACTCTCCCAGGCTCTAACTGTTCCTCTCTCTCCCAGGCTCTGACTGTTCCTGACTCTCCCAGGCTCTGACTGTTCCTCACTCTCCCAGGCTCTGACTGTTCCTCTCTCTCCCAGGCTCTGACTGTTCATGACTCTCCCAGGCTCTGACTTATCCTGACTCTCCCAGGCTTCTGGTATTTACTGTTCCTGACTCTCCCAGGCTCTGACTGTTCTCCTCTCTCCCAGGCTCTGACTGTCCCTGATTCTCCCAGGCTCAGACTGTCCCTGATTCTCCCAGGCTCTGACTGTTCCCGACTCTCCCAGGCTCTGACTGTTCCTGACTCTTCCAGGCTCTGACTGTTCCTGACTCTCCCAGGCTCTGACTGTTTCTGCTCTGACTGTTCTAGACTCTCCCAGGCTCCGACTGCTCCTCTCTCTTCCAGGCTCTGACTGTTCCTGACTCTCCCAGACTCTCACTATTCCTGACTCTCCCAGTCTCTGACTATTCCTGACTCTCCTAGGCTCTGACTGTTCCTCTCTCTCCCAGGCTCTGACTGTTCCTGACTCTCCCAGGCTCTGACTGTTCCTGGCTCTCCCAGGTTCTGACTGACCCCTCTCTCTCCCAGGCTCTTACTGTTCCTGATTCTCCCATGATCTGACTGTTTGTCTCTCTCCCAGGCTCTGACTGTTCAACTCTCTCCCAGGTTCTGACTGTTCCTGACTCTCCAAGGCTCTGACTGTTCCTGACTCTCCCAGGCTATGACTGTTCCTGACTCTCCCAGGCTCTGACTGTTCCTGACTCTCCCAGGCTCTGACTGTTCCTGACTCTCACAGGCTCTGACTGTTCCTGACTCTCACAGGCTCTGACAGCGCCTGACTCTCACAGGCTCTGACTGTTCCTGACTCTCCCAGGCTCTGACTGTTCCTGACTCTCCCAGGCTCTGACTGCTCCTGCTCTGACTGATCTAGAATCTCCCAGGATCTGACTGTTCCCCTCTCTCCCAGGCTCTGACTGTTCCTGATCTCCCAGGCTCTGACTTTTCCTGATCTCCCAGGCTCTGACCGTTCCTGCTCTGACTGTTCCTCACTCTCCCAGGCTTCTGGTATTGACTGTTACTGACTCTCCCACGCTCTAACTGTTCCTCTCTCTCCCAGGCTCTGACTGTTCCCCTCTCTCCCAGGCTCTGACTGTTCCTGATTCTCCCAGACTCTGACCGTTCCTGCTCTGACTGTTCCTGACTCTCCCAGGCTCTGACTGTTCCTCTCTCTCCCAGTCTCTGACTGTTCCTGACTCTCCCAGGCTCTGACTGTTCCTGCTCTGACTGTTCCCCTCTCTCCCAGGCTCTGACTGTTCCCTCTCTCCCAGGCTCTCACTGTTCCTGATTGTCCCAGGTTCTGACGGTTCCTGACTCTCCCAGGCTCTGACTGTTCCTGACTCTCCCAGGCTCTGACTGTTCCTGACTCTCCCAGGCTCTGACTGTTCCTCTCTCTCCCAGGCTCTGACTGTTCCTGACTCTCCCAGGCTCTGACTATTCCTGACTCTCACAGGCTCTGACTCTTCCTGAGTCTCCCAGGCTCTGACTGTTTCTGACTCTCCCAGGCTCTGACTGTTCCTGACTCTCCCAGGCTCTGACTGTTCCTGACTCTCCCAGGCTCTGACTGTTCCTGACTCTCACAGGCTCTGACTGTTCCTGACTCTCACAGGCTCTGACTGTTCCTGACTCTCCCAGGCTCTGACTGTTCCTGCTCTGATGGTTCTAGAAACTCCCAGGCTCTGACTGTTCCCCTCTCTCCCAGGCTCTGACTGTTCCTGACTCTCCCAGGCTATGACTTTTGCTGACTCTCCCAGGCTCTGACTGTTCCTCTCTCTCCCTGGATCTGACTGTTCCGGACTCTCCCAGGCTCTGACTGTTCTGGACTCTCCCAGGCTCTGACTGTTCCTGACTCTCCCAGGCTCTGACTGTTCCTGACTCTCCCAGGCTCTGACTGTTCCTGACTCTCCCAGGCTCTGACTGCTCCTGACTCTGCCAGGCTCTGACTGCTCTTGACTCTCCCAGGCTCTGACTGTTCCTGACTCTCCCAGGCTCTGACTGTTCCTGACTCTCCCAGGCTCTGACTGCTCCTGCTCTGACTGATCTAGAATCTCCCAGGCTCTGACTGTTCCCCTCTCTCCCAGGCTCTGACTGTTCCTGATCTCGCAGGCTCTAACTGTTCCTGATCTCCCAGGCTCTGACCGTTCCTGCTCTGAATGTTCCTCACTCTCCCAGGCTTCTGGTATTGACTGTTACTGACTCTCCCACGCTCTAACTGTTCCTCTCTCTCCCAGGCTCTGACTGTTCCCCTCTCTCCCAGGCTCTGACTGTTCCTGATTCTCCCAGGCTCTGACCGTTCCTGCTCTGACTGTTCCTGACTCTCCCAGGCTCTGACTGTTCCTCTCTCGCCCAGGCTCTGACTGTTCCTGACTCTCCCAGGCTCTGACTGCTCCTGGCTCTCCCAGGCACTGTCTGTTCCTGCTCTGACTGTTCCCCTCTCTCCCAGGCTCTCACTGTTCCTGATTGTCCCAGGTTCTGACGGTTCCTGACTCTCCCAGGCTCTGACTGTTCCTGACTCTCCCAGGCTCTGACTGTTCCTGACTCTCCCAGGCTCTGACTGTTCCTCTCTCCCCCAGGCTCTGACTGTTCCTGACTCTCCCAGGCTCTGACTATTCCTGACTCTCACAGGCTCTGACTGTTCCTGAGTCTCCCAGGCTCTGACTGTTTCTGACTCTCCAAGGCTCTGACTGTTCCTGACTCTCCCAGGCTCTGACTGTTCCTGACTCTCCCAGGCTCTGACTGTTCCTGACTCTCACAAGCTCTGACTGTTCCTGACTCTCACAGGCTCTGACTGTTCCTGACTCTCCCAGGCTCTGACTGTTCCTGCTCTGACGGTTCTAGAATCTCCCAGGCTCTGACTGTTCCCCTCTCTCCCAGGCTCTGACTGTTCCTGACTCTCCCAGGCTATGACTTTTCCTGACTCTCCCAGGCTCTGACTGTTCCTCTCTCTCCCAGGATCTGACTGTTCCGGACTCTCCCAGGCTCTGACTGTTCCGGACTCTCCCAGGCTCTGACTGTTCCTCGCTCTCCCAGGCTCTGACTGTTCCTGACTCTCCCAGGCTCTGACTGTTCCTGACTCTCCCAGGCTCTGACTGTTCCTGACTCTCCCAGGCTCTGACTGCTCCTGACTCTCCCAGGCTCTGACTGCTCCTGACTCTCCCAGGCTCTGACTGTTCCTGACTCTCCCAGGCTCTGACTATTCCTGACTCTCATAGGCACTGACTGTTCCAGACTCTCCCAGGCTCTGACTGTTCCTAACTCTCCCAGTCTCTGACTGTTCCTGCTCTGACTGCTCTAGAATCTCCCAGGCTCTGACTGTTCCCCTCTCTCCCAGGCTCTGACTGTTCCTAACTCTCCCAGGCTCTGACTGTTCCTGCTCTGACAGTTCATGATTCTCCCAGGCTCTGATCGTTCCTGCTCTGACTGTTCCTCACTCTCCCAGGCTTCTGGTATTGACTGTTACTGACTCTCCCACGCTCTAACTGTTCCTCTCTCTCCCAGGCTCTGACTGTTCCCCTCTCTCCCAGGCTCTGACTGTTCCTGATTCTCCCAGGTTCTGACCATTCCTGCCCTGACTGTTCCTGACTCTCCCAGGCTCTGACTGTTCCTCCCCTCCCAGGCTCTGACTGTTCCTGACTCTCCCAGGCTCTGACTGTTCCCCTCTCTCCCAGGCTCTGACTGTTGCCCTCTCTCCCAGGCTCTGACTGTTCCTGACTCTCCCAGGCTCTGACTGTTCCTGACTCTCCCAGGCTCTGACTCTTCCTGACTCTCCCAGGCTCTGACTGTTCCTCACTCACCCAGGCTCTGACTGTTCCCGACTCTCCCAGGCTCTGACTCTTCCTGACTCTCCCAGGCTCTGACTGTTCCCCTGTCTCCCAGGCTCTGACTGTTCCTGATCTCCCAGGCTCTGACTGTTCCTGATCTCCCAGGCTCTGACCGTTCCTGCTCTGACTGTTCCTCACTCTCCCAGGCTTCTGGTATTGACTGTTACTGACTCTCCCACGCTCTAACTGTTCCTCTCTCTCCCCCAGGCTCTGACTGTTCCCCTCTCTCCCAGGCTCTGACTGTTCCTGATCTCGCAGGCTCTAACTGTTCCTGATCTCCCAGGCTCTGACCGTTCCTGCTCTGAATGTTCCTCACTCTCCCAGGCTTCTGGTATTGACTGTTACTGACTCTCCCACGCTCTAACTGTTCCTCTCTCTCCCAGGCTCTGACTGTTCCCCTCTCTCCCAGGCTCTGACTGTTCCTGATTCTCCCAGGCTCTGACCGTTCCTGCTCTGACTGTTCCTGACTCTCCCAGGCTCTGACTGTTCCTCTCTCGCCCAGGCTCTGACTGTTCCTGACTCTCCCAGGCTCTGACTGCTCCTGGCTCTCCCAGGCACTGTCTGTTCCTGCTCTGACTGTTCCCCTCTCTCCCAGGCTCTCACTGTTCCTGATTGTCCCAGGTTCTGACGGTTCCTGACTCTCCCAGGCTCTGACTGTTCCTGACTCTCCCAGGCTCTGACTGTTCCTGACTCTCCCAGGCTCTGACTGTTCCTCTCTCCCCCAGGCTCTGACTGTTCCTGACTCTCCCAGGCTCTGACTATTCCTGACTCTCACAGGCTCTGACTGTTCCTGAGTCTCCCAGGCTCTGACTGTTTCTGACTCTCCAAGGCTCTGACTGTTCCTGACTCTCCCAGGCTCTGACTGTTCCTGACTCTCCCAGGCTCTGACTGTTCCTGACTCTCACAGGCTCTGACTGTTCCTGACTCTCACAGGCTCTGACTGTTCCTGACTCTCCCAGGCTCTGACTGTTCCTGCTCTGACGGTTCTAGAATCTCCCAGGCTCTGACTGTTCCCCTCTCTCCCAGGCTCTGACTGTTCCTGACTCTCCCAGGCTATGACTTTTCCTGACTCTCCCAGGCTCTGACTGTTCCTCTCTCTCCCAGGATCTGACTGTTCCGGACTCTCCCAGGCTCTGACTGTTCCGGACTCTCCCAGGCTCTGACTGTTCCTCGCTCTCCCAGGCTCTGACTGTTCCTGACTCTCCCAGGCTCTGACTGTTCCTGACTCTCCCAGGCTCTGACTGTTCCTGACTCTCCCAGGCTCTGACTGCTCCTGACTCTCCCAGGCTCTGACTGCTCCTGACTCTCCCAGGCTCTGACTGTTCCTGACTCTCCCAGGCTCTGACTATTCCTGACTCTCATAGGCACTGACTGTTCCAGACTCTCCCAGGCTCTGACTGTTCCTAACTCTCCCAGTCTCTGACTGTTCCTGCTCTGACTGTTCTAGAATCTCCCAGGCTCTGACTGTTCCCCTCTCTCCCAGGCTCTGACTGTTCCTAACTCTCCCAGGCTCTGACTGTTCCTGCTCTGACAGTTCATGATTCTCCCAGGCTCTGATCGTTCCTGCTCTGACTGTTCCTCACTCTCCCAGGCTTCTGGTATTGACTGTTACTGACTCTCCCACGCTCTAACTGTTCCTCTCTCTCCCAGGCTCTGACTGTTCCCTCTCTCCCAGGCTCTGACTGTTCCTGATTCTCCCAGGTTCTGACCATTCCTGCCCTGACTGTTCCTGACTCTCCCAGGCTCTGACTGTTCCTCCCCTCCCAGGCTCTGACTGTTCCTGACTCTCCCAGGCTCTGACTGTTCCCCTCTCTCCCAGGCTCTGACTGTTGCCCTCTCTCCCAGGCTCTGACTGTTCCTGACTCTCCCAGGCTCTGACTGTTCCTGACTCTCCCAGGCTCTGACTCTTCCTGACTCTCCCAGGCTCTGACTGTTCCTCACTCACCCAGGCTCTGACTGTTCCCGACTCTCCCAGGCTCTGACTCTTCCTGACTCTCCCAGGCTCTGACTGTTCCCCTGTCTCCCAGGCTCTGACTGTTCCTGATCTCCCAGGCTCTGACTTTTCCTGATCTCCCAGGCTCTGACCGTTCCTGCTCTGACTGTTCCTCACTCTCCCAGGCTTCTGGTATTGACTGTTACTGACTCTCCCACGCTCTAACTGTTCCTCTCTCTCCCCCAGGCTCTGACTGTTCCCCTCTCTCCCAGGCTCTGACTGTTCCTGATTCTCCCAGGCTCTGACCGTTCCTGCTCTGACTGTTCCTGACTCTCCCAGGCTCTGACTGTTCCTCTCTCTCCCAGGCTCTGACTGTTCCTGACTCTCCCAGGCTCTGACTGTTCCTGACTCTCCCAGGCTCTGTCTGTTCCTGCTCTGACTGTTCCCCTCTCTCCCAGGCTCTGACTGTTCCCTCTCTCCCAGGCTCTCACTGTTCCTGATTGTCCCAGGTTCTGATGGTTCCTGACTCTCCCAGGCTCTGACTGTTCCTGACTCTCCCAGGCTCTGACTGTTCCTGACTCTCCCAGGCTCTGACTGTTCCTCTCTGCCCCAGGCTCTGACTGTTCCTGACTCTCCCAGGCTCTGACTATTCCTGACTCTCCCAGGCTCTAACTGTTCCTCTCTCTCCCAGGCTCTGACTGTTCCTGAATCTCCCAGTCTCTAAATGTTCCTGACTCTCCCAGGCTTCTGGTATTGACTGTTCCTGACACTCCCAGGCTCTGACTATTCCCCTCTCTCCCAGGCTCTGACTGTTCCTGACTCTCCCAGGCTCTGACTGTTCCTGACTCTCGCAGGCTCTGACTGTTCCTGACTCTCGCAGGCTCTGACTGTTCCTGACTCTCCCAGGATCTGACGGTTCCTGACTCTCCCAGGCTCTGACTGTTCCTGACTCTCCCAGGCTCTAACTGTTCCTGACTCTCCCAAGTTCTGACTGTTCCTCACTTCTCAGGCTCTGACTGTTCCCGACTCTCCCAGGCTCTGACTGTTCCTGACTCTCCCAGGTTCTGACTGTTCCTCTCTCTCCCAGGCTCTGACTGTTCCTGACTCTCCCAGGCTCTGACTGTTCCTGACTCTCACAGGCTCTGACTGTTCCTGACTCTCACAGGCTCTGACTGTTCCTGACTCTCCCAGGCTCTGACTGTTCCCTCTCTCCTAGGCTCTGACTGTTCCTGATTCTCCCTGGCTCTGACCATTCCTGCTCTGCCTGTCCCTCACTCTCCCAGGCTTCTGGTATTGACTGTTCCTGACTCTCCCAGGCTCTAACTGTTCCTCTCTCTCCCAGGCTCTGACTGTTCATGACTCTTCCAGGCTCTGACTGTTCCTGACTCTCCCAGGCTCTGACTGTTCCTGACTCTCCCAGGCTCTGACTGTTCCTCACTCTCCCAGGCTCTAACTGTTCCTCTCTCTCCCAGGCTCTGACTGTTCCTGACTCTCCCAGGCTCTGACTGTTCCTCACTCTCCCAGGCTCTGACTGTTCCTCACTCTCCCAGGCTCTAACTGTTCCTCTCTCTCCCAGGCTCTGACTGTTCATGACTCTCCCAGGCTCTGACTTATCCTGACTCTCCCAGGCTTCTGGTATTTACTGTTCCTGACTCTCCCAGGCTCTGACTGTTCTCCTCTCTCCCAGGCTCTGACTGTCCCTGATTCTCCCAGGCTCAGACTGTCCCTGATTCTCCCAGGCTCTGACTGTTCCCGACTCTCCCAGGCTCTGACTGTTCCTGACTCTTCCAGGCTCTGACTGTTCCTGACTCTCCCAGGCTCTGACTGTTTCTGCTCTGACTGTTTTAGACTCTCCCAGGCTCCGACTGCTCCTCTCTCTTCCAGGCTCTGACTGTTCCTGACTATCCCAGACTCTCACTATTCCTGACTCTCCCAGTCTCTGACTGTTCCTGACTCTCCTAGGCTCTGACTGTTCCTCTCTCTCCCAGGCTCTGACTGTTCCTGACTCTCCCAAGCTCTGACTGTTCCTGGCTCTCCCAGGTTCTGACTGACCCCTCTCTCTCCCAGGCTCTTACTGTTCCTGATTCTCCCATGATCTGACTGTTTGTCTCTCTCCCACGCTATGACTGTTCAACTCTCTCCCAGGTTCTGACTGTTCCTGACTCTCACAGGCTCTGACAGCGCCTGACTCTCACAGGCTCTGACTGTTCCTGACTCTCCCAGGCTCTGACTGTTCCTGACTCTCCCAGGCTCTGACTGCTCCTGCTCTGACTGATCTAGAATCTCCCAGGATCTGACTGTTCCCCTCTCTCCCAGGCTCTGACTGTTCCTGATTCTCCCAGGCTCTGACCGTTCCTGCTCTGACTGTTCCTGACTCTCCCAGGCTCTGACTGTTCCTCTCTCTCCCAGGCTCTGACTGTTCCTGACTCTCCCAGGCTCTGACTGTTCCTGACTCTCCCAGGCTCTGACTGTTCCTGCTCTGACTGTTCCCCTCTCTCCCAGGCTCTGACTGTTCCCCTCTCTCCCAGGCTCTCACTGTTCCTGATTGTCCCAGGTTCTGACGGTTCCTGACTCTCCCAGGCTCTGACTGTTCCTGACTCTCCCAGGCTCTGACTGTTCCTGACTCTCCCAGGCTCTGACTGTTCCTCTCTCTCCCAGGCTCTGACTGTTCCTGACTCTCCCAGGCTCTGACTATTCCTGACTCTCACAGGCTCTGACTGTTCCTGAGTCTCCCAGGCTCTGACTGTTTCTGACTCTCCCAGGCTCTGACTGTTCCTTACTCTCCCAGGCTCTGACTGTTCCTGACTCTCCCAGGCTCTGACTGTTCCTGACTCTCACAGGCTCTGACTGTTCCTGACTCTCACAGGCTCTGACTGTTCCTGACTCTCCCAGGCTCTGACTGTTCCTGCTCTGATGGTTCTAGAAACTCCCAGGCTCTGACTGTTCCCCTCTCTCCCAGGCTCTGACTGTTCCTGACTCTCCCAGGCTATGACTTTTGCGGACTCTCCCAGGCTCTGACTGTTCCTCTCTCTCCCTGGATCTGACTGTTCCGGACTCTCCCAGGCTCTGACTGTTCTGGACTCTCCCAGGCTCTGACTGTTCCTGACTCTCCCAGGCTCTGACTGTTCCTGACTCTCCCAGGCTCTGACTGCTCCTGACTCTCCCAGGCTCTGACTGCTCTTGACTCTCCCAGGCTCTGACTGTTCCTGACTCTCCCAGGCTCTGACTGTTCCTGACTCTCCCAGGCTCTGACTGCTCCTGCTCTGACTGATCTAGAATCTCCCAGGCTCTGACTGTTCCCCTCTCTCCCAGGCTCTGACTGTTCCTGATCTCCCAGGCTCTAACTGTTCCTGATCTCCCAGGCTCTGACCGTTCCTGCTCTGACTGTTCCTCACTCTCCCAGGCTTCTGGTATTGACTGTTACTGACTCTCCCACGCTCTAACTGTTCCTCTCTCTCCCAGGCTCTGACTGTTCCCCTCTCTCCCAGGCTCTGACTGTTCCTGATTCTCCCAGGCTCTGACCGTTCCTGCTCTGACTGTTCCTGACTCTCACAGGCTCTGACTGTTCCTGACTCTCCCAGGCTCTGACGGTTCTAGAATCTCCCAGGCTCTGACTGTTCCCCTCTCTCCCAGGCTCTGACTGTTCCTGACTCTCCCAGGCTATGACTTTTCCTGACTCTCCCAGGCTCTGACTGTTCCTCTCTCTCCCAGGATCTGACTGTTCCGGACTCTCCCAGGCTCTGACTGTTCCGGACTCTCCCAGGCTCTGACTGTTCCTCGCTCTCCCAGGCTCTGACTGTTCCTGACTCTCCCAGGCTCTGACTGTTCCTGACTCTCCCAGGCTCTGACTGTTCCTGACTCTCCCAGGCTCTGACTGCTCCTGACTCTCCCAGGCTCTGACTGCTCCTGACTCTCCCAGGCTCTGACTGTTCCTGACTCTCCCAGGCTCTGACTATTCCTGACTCTCATAGGCACTGACTGTTCCAGACTCTCCCAGGCTCTGACTGTTCCTAACTCTCCCAGTCTCTGACTGTTCCTGCTCTGACTGTTCTAGAATCTCCCAGGCTCTGACTGTTCCCCTCTCTCCCAGGCTCTGACTGTTCCTAACTCTCCCAGGCTCTGACTGTTCCTGCTCTGACAGTTCATGATTCTCCCAGGCTCTGATCGTTCCTGCTCTGACTGTTCCTCACTCTCCCAGGCTTCTGGTATTGACTGTTACTGACTCTCCCACGCTCTAACTGTTACTCTCTCTCCCAGGCTCTGACTGTTCCCCTCTCTCCCAGGCTCTGACTGTTCCTGATTCTCCCAGGTTCTGACCATTCCTGCCCTGACTGTTCCTGACTCTCCCAGGCTCTGACTGTTCCTCCCCTCCCAGGCTCTGACTGTTCCTGACTCTCCCAGGCTCTGACTGTTCCCCTCTCTCCCAGGCTCTGACTGTTGCCCTCTCTCCCAGGCTCTGACTGTTCCTGACTCTCCCAGGCTCTGACTGTTCCTGACTCTCCCAGGCTCTGACTCTTCCTGACTCTCCCAGGCTCTGACTGTTCCTCACTCACCCAGGCTCTGACTGTTCCCGACTCTCCCAGGCTCTGACTCTTCCTGACTCTCCCAGGCTCTGACTGTTCCCCTCTCTCCCAGGCTCTGACTGTTCCTGATCTCCCAGGCTCTGACTGTTCCTGATCTCCCAGGCTCTGACCGTTCCTGCTCTGACTGTTCCTCACTCTCCCAGGCTTCTGGTATTGACTGTTACTGACTCTCCCACGCTCTAACTGTTCCTCTCTCTCCCCCAGGCTCTGACTGTTCCCCTCTCTCCCAGGCTCTGACTGTTCCTGATTCTCCCAGGCTCTGACCGTTCCTGCTCTGACTGTTCCTGACTCTCCCAGGCTCTGACTGTTCCTCTCTCTCCCAGGCTCTGACTGTTCCTGACTCTCCCAGGCTCTGACTGTTCCTGACTCTCCCAGGCTCTGTCTGTTCCTGCTCTGACTGTTCCCCTCTCTCCCAGGCTCTGACTGTTCCCCTCTCTCCCAGGCTCTCACTGTTCCTGATTGTCCCAGGTTCTGATGGTTCCTGACTCTCCCAGGCTCTGACTGTTCCTGACTCTACCAGGCTCTGACTGTTCCTGACTCTCCCAGGCTCTGACTGTTCCTCTCTGCCCCAGGCTCTGACTGTTCCTGACTCTCCCAGGCTCTGACTATTCCTGACTCTCCCAGGCTCTAACTGTTCCTCTCTCTCCCAGGCTCTGACTGTTCCTGAATCTCCCAGTCTCTAAATGTTCCTGACTCTCCCAGGCTTCTGGTATTGACTGTTCCTGACACTCCCAGGCTCTGACTATTCCCTCTCTCCCAGGCTCTGACTGTTCCTGACTCTCCCAGGCTCTGACTGTTCCTGACTCTCGCAGGCTCTGACTGTTCCTGACTCTCGCAGGCTCTGACTGTTCCTGACTCTCCCAGGATCTGACGGTTCCTGACTCTCCCAGGCTCTGACTGTTCCTGACTCTCCCAGGCTCTAACTGTTCCTGACTCTCCCAAGTTCTGACTGTTCCTCACTTCTCAGGCTCTGACTGTTCCCGACTCTCCCAGGCTCTGACTGTTCCTGACTCTCCCAGGTTCTGACTGTTCCTCTCTCTCCCAGGCTCTGACTGTTCCTGACTCTCCCAGGCTCTGACTGTTCCTGACTCTCACAGGCTCTGACGGTTCCTGACTCTCACAGGCTCTGACTGTTCCTGACTCTCCCAGGCTCTGACTGTTCCCCTCTCTCCTAGGCTCTGACTGTTCCTGATTCTCCCTGGCTCTGACCATTCCTGCTCTGCCTGTCCCTCACTCTCCCAGGCTTCTGGTATTGACTGTTCCTGACTCTCCCAGGCTCTAACTGTTCCTCTCTCTCCCAGGCTCTGACTGTTCATGACTCTTCCAGGCTCTGACTGTTCCTGACTCTCCCAGGCTCTGACTGTTCCTGACTCTCCCAGGCTCTGACTGTTCCTCACTCTCCCAGGCTCTCACTGTTCCTCTCTCTCCCAGGCTCTGACTGTTCCTGACTCTCCCAGGCTCTGACTGTTCCTCACTCTCCCAGGCTCTGACTGTTCCTCACTCTCCAAGGCTCTAACTGTTCCTCTCTCTCCCAGGCTCTGACTGTTCATGACTCTCCCAGGCTCTGACTTATCCTGACTCTCCCAGGCTTCTGGTATTTACTGTTCCTGACTCTCCCAGGCTCTGACTGTTCTCCTCTCTCCCAGGCTCTGACTGTCCCTGATTCTCCCAGGCTCAGACTGTCCCTGATTCTCCCAGGCTCTGACTGTTCGCGACTCTCCCAGGCTCTGACTGTTCCTGACTCTTCCAGGCTCTGACTGTTCCTGACTCTCCCAGGCTCTGACTGTTTCTGCTCTGACTGTTTTAGACTCTCCCAGGCTCCGACTGCTCCTCTCTCTTCCAGGCTCTGACTGTTCCTGACTATCCCAGACTCTCACTATTCCTGACTCTCCCAGTCTCTGACTGTTCCTGACTCTCCTAGGCTCTGACTGTTCCTCTCTCTCCCAGGCTCTGACTGTTCCTGACTCTCCCAAGCTCTGACTGTTCCTGGCTCTCCCAGGTTCTGACTGACCCCTCTCTCTCCCAGGCTCTTACTGTTCCTGATTCTCCCATGATCTGACTGTTTGTCTCTCTCCCACGCTCTGACTGTTCAACTCTCTCCCAGGTTCTGACTGTTCCTGACTCTCACAGGCTCTGACAGCGCCTGACTCTCACAGGCTCTGACTGTTCCTGACTCTCCCAGGCTCTGACTGTTCCTGACTCTCCCAGGCTCTGACTGCTCCTGCTCTGACTGATCTAGAATCTCCCAGGATCTGACTGTTCCCCTCTCTCCCAGGCTCTGACTGTTCCTGATCTCCCAGGCTCTGAATTTTCCTGATCTCCCAGGCTCTGACCGTTCCTGCTCTGACTGTTCCTCACTCTCCCAGGCTTCTGGTCTTGACTGTTACTGACTCTCCCACGCTCTAACTGTTCCTCTCTCTCCCAGGCTCTGACTGTTCCCCTCTCTCCCAGGCTCTGACTGTTCCTGATTCTCCCAGGCTCTGACCGTTCCTGCTCTGACTGTTCCTGACTCTCCCAGGCTCTGACTGTTCCTCTCTCTCCCAGGCTCTGACTGTTCCTGACTCTCCCAGGCTCTGACTGTTCCTGACTCTCCCAGGCTCTGACTGTTCCTGCTCTGACTGTTCCCCTCTCTCCCAGGCTCTGACTGTTCCCTCTCTCCCAGGCTCTCACTGTTCCTGATTGTCCCAGGTTCTGACGGTTCCTGACTCTCCCAGGCTCTGACTGTTCCTGACTCTCCCAGGCTCTGACTGTTCCTGACTCTCCCAGGCTCTGACTGTTCCTCTCTCTCCCAGGCTCTGACTGTTCCTGACTCTCCCAGGCTCTGACTATTCCTGACTCTCACAGGCTCTGACTGTTCCTGAGTCTCCCAGGCTCTGACTGTTTCTGACTCTCCCAGGCTCTGACTGTTCCTTACTCTCCCAGGCTCTGACTGTTCCTGACTCTCCCAGGCTCTGACTGTTCCTGACTCTCACAGGCTCTGACTGTTCCTGACTCTCACAGGCTCTGACTGTTCCTGACTCTCCCAGGCTCTGACTGTTCCTGCTCTGATGGTTCTAGAAACTCCCAGGCTCTGACTGTTCCCCTCTCTCCCAGGCTCTGACTGTTCCTGACTCTCCCAGGCTATGACTTTTGCGGACTCTCCCAGGCTCTGACTGTTCCTCTCTCTCCCTGGATCTGACTGTTCCGGACTCTCCCAGGCTCTGACTGTTCTGGACTCTCCCAGGCTCTGACTGTTCCTGACTCTCCCAGGCTCTGACTGTTCCTGACTCTCCCAGGCTCTGACTGCTCCTGACTCTCCCAGGCTCTGACTGCTCTTGACTCTCCCAGGCTCTGACTGTTCCTGACTCTCCCAGGCTCTGACTGATCCTGACTCTCCCAGGCTCTGACTGCTCCTGCTCTGACTGATCTAGAATCTCCCAGGCTCTGACTGTTCCCCTCTCTCCCAGGCTCTGACTGTTCCTGATCTCCCAGGCTCTAACTGTTCCTGATCTCCCAGGCTCTGACCGTTCCTGCTCTGACTGTTCCTCACTCTCCCAGGCTTCTGGTATTGACTGTTACTGACTCTCCCACGGTCTAACTGTTCCTCTCTCTCCCAGGCTCTGACTGTTCCCCTCTCTCCCAGGCTCTGACTGTTCCTGATTCTCCCAGGCTCTGACCGTTCCTGCTCTGACTGTTCCTGACTCTCCCAGGCTCTGACTGTTCCTCTCTCTCCCAGGCTCTGACTGTTCCTGACTCTCCCAGGCACTGACTGCTCCTGACTCTCCCAGGCACTGTCTGTTCCTGCTCTGACTGTTCCCCTCTCTCCCAGGCTCTCACTGTTCCTGATTGTCCCAGGTTCTGACGGTTCCTGACTCTCCCAGGCTCTGACTGTTCCTGACTCTCCCAGGCTCTGACTGTTCCTGACTCTCCCAGGCTCTGACTGTTCCTCTCTCCCCCAGGCTCTGACTGTTCCTGACTCTCCCAGGCTCTGACTATTCCTGACTCTCACAGGCTCTGACTGTTCCTGAGTCTCCCAGGCTCTGACTGTTTCTGACTCTCCAAGGCTCTGACTGTTCCTGACTCTCCCAGGCTCTGACTGTTCCTGACTCTCCCAGGCTCTGACTGTTCCTGACTCTCACAGGCTCTGACTGTTCCTGACTCTCACAGGCTCTGACTGTTCCTGACTCTCCCAGGCTCTGACTGTTCCTGCTCTGACGGTTCTAGAATCTCCCAGGCTCTGACTGTTCCCTCTCTCCCAGGCTCTGACTGTTCCTGACTCTCCCAGGCTATGACTTTTCCTGACTCTCCCAGGCTCTGACTGTTCCTCTCTCTCCCAGTATCTGACTGTTCCGGACTCTCCCAGGCTCTGACTGTTCCGGACTCTCCCAGGCTCTGACTGTTCCTCGCTCTCCCAGGCTCTGACTGTTCCTGACTCTCCCAGGCTCTGACTGTTCCTGACTCTCCCAGGCTCTGACTGCTCCTGTAGGAAGGTGGAATCTGACTATATGGTTGCCCCCACTTTTTTTATGGTGTTTTGCTGGTTTATGACTTAGTTGGACTGGGATCCTGCTATTCAGGGCCCCAGTCTATCTGCTTTCTCTGTAAAATGGATTCCATGTGCCTTAGGCACATCTCTGATTGGGATCTGGAGTGCCCTTATAAGTCCCTAGTATATGGTATACTATGTACCAAGGGCATAGGTACCTCAGAGGCCTGCCAGGGGCTGCAGCATGTATTATGCCACCCCTGGAAGGCCATCCAAACTGACACCACAGGTCTGCTACTGCAGCCTGGGTAAGGTGGTGCATGCACCCCTTACTGTGATATAGGTTACCTATATCACGAAATACATACACACCTAGAAACCTATAAGTCACTCCTAAGGCAGGCCTTATCAATCCTAAAGGCAGAGTGCATGGTTCCTATGTGAGAGGGTGCCCCTGCATGAGCAGGGCCCCTCTGCAGCGTTCGGAGACCATCTCTGATGCTGTTTGTAGTGCAGCCTGACCATATACTCTTAAGCGCATTATATCCTCGCGGTAAAATGCTAACTTTGGAATGGCTGCACCTAAACATGTCGTGTTTGGTGTCAAACATCTTGGAATACTACCCCCCACCAATCCTGGCGGCGGGGGTAGCATTCCATCCTTCTAGAGGGAAAGACATGTTAACTCTGGCTTACCCGGTAACTTCTTTCTGAAGCCCTGGCATCACAAAATGGATGCTGCTGCCACAGACACAAGTCTGGCCTCCTGCTGCTGGACGAAACTCCGGCAGGGGAGGCCTGGACAATAGGTTTCCTGTTGCAGGGAGGTGTGACCACCTCCCCAGACAGGATAATGTGTATTGGGGCTGGGTGGGTGCACTCTTAGAGTGCTTTGAAGTCCTGCACTGGGGGAGCAAAGGCTCCTCTGTGCATATGCCAGTTCAAACCAGCTCAGGGGCTACCTGCCCCTGCTCTGGCACGAAACTGGACAAAGGGAAGTGGGTGTAGCCACCCCCTCCCTTGACCCTCCCATAGGTGGGGTCATAGAGTTAGTCCCTCCCTGTTTTACTAGTTAAAATGGGGAACCCTTGCCACAGCAAGATTAGATATCCCTGGACTAAACTTTGAAACTGAATCCTGGACCTTCGACGCTCTACATCACGATTAGAGGACTGAAGAATCTCCCTTGGGGTCAAGGAGTGACTCCCCTGCTTGGCAGGCTCCAAAAACGATAACGACGGTCACAAACTACGCCGCTCCCGCCGGAGTCCGAAGTCCCTGCAGCCCAAGAAGTGGATTTCCTGACTTCTCCAAGGCCATCGTGAGTCCCCAGCGAAGCTGAGGCAAGTGGACCCCACGAGTGACGAGGAACCGCGACCCCTGGGTACCGTGCACTATTATCGAGTGCAACCCCTTCACAACATTCTACGAACCTGTGCTTTGGACCACGTGTGGTCCCAACCTCCAGCAGGAATCCCTCCGAAGATCAGAGGCCTACACCGTCCTGAGTGACCGTGGGCCCCTGTTGAGTGATTCCGCCCGAGGTGTCTTCGCGATCCCTTGCCAGCCGGCTCGTGGGTCCCCAGAAGACTTTCTAAAGAAACCAAAGGGCTCCCCTGGTTGCTCCAGGCCTGCCCTGACTTACCCTCGCTGGGTGAGTTCCCCAGACCTTGCTGGTCTGCACCATCGACGATCTTCAGCTACATCGAGACTTGCCGTTGCCAAGGCTTGTTGGGTCCAATCCGGACGCCGACACCGCAACACTCGACAGACATCGTGTACCAGCCCGAATCCTGCTCCTGGTCGCCAACAACGCCTCCTGGACCTCGTGGCTGCAGAAACGAGACGACCGTCAACGCACCTGAAGCACTCGACATCGGTGGGCATCTGTCCATCGCCTTCCTGGTCACTGGCTAGTGACCCAGACTCTGTCCCCTCTGCTTTCAGGTTCTTCAGAACTCCGATCCACTCTTGGATCCACCCGGACACTTTTCTCCTGGTCGCCAGCAGCACTTTGCAGCAGATCGCCATAAGAAACGACGACGAAACCCGACCCCGAAAGGCACCTATGCACCCGGCTTCCCTGGGTGAGGTAACACGAGTACTCCGGTGCTCCCGTGGGTAGAGACTCTTCAAAGTCCTAGATCTCAAAGGGTTTTGTCCTAGTCCTTTTTAAAGTGTCCCTTTCCTCTATTTTCCCGATCCCGACTTTCTCCATAGAAGTTAACGGCGTATCGCGGTTGTGTATTTACACTGCACGCGTCTCCCGTGGGTCCCCTGTGTCACTACCTTGGGTGGTTCCTTGTGGTCCAAGCACTTCTAGAGGCTCTAGGCCTAGTGTCTAGTTCAGTCGTGGTTCGCATACCACTTTATTGGTATATGGTTTGAGTACGCCCCTAGGGCCCAAACGTGTATTTGTGCTATTACTGTGATTTAAGATCTTATAACCTATGTACTTCGAACTCTAGCCTCATAAAGAGACTAGAGGGGTGTGTTTAGTAATAAATACATATATTTTGAATATATACCTGGTGTGGTGCTCTTTCATTTGGTCACTCAAGAGATTATAGACTGGTAAAACAAGCTGCTTTACATTCCTTCAAGACTTAGCCTGAAGGCTGCTCTCCATAGCTACCACTAGGATAGCTTTCAATAAGGTTGTCTTTAACCTACCTACCATAAGAGTCGATTTGGACTGGTGCAAGGTGCCCACTATAATTAGTGGACAGCATATGCCAGGCCAACTTCTCACATTGGTGTGCAGCGTGTGGGATTCCAGCTTGCTATTGTTTTACCAGATAATCTCAATTGAATTGATCAACTGAAAACCACTAAAGGTACCTAAGGTACATATAATTTAAGCTTAGAATATCAGTAAGTTCTACTGAACTTAGAGTTGTGTGTTAAGGGATAGCACAACCCTTTCTACAACTCAAGAGAGTTTAGTAGGCCACACTAGAGTAGGTAGTGCATACACCACACCACACTAGTAATGTCTTTAAAAGCAGGATCCAAAGATGCCCTGCAGGAAGCCATTGAGCTTCCCCCTCCAAGTATGACACACTCCCATTCTTGGAACTGAGAGCTTTGTGTAACGTGAGGAAATTAAGGACAGGCCAAAGTCCCACCACCCAACACCTCCAGGAGTTGTTGGTGGCTTATGATCTTAGTAAGTCTTCAGAGACTGAAGGGGTAGGAGCAGAGGGTGGGCCAGCAGATGAGGAAGGGGCCAGGGGTACCACTACCCCCAGCCCCCTCTGAAACTGACCAGGAGGGTGACAATGACCCTGACCTGGAGAACCCAATCCCTTCTGGGGAAGATGAAGATGAGGATCTAGAGAACCACACCTTTGTCCCCCAGGAAGGATTATGAGTGTGCTCAGAAAGTCTAGGTCTCCTTCTCAGGAGTCTAACCACTCTGGCACCTCAATAGGGAGCTCTGTTTCTTCTCACAGGAGGGAATCCTCTCATGAGAGAAGAAAGAGACTGGTCCAGTATGAGGAAACTCAACTAGAGATCAGGAAGAAGCAATTGGCTTTAGATAGAGAATCCCTAGATCTCCTTAGAGAGAGAAGAAAGTTGGGACTAGAGTCCCATGGTGGCAACAATATCCCTAGAGATAGGGACAGGTCTTATGACCATAGAAACCTAAACAAGATTGTCCCTCCCTACCAGAGTGGGGATGACATCCACAAATGGATAACTGCACTGGAGAGGGCCTGTAAAGTTCAGAAGGTCCCCCAGAGGCAGTGGGCAGCAATCTTGTGGCTCTCCTTTGCAGACAAAGGTAGAGACAAGCTCCTCACTGTAAGAGAAGAGGATGCTGACAATTACACAGTCTTGAAGAGTGCTCTGATAGATGGGTTTGGCCTAACCACTGAACAGTATAGGTTGAAGTTCAGAGACACCCAAAAGCTCAGACTCAAGACTGGGTTGATTTTGTAGATTGTGCTACAAAGGCTCTGGAAGGTTGGATACATGGCAACAAAGTGCATGACTTTTTAGGATTGTACAATTTGATTATGAGGGAGCAGATCCTTAATAATTGTCAAAACCAGCTTTTGCACCAGTATCTGGTGGACTCTGATCTGACCTCTCCCCAAGAATTGGGAAAGAAGGCAGACAAATGGGTCAGAACCAGAGTAAAAACTAGAAATCAGGGTGGTGACCAGAAGAAAGATTCTACTAAGTCCCAAGAGAAAGGTGGGGATAAATCTAAGGATAAGTCCCCTACAGGGCCCCAAAATTCCTCTTCTGGGGGTGGGTCCCAAACTCCTTCCTCTCCTGAAAAGAAACCATATTGCCATGTCTGTAAAAAGCCTGGGCACTGGAAAACTGATCCCAGTTGCCCCAGGATTGGCAATAAAGAAAATGTTCCTCCCACAACTACTACCACCCCTCCTGGTACTACCAGTAGTAATCCTCCAGTTGGGAGTAGTGCACCCAAAAAGTTGGGTGCTTTTGCAAGAGGAACAGAGGTGGGCCCTAGTTTAGACAGGGACCCCTCAACAGACTCCTCTGACTCTGATGGTGGTATAGGATTTGCCACCTTTACCATGGGTCCCATAGCATTGGGCAGGTACAGACTGGAGCCAATGATTAATGGTCAGAAAGCTGTGGCATTTAGGGACACAGGGGCTAGTGTCACCATGGTGGCAGGGAAACTAGTCCCCCCTCACCAGCTTTTACCTGAGTTTAAATACCAGGTGACCAACATTGATGGTGTCAGAACAGATCACCCCATGGCCATAGTCAATCTCAGCTGGGAGGGGGTCACAGGCCCAAAAAGAGTGGCAGTGTCCCCAACCCTACCTGTAGATTGCCTGATGGGCAATGATTTGGAAATTTCAGCCTGGGCTGAAGTTGAACACCAAACCCATCTTAGGATGTTGGGCGTCCCTGCAAAGGTTAGTGGGGCTGTGATGGCCACAGCCCCAGCCCAAGACTTTGGAGAGATGGAGCCTGAAAGAATGGCCCACTCTCCCCCAAAAGAGAGCAAAAGGGTTGAAGAAAAGTCTTCTTCCCCCAGACAGTAGGTAAGGGTCAGCCTCCTCAGGGAACTGACCCTACCCCTAGTGAAGGAACTACCACAGAGGTAGTCAGGCCTGGCCTGGCCACACCCCTGATGGCAGAGGACCCTTCCACGGTGGTACCCAGTCTGGAGCAGGTAACCTGCCCCTCTCTACCCTGCCTCAGTCAGCCCAGGGCTGCAGAGGTCAGGGAGGTCAGTGGACCCCCCGGACCCCCTGTCCAGAGGAAGCCCCCATCAGCAGATTAGGGGCAGCCAGTCTAGTAGCCCTAGCCAGGTGAAAATTCCTCTACACACTGAGGGATCCCCCATACCTTTATGTAGGGACCTCCCCCAGAAGGACTCTGGTAGGCAAGGGCAAACCTGGGACCAGAAGGTTCCAAACCTGCCATGTCCCTCCAGTGTTCCATCCAAAGGGACCCAACCCCCAGCTGTAGGCAGCCAAAGGTTGACCCTTAGAGCAAAGTGCAACTCAGTCACGGAAAGACAGGCATACATGGTGACCAGTGATCTGAGGAAACTGAGGCCAACATTCCTAGGGCCTCACTTCCCTACTCAGACACCTCACCAGCCTTGTACTTTACCTAAGCACACCAGAGGTAGTGATTCCCCATGGTGGAGACCCTCTCATACCCTTAGGGTGAGGGATTGCTTAGTGGACCATAACATAGGGAGCAACCATGCTAGTGCAGGTGCTTCCTTATATGGCCACTTAGTCAATATAGGCTCAACTGGCCAAGGTTAGCCTTATCTCCTTTCGTTTGGGGGGGTTATGTAGGAAGGTGGAATCTGACTATATGGTTGCCCCCACTTTTTTTATGGTGTTTTGCTGGTTTATGACTTAGTTGGACTGGGATCCTGCTATTCAGGGCCCCAGTCTATCTGCTTTCTCTGTAAAATGGATTCCATGTGCCTTAGGCACATCTCTGATTGGGATCTGGAGTGCCCTTATAAGTCCCTAGTATATGGTATACTATGTACCAAGGGCATAGGTACCTCAGAGTCCTGCCAGGGGCTGCAGCATGTATTATGCCACCCCTGGAAGGCCATCCAAACTGACACCACAGGTCTGCTACTGCAGCCTGGGTAAGGTGGTGCATGCACCCCTTACTGTGATATAGGTTACCTATATCACGAAATACATACACACCTAGAAACCTATAAGTCACTCCTAAGGCAGGCCTTATCAATCCTAAAGGCAGAGTGCATGGTTCCTATGTGAGAGGGTGCCCCTGCATGAGCAGGGCCCCTCTGCAGCGTTCGGAGACCATCTCTGATGCTGTTTGTAGTGCAGCCTGACCATATACTCTTAAGCGCATTATATCCTCGCGGTAAAATGCTAACTTTGGAATGGCTGCACCTAAACATGTCGTGTTTGGTGTCAAACATCTTGGAATACTACCCCCCACCAATCCTGGCGGCGGGGTAGCATTCCATCCTTCTAGAGGGAAAGACATGTTAACTCTGGCTTACCCGGTAACTTCTTTCTGAAGCCCTGGCATCACAAAATGGATGCTGCTGCCACAGACACAAGTCTGGCCTCCTGCTGCTGGACGAAACTCCGGCAGGGGAGGCCTGGACAATAGGTTTCCTGTTGCAGGGAGGTGTGACCACCTCCCCAGACAGGATAATGTGTATTGGGGCTGGGTGGGTGCACTCTTAGAGTGCTTTGAAGTCCTGCACTGGGGGAGCAAAAGGCTCCTCTGTGCATATGCCAGTTCAAACCAGCTCAGGGGCTACCTGCCCCTGCTCTGGCACGAAACTGGACAAAGGGAAGTGGGTGTAGCCACCCCTCCCTTGACCCTCCCATAGGTGGGGTCATAGAGTTAGTCCCTCCCTGTTTTACTAGTTAAAATGGGGAACCCTTGCCACAGCAAGATTAGATATCCCTGGACTAAACTTTGAAACTGAATCCTGGACCTTCGACGCTCTACATCACGATTAGAGGACTGAAGAATCTCCCTTGGGGTCAAGGAGTGACTCCCCTGCTTGGCAGGCTCCAAAAACGATAACGACGGTCGCAAACTACGCCGCTCCCGCCGGAGTCCGAAGTCCCTGCAGCCCAAGAAGTGGATTTCCTGAGTTCTCCAAGGCCATCGTGAGTCCCCAGCGAAGCTGAGGCAAGTGGACCCCACGAGTGACGAGGAACCGCGACCCCTGGGTACCGTGCACTATTATCGAGTGCAACCCCTTCACAACATTCTACGAACCTGTGCTTTGGACCACGTGTGGTCCCAACCTCCAGCAGGAATCCCTCCGAAGATCAGAGGCCTACACCGTCCTGAGTGACCGTGGGCCCCTGTTGAGTGATTCCGCCCGAGGTGTCTTCGCGATCCCTTGCCAGCCGGCTCGTGGGTCCCCAGAAGACTTTCTAAAGAAACCAAAGGGCTCCCCTGGTTGCTCCAGGCCTGCCCTGACTTACCCTCGCTGGGTGAGTTCCTCAGACCTTGCTGGTCTGCACCATCGACGATCTTCAGCTACATCGAGACTTGCCGTTGCCAAGGCTTGTTGGGTCCAATCCGGACGCCGACACCAGCAACACTCGACAGACATCGTGTACCAGCCCGAATCCTGCTCCTGGTTGCCAACAACGCCTCCTGGACCTCGTGGCTGCAGAAACGATACGACCGTCAACGCACCTGAAGCACTCGACATCGGTGGGCATCTGTCCATCGCCTTCCTGGTCACTGGCTAGTGACCCAGACTCTGTCCCCTCTGCTTTCAGGTTCTTCAGAACTCCGATCCACTCTTGGATCCACCCGGACACTTTTCTCCTGGTCGCCAGCAGCACTTTGCAGCAGATCGCCATAAGAAACGACGACGAAACCCGACCCCGAAAGACACCTATGCACCCGGCTTCCCTGGGTGAGGTAACACGAGTACTCCGGTGCTCCCGTGGGTAGAGACTCTTCAAAGTCCTAGATCTCAAAGGGTTTTGTCCTAGTCCTTTTTAAAGTGTCCCTTTCCTCTATTTTCCCGATCCCGACTTTCTCCATAGAAGTTAACGGCGTATCGCGGTTGTGTATTTACACTGCACGCGTCTCCCGTGGGTCCCCTGTGTCACTACCTTGGGTGGTTCCTTGTGGTCCAAGCACTTCTAGAGGCTCTAGGCCTAGTGTCTAGTTCAGTCGTGGTTCGCATACCACTTTATTGGTATATGGTTTGGTACGCCCCTAGGGCCCAAACGTGTATTTGTGCTATTACTGTGATTTAAGATCTTATAACCTATGTACTTCGAACTCTAGCCTCATAAAGAGACTAGAGGGGTGTGTTTAGTAATAAATACATATATTTTGAATATATACCTGGTGTGGTGCTCTTTCATTTGGTCACTCAAGAGATTATAGACTGGTAAAACAAGCTGCTTTACATTCCTTCAAGACTTAGCCTGAAGGCTGCTCTCCATAGCTACCACTAGGATAGCTTTCAATAAGGTTGTCTTTAACCTACCTACCATAAGAGTCGATTTGGACTGGTGCAAGGTGCCCACTATAATTAGTGGACAGCATATGCCAGGCCAACTTCTCACAGCTCCTGACTCTCCCAGGCTCTGACTGCTCCTGACTCTCCCAGGCTCTGACTGTTCCTGACTCTCTCAGGCTCTGACTATTCCTGACTCTCATAGGCACTGACTGTTCCAGACTCTCCCAGGCTCTGACTGTTCCTAACTCTCCCATTCTCTGCCTGTTCCTGCTCTGACTGTTCTAGAATCTCCCAGACTCTGACTGTTCCCTCTCTCCCAGGCTCTGACTGTTCCTAACTCTCCCAGGCTCTGACTGTTCCTGCTCTGACAGTTCATGATTCTCCCAGGCTCTGATCGTTCCTGCTCTGACTGTTCCTCACTCTCCCAGGCTTCTGGTATTGACTGTTACTGACTCTCCCACGCTCTAACTGTTCCTCTCTCTCCCAGGCTCTGACTGTTCCCTCTCTCCCAGGCTCTGACTGTTCCTGATTCTCCCAGGTTCTGACCATTCCTGCCCTGACTGTTCCTGACTCTCCCAGGCTCTGACTGTTCCTCCCCTCCCAGGCTCTGACTGTTCCTGACTCTCCCAGGCTCTGACTGTTCCCTCTCTCCCAGGCTCTGACTGTTGCCCTCTCTCCCAGGCTCTGACTGTTCCTGACTCTCCCAGGCTCTGACTGTTCCTGACTCTCCCAGGCTCTGACTCTTCCTGACTCTCCCAGGCTCTGACTGTTCCTCACTCACCCAGGCTCTGACTGTTCCCGACTCTCCCAGGCTCTGACTCTTCCTGACTCTCCCAGGCTCTGACTGTTCCTCACTCACCCAGGCTCTGACTGTTCCCGACTCTCCCAGGCTCTGACTCTTCCTGACTCTCCCAGGCTCTGACTGTTCCCTCTCTCCCAGGCTCTGACTGTTCCTGATCTCCCAGGCTCTGACTGTTCCTGATCTCCCAGGCTCTGACCGTTCCTGCTATGACTGTTCCTCACTCTCCCAGGCTTCTGGTATTGACTGTTACTGACTCTCCCACGCTCTAACTGTTCCTCTCTCTCCCCCAGGCTCTGACTGTTCCCCTCTCTCCCAGGCTCTGACTGTTCCTGATTCTCCCAGGCTCTGACCGTTCCTGCTCTGACTGTTCCTGACTCTCCCAGGCTCTGACTGTTCCTCTCTCTCCCAGGCTCTGACTGTTCCTGACTCTCCCAGGCTCTGACTGTTCCTGACTCTCCCAGGCTCTGTCTGTTCCTGCTCTGACTGTTCCCCTCTCTCCCAGGCTCTGACTGTTCCCCTCTCTCCCAGGCTCTCACTGTTCCTGATTGTCCCAGGTTCTGATGGTTCCTGACTCTCCCAGGCTCTGACTGTTCCTGACTCTCCCAGGCTCTGACTGTTCCTCTCTGCCCCAGGCTCTGACTGTTCCTGACTCTCCCAGGCTCTGACTGTTCCCGACTCTCCCAGGCTCTGACTGTTCCTGACTCTTCCAGGCTCTGACTGTTCCTGACTCTCCCAGGCTCTGACTGTTTCTGCTCTGACTGTTTTAGACTCTCCCAGGCTCCGACTGCTCCTCTCTCTTCCAGGCTCTGACTGTTCCTGACTATCCCAGACTCTCACTATTCCTGACTCTCCCAGTCTCTGACTGTTCCTGACTCTCCTAGGCTCTGACTGTTCCTCTCTCTCCCAGGCTCTGACTGTTCCTGACTCTCCCAAGCTCTGACTGTTCCTGGCTCTCCCAGGTTCTGACTGACCCCTCTCTCTCCCAGGCTCTTACTGTTCCTGATTCTCCCATGATCTGACTGTTTGTCTCTCTCCCACGCTCTGACTGTTCAACTCTCTCCCAGGTTCTGACTGTTCCTGACTCTCACAGGCTCTGACAGCGCCTGACTCTCACAGGCTCTGACTGTTCCTGACTCTCCCAGGCTCTGACTGTTCCTGACTCTCCCAGGCTCTGACTGCTCCTGCTCTGACTGATCTAGAATCTCCCAGGATCTGACTGTTCCCCTCTCTCCCAGGCTCTGACTGTTCCTGATCTCCCAGGCTCTGAATTTTCCTGATCTCCCAGGCTCTGACCGTTCCTGCTCTGACTGTTCCTCACTCTCCCAGGCTTCTGGTCTTGACTGTTACTGACTCTCCCACGCTCTAACTGTTCCTCTCTCTCCCAGGCTCTGACTGTTCCCTCTCTCCCAGGCTCTGACTGTTCCTGATTCTCCCAGGCTCTGACCGTTCCTGCTCTGATTGTTCCTGACTCTCCCAGGCTCTGACTGTTCCTCTCTCTCCCAGGCTCTGACTGTTCCTGACTCTCCCAGGCTCTGACTGTTCCTGACTCTCCCAGGCTCTGACTGTTCCTGCTCTGACTGTTCCCCTCTCTCCAGGCTCTGACTGTTCCCCTCTCTCCCAGGCTCTCACTGTTCCTGATTGTCCCAGGTTCTGACGGTTCCTGACTCTCCCAGGCTCTGACTGTTCCTGACTCTCCCAGGCTCTGACTGTTCCTGACTCTCCCAGGCTCTGACTGTTCCTCTCTCTCCAGGCTCTGACTGTTCCTGACTCTCCCAGGCTCTGACTATTCCTGACTCTCACAGGCTCTGACTGTTCCTGAGTCTCCCAGGCTCTGACTGTTTCTGACTCTCCCAGGCTCTGACTGTTCCTTACTCTCCCAGGCTCTGACTGTTCCTGACTCTCCCAGGCTCTGACTGTTCCTGACTCTCACAGGCTCTGACTGTTCCTGACTCTCACAGGCTCTGACTGTTCCTGACTCTCCCAGGCTCTGACTGTTCCTGCTCTGATGGTTCTAGAAACTCCCAGGCTCTGACTGTTCCCCTCTCTCCCAGGCTCTGACTGTTCCTGACTCTCCCAGGCTATGACTTTTGCGGACTCTCCCAGGCTCTGACTGTTCCTCTCTCTCCCTGGATCTGACTGTTCCGGACTCTCCCAGGCTCTGACTGTTCTGGACTCTCCCAGGCTCTGACTGTTCCTGACTCTCCCAGGCTCTGACTGTTCCTGACTCTCCCAGGCTCTGACTGTTCCTGACTCTCCCAGGCTCTGACTGCTCCTGACTCTCCCAGGCTCTGACTGCTCTTGACTCTCCCAGGCTCTGACTGTTCCTGACTCTCCCAGGCTCTGACTGTTCCTGACTCTCCCAGGCTCTGACTGCTCCTGCTCTGACTGATCTAGAATCTCCCAGGCTCTGACTGTTCCCCTCTCTCCCAGGCTCTGACTGTTCCTGATCTCCCAGGCTCTAACTGTTCCTGATCTCCCAGGCTCTGACCGTTCCTGCTCTGACTGTTCCTCACTCTCCCAGGCTTCTGGTATTGACTGTTACTGACTCTCCCACGCTCTAACTGTTCCTCTCTCTCCCAGGCTCTGACTGTTCCCCTCTCTCCCAGGCTCTGACTGTTCCTGATTCTCCCAGGCTCTGACCGTTCCTGCTCTGACTGTTCCTGACTCTCCCAGGCTCTGACTGTTCCTCTCTCTCCCAGGCTCTGACTGTTCCTGACTCTCCCAGGCACTGACTGCTCCTGACTCTCCCAGGCACTGTCTGTTCCTGCTCTGACTGTTCCCCTCTCCCAGGCTCTCACTGTTCCTGATTGTCCCAGGTTCTGACGGTTCCTGACTCTCCCAGGCTCTGACTGTTCCTGACTCTCCCAGGCTCTGACTGTTCCTGACTCTCCCAGGCTCTGACTGTTCCTCTCTCCCCCAGGCTCTGACTGTTCCTGACTCTCCCAGGCTCTGACTATTCCTGACTCTCACAGGCTCTGACTGTTCCTGAGTCTCCCAGGCTCTGACTGTTTCTGACTCTCCAAGGCTCTGACTGTTCCTGACTCTCCCAGGCTCTGACTGTTCCTGACTCTCCCAGGCTCTGACTGTTCCTGACTCTCACAGGCTCTGACTGTTCCTGACTCTCACAGGCTCTGACTGTTCCTGACTCTCCCAGGCTCTGACTGTTCCTGCTCTGACGGTTCTAGAATCTCCCAGGCTCTGACTGTTCCCCTCTCTCCCAGGCTCTGACTGTTCCTGACTCTCCCAGGCTATGACTTTTCCTGACTCTCCCAGGCTCTGACTGTTCCTCTCTCTCCCAGTATCTGACTGTTCCGGACTCTCCCAGGCTCTGACTGTTCCGGACTCTCCCAGGCTCTGACTGTTCCTCGCTCTCCCAGGCTCTGACTGTTCCTGACTCTCCCAGGCTCTGACTGTTCCTGACTCTCCCAGGCTCTGACTGCTCCTGACTCTCCCAGGCTCTGACTGCTCCTGACTCTCCCAGGCTCTGACTGTTCCTGACTCTCTCAGGCTCTGACTATTCCTGACTCTCATAGGCACTGACTATTCCAGACTCTCCCAGGCTCTGACTGTTCCTAACTCTCCCATTCTCTGCCTGTTCCTGCTCTGACTGTTCTAGAATCTCCCAGACTCTGACTGTTCCCCTCTCTCCCAGGCTCTGACTGTTCCTAACTCTCCCAGGCTCTGACTGTTCCTGCTCTGACAGTTCATGATTCTCCCAGGCTCTGATCGTTCCTGCTCTGACTGTTCCTCACTCTCCCAGGCTTCTGGTATTGACTGTTACTGACTCTCCCACGCTCTAACTGTTCCTCTCTCTCCCAGGCTCTGACTGTTCCCCTCTCTCCCAGGCTCTGACTGTTCCTGATTCTCCCAGGTTCTGACCATTCCTGCCCTGACTGTTCCTGACTCTCCCAGGCTCTGACTGTTCCTCCCCTCCCAGGCTCTGACTGTTCCTGACTCTCCCAGGCTCTGACTGTTCCCCTCTCTCCCAGGCTCTGACTGTTGCCCTCTCTCCCAGGCTCTGACTGTTCCTGCTCTGACTGTTCTAGAATCTCCCAGACTCTGACTGTTCCCCTCTCTCCCAGGCTCTGACTGTTCCTAACTCTCCCAGGCTCTGACTGTTCCTGCTCTGACAGTTCATGATTCTCCCAGGCTCTGATCGTTCCTGCTCTGACTGTTCCTCACTCTCCCAGGCTTCTGGTATTGACTGTTACTGACTCTCCCACGCTCTAACTGTTCCTCTCTCTCCCAGGCTCTGACTGTTCCCTCTCTCCCAGGCTCTGACTGTTCCTGATTCTCCCAGGTTCTGACCATTCCTGCCCTGACTGTTCCTGACTCTCCCAGGCTCTGACTGTTCCTCCCTCCCAGGCTCTGACTGTTCCTGACTCTCCCAGGCTCTGACTGTTCCCCTCTCTCCCAGGCTCTGACTGTTGCCCTCTCTCCCAGGCTCTGACTGTTCCTGACTCTCCCAGGCTCTGACTGTTCCTGACTCTCCCAGGCTCTGACTCTTCCTGACTCTCCCAGGCTCTGACTGTTCCTCACTCACCCAGGCTCTGACTGTTCCCGACTCTCCCAGGCTCTGACTCTTCCTGACTCTCCCAGGCTCTGACTGTTCCTCACTCACCCAGGCTCTGACTGTTCCCGACTCTCCCAGGCTCTGACTCTTCCTGACTCTCCCAGGCTCTGACTGTTCCCCTCTCTCCCAGGCTCTGACTGTTCCTGATCTCCCAGGCTCTGACTGTTCCTGATCTCCCAGGCTCTGACCGTTCCTGCTCTGACTGTTCCTCACTCTCCCAGGCTTCTGGTATTGACTGTTACTGACTCTCCCACGCTCTAACTGTTCCTCTCTCTCCCCCAGGCTCTGACTGTTCCCCTCTCTCCCAGGCTCTGACTGTTCCTGATTCTCCCAGGCTCTGACCGTTCCTGCTCTGACTGTTCCTGACTCTCCCAGGCTCTGACTGTTCCTCTCTCTCCCAGGCTCTGACTGTTCCTGACTCTCCCAGGCTCTGACTGTTCCTGACTCTCCCAGGCTCTGTCTGTTCCTGCTCTGACTGTTCCCCTCTCTCCCAGGCTCTGACTGTTCCCCTCTCTCCCAGGCTCTCACTGTTCCTGATTGTCCCAGGTTCTGATGGTTCCTGACTCTCCCAGGCTCTGACTGTTCCTGACTCTCTCAAGCTCTGACTGTTCCTGACTCTCCCAGGCTCTGACTGTTCCTCTCTGCCCCAGGCTCTGACTGTTCCTGACTCTCCCAGGCTCTGACTATTCCTGACTCTCACAGGCTCTGACTGTTCCTGAGTCTCCCAGGCTCTGACTGTTTCTGACTCTCCAAGGCTCTGACTGTTCCTGACTCTCCCAGGCTCTGACTGTTCCTGACTCTCCCAGGCTCTGACTGTTCCTGACTCTCACAGGCTCTGACTGTTCCTGACTCTCACAGGCTCTGACTGTTCCTGACTCTCCCAGGCTCTGACGGTTCTAGAATCTCCCAGGCTCTGACTGTTCCCCTCTCTCCCAGGCTCTGACTGTTCCTGACTCTCCCAGGCTTTGACTTTTCCTGACTCTCCCAGGCTCTGACTGTTCCTCTCTCTCCCACGATCTGACTGTTCCGGACTCTCCCAGGCTCTGACTGTTCCGGACTCTCCCAGGCTCTGACTGTTCCTCGCTCTCCCAGGCTCTGACTGTTCCTGACTCTCCCAGGCTCTGACTGTTCCTGACTCTCCCAGACTCTGACTGTTCCTGACTCTCCCAGGCTCTGACTGTTCCTGACTCTCCCAGGCTCTGACTGTCCTCTCTCTCCCAGGCTCTGACTGTTCCTGACTCTCCCAGGCTCTGACTGTTCCTGACTCTCCCAGGCTCTGACCGTTCCTGCTTTGACTGTTCCTGATTCTCCCAGGCTCTGACTGTTCCTGACCCTCCCAGGCTATTACTTTTCCTGACTCTCCCAGGCTCTGACTGTTCCTTTCTCTCCCAGGATCTGACTGTTCCGGATTCTCCCAGGCTCTGACTGTTCTAGAATCTCCCAGGCTCTGACTGTTCCCCTCTCTCCCAGGCTCTGACTGTTCCTGATTCTCCCAGATTCTGACTGTTCCTCACTCTCCCAGGCTCTAACTGTACCTCTCTCTCCCAGGCTCTGACTGTTCCTGACTCTCCCAGTCTCTGAATGTTCCTGACTCTCCCAGGCTTCTGGTATTGGCTGTTCCTGACTCTCCCAGGCTCTGACGGTTCCTCCCCTCCCAGGCTCTGACTGTTCCTGACTCTCCCAAGCTCTGACTGTTCCTGACTCTCCTAGGCTCTGACTGTTCCTGACACTCCCAGGCTCTGACTGTTCCTAACTCTCCCAGGCTCTGACTGTTCCTGACTCTCCCAGTCTCTGACTGTTCCTGACTCTCCCAGTCTCTGACTGTTCCTCACTCTCCCAGGCTCTGACTGTTCCTCACTCTCCCAGGCTCTGACTGTTCCCGACTCTCCCAAGTTCTGACTGTTCCCCTTTTTCCCTGGCTCTGACTGTTCCTGATTCTCCCAGGCTCTGACCGTTCCTGCTCTGACTGTTCCTCACTCTCCCAGGCTTCTGGTATTGACTGTTACTGACTCTCCCGCGCTCTAACTGTTCCTCTCTCTCCCAGGCTCTGACTGTTCCTGACTCGCCCAGGCCTCTGACTGTTCCTGACTCTCCCAAGCTCTGACTCTTCCTCACTCTCACAGGCTCTAACTGTTCCTCGCTCTCCCAGGCTCTGACTGTTCCTGACTCTCCCAGGCTCTGACTGTTCCTGACTCTCCCAGGCTCTGACTGTTCCTGACTCTCCCAGGCTCTGACTGTTCCTGACTCTCATAGGCACTGACTGTTCCAGACTCTCCCAGGCTCTGACTGTTCCTAACTCTCCCAGGCTCTGACTGTTCGCGCTCTGACTGTTCTAGAATCTCCCAGGCTCTGACTGTTCCCCTCTCTCCCTGGCTCTGACAGTTCATGATTCTCCCAGTCTCTGACCGTTCCTGCTCTGACTGTTCCTCACTCTCCCAGGCTTCTGGTATTGACTGTTACTGACTCTCCCACGCTCTAACTGTTCCTCTCTCTCCCAGGCTCTGACTGTTCCCCTCTCTCCCAGGCTCTGACTGTTCCTGATTCTCCCAGGTTCTGACCATTCCTGCCCTGACTGTTCCTGACTCTCCCAAGCTCTGACTGTTCCTCCCCTCCCAGGCTTTGACTGTTCCTGACTCTCCCAAGCTCTGACTGTTCCCCTCTCTCCCAGGCTCTGACTGTTCCCCTCTCTCCCAGGCTCTGACTGTTCCTTACTCTCCCAGGCTCTGACTGTTCCTGACTCTCCCAGGCTCTGACTGTTCCTGACTCTCCCAGGCTCTGACTGTTCCTCACTCACCCAGGCTCTGACTGTTCCCGACTCTCCCAGGCTCTGACTGTTCCCGACTCTCCCAGGCTCTGACTGTTCCTGACTCTCCCAAGTTCTGACTGTTCCCCTCTCTCCCTGGCTCTGACTGTTCCTTATTCTCCCAGGCTCTGACCGTTCCTGCTCTGACTGTTCCTCACTCTCCCAGGCTTCTGGTATTGACTGTTACTGAGTCTCCCAGGCTCTGACTGTTCCTGACTCTCCCAGGCTCTGACTGTTCCTGACTCTCCCAGGCTCTGACTGTTCCTCTCTCTCCCAGGCTCTGACTGTTCCTGACTCTCCCAGGCTCTGACTATTCCTGACTCTCACAGGCTCTGACTGTTCCTGAGTCTCCCAGGCTCTGACTGTTCCTGACTCTCCCAGGCTCTGACTGTTCCTCTCTCTCCCAGGCTCTGACTGTTCCTGACTCTCCCAGGCTCTGACTATTCCTGACTCTCACAGGCTCTGACTGTTCCTGAGTCTCCCAGGCTCTGACTGTTCCTGACTCTCCCAGACTCTCACTGTTCCTGACTCTCCCAGTCTCTGACTGTTCCTGACTCTCCCAGGCTCTGACTGCTCCTGACTCTCCCAGGCTCTGACTGTTCCTGACTCTCCCAGGCTCTGACTGTTCCTGACTCTCTCAAGCTCTGACTGTTCCTGACTCTCCCAGGCTCTGAATGTTCCTGACTCTCCCACGCTCTGAATGTTCCTCTCTCTCCCAGGCTCTGACTGTTCCTCTCTCTCCCAGGCTCTGACTGTTCCTGACTCTCCCAGGGTCTGACTGTTCCTCGCTCTCCCAGACTCTGACTGTTCCTGACTCTCCCAGCCTCTGACTGTTCCTGACTCTCCCAGGCTCTGACTGTTCCTGACTCTCTCAAGTTCTGACTGTTCCCGACTCTCCCAGGCTCTGAATGTTCCTGACTCTCCCAGGCTTCTGGTATTGACTGTTCCTCTCTCTCCCAGGCTCTGACTGTTCCTCTCTCTCCCAGGCTCTGACTGTTCCTCTCTCACCCAGGCTCTGACTGTTCCTGACTCTCCCAGGCTCTTACTGTTCCTCTCTCTCCCAGGCTCTGACTGTTCCTGACTCTCCCAGGCTCTGACTGCTCCTCTCTCTCCCAGGCTCTGACTGTTCCTGACTCTCCCAGGCTCTGACTGTGCCTCTCTCTCCCAGGCTCTGACTGTTCCTGACTCTCCCAGGCTCTGACTGTTCCTCGCTTTCCCAGGCTCTGACTGTTCCTGACTCTCCCAGCCTCTGACTGTTCCTGACTCTCCCAGGCTCTGACTGTTCATGACTCTCTCAAGCTCTGACTGTTCCTGACTCTCCCAGGCTCTGACTGTTCCTGACTATCCCAGGCTCTGACTGTTCCTGACTCTCCCAGGCTCTGACTGCTCCTGACTCTCCCAGGCTCTGACTGTTCCTGACTCTCCCAGGCTCTGACTGCTCCTCGCTTTCCCAGGCTCTGACTGTTCCTGACTCTCCCAGGCTCTGACTGTTCCCCTCTCTCCCAGGCTCTGACTGTTCCTGATCTCCCAGGCTCTGACTGTTCCTGATCTCCCAGGCTCTGACCGTTCCTGCTCTGACTGTTCCTCACTCTCCCAGGCTTCTGGTATTGACTGTTACTGACTCTCCCACGCTCTAACTGTTCCTCTCTCTCCCCAGGCTCTGACTGTTCCCCTCTCTCCCAGGCTCTGACTGTTCCTGATTCTCCCAGGCTCTGACCGTTCCTGCTCTGACTGTTCCTGACTCTCCCAGGCTCTGACTGTTCCTCTCTCTCCCAGGCTCTGACTGTTCCTGACTCTCCCAGGCTCTGACTGTTCCTGACTCTCCCAGGCTCTGTCTGTTCCTGCTCTGACTGTTCCCCTCTCTCCCAGGCTCTGACTGTTCCCCTCTCTCCCAGGCTCTCACTGTTCCTGATTGTCCCAGGTTCTGATGGTTCCTGACTCTCCCGCTCTGACTGTTCCTGACTCTCCCAGGCTCTGACTGTTCCTCTCTGCCCCAGGCTCTGACTGTTCCTGACTCTCCCAGGCTCTGACTATTCCTGACTCTCACAGGCTCTGACTGTTCCTGAGTCTCCCAGGCTCTGACTGTTTCTGACTCTCCAAGGCTCTGACTGTTCCTGACTCTCCCAGGCTCTGACTGTTCCTGACTCTCCCAGGCTCTGACTGTTCCTGACTCTCACAGGCTCTGACTGTTCCTGACTCTCACAGGCTCTGACTGTTCCTGACTCTCCCAGGCTCTGACGGTTCTAGAATCTCCCAGGCTCTGACTGTTCCCCTCTCTCCCAGGCTCTGACTGTTCCTGACTCTCCCAGGCTTTGACTTTTCCTGACTCTCCCAGGCTCTGACTGTTCCTCTCTCTCCCACGATCTGACTTTTCCTGACTCTCCCAGGCTCTGACTGTTCCTCTCTCTCCCACGATCTGACTGTTCCTCGCTCTCCCAGGCTCTGACTGTTCCTGACTCTCCCAGGCTCTGACTGTTCCTGACTCTCCCAGACTCTGACTGTTCCTGACTCTCCCAGGCTCTGACTGTTCCTGACTCTCCCAGGCTCTGACTGTCCCTCTCTCTCCCAGGCTCTGACTGTTCCTGACTCTCCCAGGCTCTGACCGTTCCTGCTTTGACTGTTCCTGATTCTCCCAGGCTCTGACTGTTCCTGACCCTCCCAGGCTATGACTTTTCCTGACTCTCCCAGGCTCTGACTGTTCCTTTCTCTCCCAGGATCTGACTGTTCCGGATTCTCCCAGGCTCTGACTGTTCTAGAATCTCCCAGGCTCTGACTGTTCCCCTCTCTCCCAGGCTCTGACTGTTCCTGATTCTCCCAGATTCTGACTGTTCCTCACTCTCCCAGGCTCTAACTGTACCTCTCTCTCCCAGGCTCTGACTGTTCCTGACTCTCCCAGTCTCTGAATGTTCCTGACTCTCCCAGGCTTCTGGTATTGGCTGTTCCTGACTCTCCCAGGCTCTGACGGTTCCTCCACTCCCAGGCTCTGACTGTTCCTGACTCTCCCAAGCTCTGACTGTTCCTGACTCTCCTAGGCTCTGACTGTTCCTGACACTCCCAGGCTCTGACTGTTCCTAACTCTCCCAGGCTCTGACTGTTCCTGACTCTCCCAGTCTCTGACTGTTCCTGACTCTCCCAGTCTCTGACTGTTCCTCACTCTCCCAGGCTCTGACTGTTCCTCACTCTCCCAGGCTCTGACTGTTCCCGACTCTCCCAAGTTCTGACTGTTCCCCTTTTCCCTGGCTCTGACTGTTCCTGATTCTCCCAGGCTCTGACCGTTCCTGCTCTGACTGTTCCTCACTCTCCCAGGCTTCTGGTATTGACTGTTACTGACTCTCCCGCGCTCTAACTGTTCCTCTCTCTCCCAGGCTCTGACTGTTCCTGACTCGCCCAGGCTCTGACTGTTCCTGACTCTCCCAAGCTCTGACTCTTCCTCACTCTCACAGGCTCTAACTGTTCCTCGCTCTCCCAGGCTCTGACTGTTCCTGACTCTCCCAGGCTCTGACTGTTCCTGACTCTCCCAGGCTCTGACTGTTCCTGACTCTCCCAGGCTCTGACTGTTCCTGACTCTCATAGGCACTGACTGTTCCAGACTCTCCCAGGCTCTGACTGTTCCTAACTCTCCCAGGCTCTGACTGTTCGTGCTCTGACTGTTCTAGAATCTCCCAGGCTCTGACTGTTCCCCTCTCTCCCTGGCTCTGACAGTTCATGATTCTCCCAGTCTCTGACCGTTCCTGCTCTGACTGTTCCTCACTCTCCCAGGCTTCTGGTATTGACTGTTACTGACTCTCCCACGCTCTAACTGTTCCTCTCTCTCCCAGGCTCTGACTGTTCCCCTCTCTCCCAGGCTCTGACTGTTCCTGATTCTCCCAGGTTCTGACCATTCCTGCCCTGACTGTTCCTGACTCTCCCAAGCTCTGACTGTTCCTCCCTCCCAGGCTTTGACTGTTCCTGACTCTCCCAAGCTCTGACTGTTCCCCTCTCTCCCAGGCTCTGACTGTTCCCCTCTCTCCCAGGCTCTGACTGTTCCTTACTCTCCCAGGCTCTGACTGTTCCTGACTCTCCCAGGCTCTGACTGTTCCTGACTCTCCCAGGCTCTGACTGTTCCTCACTCACCCAGGCTCTGACTGTTCCCGACTCTCCCAGGCTCTGACTGTTCCCGACTCTCCCAGGCTCTGACTGTTCCTGACTCTCCCAAGTTCTGACTGTTCCCCTCTCTCCCTGGCTCTGACTGTTCCTTATTCTCCCAGGCTCTGACCGTTCCTGCTCTGACTGTTCCTCACTCTCCCAGGCTTCTGGTATTGACTGTTACTGAGTCTCCCAGGCTCTGACTGTTCCTGACTCTCCCAGGCTCTGACTGTTCCTGACTCTCCCAGGCTCTGACTGTTCCTCTCTCTCCCAGGCTCTGACTGTTCCTGACTCTCCCAGGCTCTGACTATTCCTGACTCTCACAGGCTCTGACTGTTCCTGAGTCTCCCAGGCTCTGACTGTTCCTGACTCTCCCAGGCTCTGACTGTTCCTCTCTCTCCCAGGCTCTGACTGTTCCTGACTCTCCCAGGCTCTGACTATTCCTGACTCTCACAGGCTCTGACTGTTCCTGAGTCTCCCAGGCTCTGACTGTTCCTGACTCTCCCAGACTCTCACTGTTCCTGACTCTCCCAGTCTCTGACTGTTCCTGACTCTCCCAGGCTCTGACTGCTCCTGACTCTCCCAGGCTCTGACTGTTCCTGACTCTCCCAGGCTCTGACTGTTCCTGACTCTCTCAAGCTCTGACTGTTCCTGACTCTCCCAGGCTCTGAATGTTCCTGACTCTCCCACGCTCTGAATGTTCCTCTCTCTCCCAGGCTCTGACTGTTCCTCTCTCTCGCAGGCTCTGACTGTTCCTGACTCTCCCAGGGTCTGACTGTTCCTCGCTCTCCCAGACTCTGACTGTTCCTGACTCTCCCAGCCTCTGACTGTTCCTGACTCTCCCAGGCTCTGACTGTTCCTGACTCTCTCAAGTTCTGACTGTTCCCGACTCTCCCAGGCTCTGAATGTTCCTGACTCTCCCAGGCTTCTGGTATTGACTGTTCCTCTCTCTCCCAGGCTCTGACTGTTCCTCTCTCTCCCAGGCTCTGACTGTTCCTCTCTCACCCAGGCTCTGACTGTTCCTGACTCTCCCAGGCTCTTACTGTTCCTCTCTCTCCCAGGCTCTGACTGTTCCTGACTCTCCCAGGCTCTGACTGCTCCTCTCTCTCCCAGGCTCTGACTGTTCCTGACTCTCCCAGGCTCTGACTGTGCCTCTCTCTCCCAGGCTCTGACTGTTCCTGACTCTCCCAGGCTCTGACTGTTCCTCGCTTTCCCAGGCTCTGACTGTTCCTGACTCTCCCAGCCTCTGACTGTTCCTGACTCTCCCAGGCTCTGACTGTTCATGACTCTCTCAAGCTCTGACTGTTCCTGACTCTCCCAGGCTCTGACTGTTCCTGACTATCCCAGGCTCTGACTGTTCCTGACTCTCCCAGGCTCTGACTGCTCCTGACTCTCCCAGGCTCTGACTGTTCCTGACTCTCCCAGGCTCTGACTGCTCCTGACTCTCCCAGGCTCTGACTGTTCCTGACTCTCCCAGTCTCTTTCTGTTCCTGACTCTCCCAGGCTCTGACTGCTCCTGACTCTCCCAGGCTCTGACTGTTCCTGACTTTCCCAGGCCTCCGGTACTGACTGTTCCTGCATTTACTTTAGGCCTCGGCTGCCAGGCGGCTGTAAAATAACAATGCGCGCTTGTGAAGCAAAAGAAACACATATCTGTGGCATCTGACACAGAATGGCAAAGTAAATGTGCTCTAAATGAACGCTGTCTTGTTCCCACGGCTGGCCGCAGGAACTAGAAAGTGGAATTTGTGCGCCAAAATAAATACACTGCTGCCTCCTGCAGGGCAACCTATGTATAACTTAGTCCTGCGAATACACAGCAAATTCATTTAGGAAACATGTGCACAGAAGTCAGTGTAAATGTCGATGACGACCCACTCAGGACAACCCTTGGTAGGTGGTCACTCACACATACGTACTCAAGTCAGCGGTCAAAGTGCATAAAAATAGTGAGGGAACAGTGATGCTGTGCACAATGGGGACGGGGTCAAAGGCGTGGCAAAAAAAACACAATTTTCTGTCTTTTTCCGGTTTTGCGCCTTTAAGTATGTACATATAATATAACCCACAGCTTAAATGTAAAATAAATGCAAGCTAAGTTAATCAGTGGGAAATGCACTATTGTATTTTATGAAACCTTTCTGAGTTAATGTACTGCAGAGTTCTGTGTCTGTAACTAGAGAGCAACAGAATTGATTCCTGTTTGGAGCCGTGGAGAATAGTTAGGGGCGTAACATAGGCCCCTGCGGCGCAGGGGCCTGTGTTACGGCCCTTTAAAAAGCACACACTTCGCAGCTCCGCTGGTAACTCCTTTCCAAAACCACTCAAAAATAATAAATCTGTGTCATCAGGAAACGTCAAGTGATTTGATTAATTAAAGCCAACACCGGCTTCCAGGCTCCCTTTACATTTGCAGATTGACTCATTGTGCACATTTACATTTCTTTCAGTTAAGCAGGCACCCTGGCAAGAAGGCTTGTTTAGCTGTCTGCCCAGCTTCGAATTCACAGCTCGTGAGACTCCCTGCCTCACACTGCAGCTGAAGCATTTCAGCTCTAGGAAATAACCGTCGCAGGAGGGTTATCTTTTCAAAGAAAGGAACTGTGGGGCATATTAACAAGGGCTTTATCGCCGCTTTAGCGGCACTTTTTGCCGCTAAAGCAGCAATTTTTTTATCGTCCTATCAGGAAGCTGTCGCTAACAGGCGTTAGCGACAGCTTTCTGGTGATAGCGGCCGGTTTTCCCATCGCCTTGCATGCCAGCGATAATTATCGCTAATGACATGCAAGGTAGGCATTCCCAATTAAAAGCGACTGAAAACAGTCGCTAACACAACTTCCCCCTATTAGCAACGCAGGCGAAGCGATAAAAAAATTTGCGCTAAGCGCGATTATCGCTAGAATTTAACACCTGCTAAAAACATGACTTACCTGTTTGTTGAATGGGAGGTGGATTGTCAGGCTAAGTCCACCATGGCGTTAATGCGTGAATATCGCTGGATTTCCAGCGATATTCACGCATTTCGCCGCTATCGCTGGATATTTTATCGCATTGGAGATAAACGTTGCTAATAGCATGTTATCTCCGCGATAATATCCAGCGATAGGCGGCGTTAAAAAAAACGCGCTAAGCGCGGTTTGCGATAATTTTCGCCTGTTGTTGCTAATATGCCCGTTTTCCTTAAATTAATAAAATATGGGCACGTCATGCCCACTTCGACCACTGACGCAAGGCTGTCCCCCACCAGCATCACAGGGCATGCGAACAGGCTCCAAAAAGGGCAGTGGGTCCTTGCATCCTCCAGCCCCCTTTACTTATCAACATTTGTCTTTTTCCGTCTGCCTGACCATGTACGTCACGCTGACAAGGCCCTTAAATGCTGACTCCGTCTGGTCTTGTTCCTGTCTAGAGGGGACCTGGCTTAACAGTCTGTGCAGGACTCTTCCTGTTGAAACAGGACAAGTCTTGCTACAAATGGCTGCATAGATGTCAAGTCACCAAAAAGCCAGAGGTAGTTTACATGACATCACATGCCCTTTGGCCTCCACTTTCACTCACACACACATTCTTACACATGCTCATAGATTAACACTTACCGACACTCTCTCTCACATAAACACACTTTCACCTTAAGTATGCACACAATATACATTTAAAAGCTGTTTTTACTTACCTCAGCTGCCACAAAAGGTCAAATTCCTGCATTTGTATTACACTAATAGTGACTAATATAATATTATTCACTATTAATGCAATGACACATGGACATAAAACACAGCGAGTGGAACCCCAACCAACGTCCATATGGACCTGCAGCCACTGTGTTCCTGGCACTAATTTTATGAACTATGAGGCCAGGGGTCTTAAAGGGCAAGCCAGGGGTCACAGCTGCGACCCCTAGCAACCCCTAAATGATGCCCATGAATGGCTGGTCCATGTCTGCAGAGGCATAGAGGGGAAAATGGACAGGAATGCGGCCCAAATTAGCAATCTCTGTGATAAATCATATGTTCCACCCATTGCTTTAGACCTGTGCCATATCTGTTACCAGTGTCATCTTAAGCAGTTTGTTGGGCTCTGTGCAAGACATATTTTGGGGGCCCCTATTCAGAACAACTTTGAATTGTATTACCCATTGTCTGCTGATTCAAGTCCACGTGACTGCTTCTAAACCTTCAGAATCGGGCTTGCACAAAAAAAGTAGAAATATGTCCTTCCAGGGCCCCGAAAATCCTCAATGTGACACTGGGCAAAGAGAGACTGAGTCAGAGGAGGAGGTGGGCAGAGCAAGGGAGAGAGGTTGAGATATGAAAATAGACAGGGGTCAGATAGATAGAAAGATCACTTTCTCAGGGGCCCCGTTGGAAGGTGGGGGTCCTGGACAATTGCCCACTTTGCCCATGCCTTGAAATGTCTCTGTTGGAGCCTTTAAAAATTCAGACTTTGCAAGTGCAAAGGTTGTATTCTTTTAAAGGCCTACCCTTTGCAGTATAATGTCCCACCCTTTAAAACATTCTTGCTTTCTTCAGAGACTGATTAGTATCCCAAGCTTTTGAGAACTTAAAATAAGTCTTTGGCTAATCAAGAAATGGCTCAGCAGTCAGTTTAGTGCTGTCAAGCTCTGCAAGTCAGGCTGCAGTTCCTCACCTCTCCCTCTGTGATGGACAACAGTACTTAGATCACACAGAGCATCAGAGGGGAAAGGGGAATGGGCAGCGAGAAAGATAGGCACAAGATAGGCACAAGCAATTCACCTCTGCTCTAGATCTTCGGGAAGGAAACAACACAGGTAAGTGGCTCTGAATTAGAGCGAACAAACAGACATAAATATCACCAAAACTGGGGTACAGAAAGGTATTAAACTCAGTACCCAACATGGAAGGGTCTTAACAAACTTTGTGGTGGATGGTGCTTTGGTGAGCTTGACTCTGACCGCAACACAGATGTCAACAGCTGCATGCCACAGTCCTTTAATAATCATACATGTAAGAGGCAAACAAAGATGGGAAGTATACTGCCTAGCCCTGTTACAAGAGGAAACTGTACAGGGAAACACAGTAAGAGTGCAGGGATTGAACACTGTGAAAAATCATTGAAATGGGGAGCCATACAACTATCCAAAATGTAGGCAGGCTACTACAGCACGCTGACCCAAGGCTACGACTCCCTCTACAAGGCCTCGGAATTGGTGGCTCTGTCCCAGAATCGATTGCACTTCTAGATTAGTGGTCCAATCTTTCACCCAAGTTTCCAACAGCTCGTTCTCCCCACCCTCCATCTCTTTCGAGTGAGGCCTCTTGGGCCCTGTATTTTCTGGTCTTCCCTCTTCTCGCCTGCTTTTCCTCAGCCCTTACATCCTTCAAACTAATTGTCATCCAAGTACTTCCTTTTCCTAATCCTTATAGTACCCCATCCATTGGGAGGCCCAAGCTTTTCAGAATATCCCAAATCAAATGGGGGTGGGGTAGAGGGGTTGGCATGCTTGGCAGTTGCCTGGGGGCCCCACGAGCATAGGGGCCACATGCAGACCAGAATTTAACACTAATTTTCCGTTAAACATTTTTGTTCCTGTGAGTGGTTATGTAGACAGGGTCCATTGCACTGCTTTGCCCAGGGGCCTATAATGCGGTTAAGACGGCCCTTTGTGGGGCATGTACTAAAGAGTGGGATCCAGGAACAATTACAGACATTGTGCCCCTTCCATGATACCAAATACTGTAGCCGGTCACATCTTATTGAAGAATCTACTGAGGACTCTGCCTCATACTCCAGGGACCCCTCTACCACTGTGGGAGAAGGAGAGCATTCTCTGACGCCCCGGCTGGTTTGACCCTTGAAAAATGCTCTACTGGGTGAATTCTCCACCTCTCTGGCAATTTTAGTTTGACATCCACTGCTGCTGCCAAGTGAGTTATCTTAAAGGGTCCCAAAAATTCTTAGGTTGAGCACAGATATTTCATTGTTGAATCACATTTAGAATAGATGCCCTCATCTGTTGCCACAAAAAAACACTGTCAACCAGTTCTTTCATCGTCCTCTGTCCTGGATGTCCAGCTACCAGAGACCCATAACACCACCTCAACATCTGTTGGACTGTACAAAGTATCACAATGAAATAGCGGAGTGTTAATTTTATGTCTCCGACTCAGATCTTCTTGCCACTGGGCTTCTTGATCGAATTCTCATAACTCTTCTTAATCTTGGCGAGAAATCTATCCAACGCCTGCTCTGCCCCAAGGGTTTCCACCTCAATCATTGAGGGCCTTCAATGGTCATCTTATCATCTGTGGGCTCAGATAAAGCATCTGCTTTACCTCAATGGTTCCCTGGATGGTACGGGATCGTATACTGAAAAAGAGAGAAAAGCAGAGACTAACTTGCATGTCTCTCATTGGTGCATTTCATGGTTCTAAGATAAAACAGGTTCTTGTGATTGGTCCACACTGTGATGTCATAGATTACTCCTACTAAATAACAACACCTGTGAGAAGTTGGCCTGGTATATGCTGTCCACTAATTATAGTGGGCACCTTGCACCAGTCCAAACAACCCCTTATTGGAGATAGGTTAAAGACAACCTTTATTGAAAGCTATCCTAGTGGTAGCTATGGAGAGCAGCCTTCAGGCTAAGTCTTGAAGGAATGTAAAGCAGCTTGTTTTACCAGTCTATAATCTCTTGAGTGACCAAATGAAAGAGCACCACACCAGGTATATATTCAAAATATATGTATTTATTGCTAAACACACCCCTCTAGTCTCTTTATGAGGCTAGAGTTCGAAGTACATAAGTAATAAGTTATTTAAAGACAGTGAATGAATGAATGAATGAATGAATGAATGAGGATTTATAGAGTGCATGGTTACCCGGGAGCATCCCAGCGCTAGCGGGCGTTAAAATGGTAAACACAGAAGGGGTTATGGAAATAGCCAAGTTTTCAGCTGTTTACGGAAGCTAAGGTGGTTCAGTAATAGCACAAATACACGTTTGGGCCCTAGGGGCGTACCAAACCATATACCAATAAAGTGGTATAAGAACCACGACTGAGCTAGACACTAGGCCTAGAGCCTCTAGAAGTGCTTGGACCACAAGGAACCACCCAAGGTAGTGACACAGGGGACCCACGGGGGACGAGTGTAGTGTAAACACACAACCGCGATACGCCGTTAACTTCTATGGAGAAAGTCGCGATCAGGAAATTAAAGAAAAGGGACACTTAAAGGAGGACTTGGAGCAAACCCTTTGAGAACTAGTACTTTGGAGAGTCTCTACCCACGGGAGCACCGGAGTACTCGTGTTACCTCACCCAGGGAAGCCGGGTGCATAGGTGCCTTTCGGGGTCGGGTTTCGTCGTCGATTTGAATGGCGATCTGCTGCAAAGTGCTGCTGGTGACCAAGTGGAAAGTGTCCGGGTGGATCCAAGAGTGGATCGGAGATCTGAAGAACCTGAAAGCAGAGGGGACAGAGTCTGGGTCACTAGCCAGTGACCAGGAAGGCGATGAGCGGATGCCCACCGATGTCGGGTGCTTCAGGTGCGTTGTCGGTCATCTTGACTCCGCAGTCACGATGTCCAGGAGGCGTTGTCGGCAACCAGGAGCAGGATTCGGACTGTCCCACGACATCTGCGGCTTGCTGAGGTGTCGGCGACCGGATTGGACCCAACAGGCCTTGGCAACAGCAAGTCTTGTGGAAAAGGAAGAAGGACGATGGTTCAGACCAGCAAGGTCTGAGGAACTCACCCAGCAAGGGTAAGAGAGGGCAAGCCTGGAGCAACCAGGGAGCCCAAGAAGAAAAGAATTGGCCTTTGTGAAGGGCTACTAGCCAATGGGCTAGCGACCGTGAAGGAGCCTCGAGACGTCGCACGTGGAGCTGGCTCACAGGACACTCGTGGAGTGGAGGCCAGTGATCTTCGGTGCAGTTGGTGCTGGAGGCTGGGGCTACTCGGAGCCCAAAGCACGACTTCGTGGGAGACCCAGAAGAGGATGCACTTGCAAATGTGCTCGGTGTCCAGGGGTCACGGTCTCACGTCACCCACGATAGCTACGGGCCTCAGCTTTGCTGGGGACTCAGGGTAGCCTCGGGGAAGTCTGAGAATCCACCTCTGGTGATGCGATGACTTCGGTGTCCGACGGGAGCTTCAGAAATGCGAACCGGACAGATGCTTCTTTGGTGCCTGCCAAGCAGGGGAGTCACTCCTTGACCCCAAGGGAGATTCTTCTGTCCTCTAGTCTTGAGTAGAGCGTCGAAGGTCCAGGATTCAGTGTCAGAGTTTCGTCCAGGGATAATCTAAAGTCCTAAGGACTGGGTTCCTATACTTATACTAAGTTTAGGGGTTGGACTACTCTGTGGCCCCACCTATGGGTGGGTCAGGGCAGAGGGGTGGCTACACCCCTTTCCCTTTGTCCAGTTCACGCCAAAGCAGGGGCTGGAAGCCCCTGATCCGGTTTGAACTGGGGTATGCACAGGGACACCAAATGTGCCCCCAGTGCAGGACTTCAAAGCACCCAGAGAGTGCTCCCGCCCAGCCCCAATACACATTATCCTGTCTGGGGAGGTGGTCACACCTCCCTGCAACAGGAAACCTATTGTCCAGGCCTCCCCTGCCGGAGTTTCGTCCAGCAGCAGGAGGCCAGACTTGTGTCTGTGGCAGCAGCATCCATTTTGTGATGCCAGGGCTTTAGGAAAGAAGTTACCGGGTAGACCAGTGTGTACATGTCTCTCCTCTAGAAGGGTGGAATGCTACCCCCGCCGCCAGGACTGGCGGGGGGTAGTATTCCAAGATGTTTGACACCAAACACGACATGTTTTGATGCAGTCATTCCAAAGTTAGCATTCTACCGCGAGGATATAATGCACTTAAGAGTATATGGTTTAACCGCATTTACAAACAGCCCCAGAGAATGGACTCTGGGCACTGCAGAGGGGCCCTGCTCATGCAGTGGCACCCTCTCACATAAGAACCAAGCACTCTGCCTTCAGGATTGATAAGGCCTGCTATAGGAGTGACTTATAGGTTTATATATGTGTAAGTATGTAGTGATATAGGTAACCTATATCACAGTAAGGGGTGCATGCACCACCTTACCCAGGCTGCAGTAGCAGACCTGTGGTGTCATTTTGGATGGCCTTCCAGGGGTGGCATAATACATGCTGCAGCCCCTGGTAGGCCTCTGAGGTACCTATGCCCTTGGTACATAGTATACCATATACTAGGGACTTATAAGGGCACTCCAGGTTCCAATTAGAGATGTGCCTAAGGCACATGGAAACCATTTTACAGAGAAAGCAGATAGACTGGGGCCCTGAATAGCAGGGTCCCAGTCCAACTAAGTCATAAACCAGCAAAACACCCTAAAAAAAGTGGGGGCAACCATATAGTCAGATTCCACCTTCCTACATAACCCCCCCCCCAAACGAAAGGAGATAAGGCTAACCTTGGCCAGTTGAGCCTTTATTGACTAAGTGGCCACATAAGGAAGCACCTGCACTAGCATGGTTGCCCCCTGTCTTATGGTCCACTAAGCAATCCCTCACCCTAAGGGTGTGAGAGGGTCTCCACCATGGGGAATCACTACCTGTGGTGTGCTTAGGTAAAGTACAAGGCTGGTGAGGTGTCTGAGTAGGGAAGTGGGGCCCTAGGAATGTTGGCCTCAGCTTCCTCAGATCACTGGTCACCATGTATGCATGTCTTTCCATGACTGAGTTGCACTTTGCTCTAAGGGTCAACCTTTGGCTGCCTACAGCTGGGGGTTGGGTCCCTTTGGATGGACTACTGGAGGGACATGGCAGGTTTGGAACCTTCTGGTCCCAGGTTTGCCCTTGCCTACCAGAGTCCTTCTGGGGGAGGTCCCTACATAAAGGTATGGGGGATCCCTCAGTGTGTAGAGGAATTTTCACCTGGCTAGGGCTACTAGACTGGGTGCCCCTAATCTGCTGATGGGGGGTTCCTCTGGACAGGGGGCCCTGGGGGTCCACTGACCTCCCTGACCTCTGCAGCCCTGGGCTGACTGAGGCAGGGTAGAGAGGGGCAGGTTACCTGCTCCAGACTGGGTACCACCTTGGAAGGGTCCTCTGCCATCAGAGGTGTGGCCAGGCCAGGCCTGACTACCTCTGTGGCAGTTCCTTCACTAGGGGTAGGGTCAGTTCCCTGAGGAGGCTGACCCTTACCTACTGTCTGGGGGAAGAAGACTTTTCTTCAACCCTGGTGCTCTCTTTTGGGGGAGAGGGGGCCATTCTTCCAGGCTCCACCTCTCCAAAATCTTGGGCTGGGGCTGTGGCCATCACAGCCCCACTAACCTTTACAGGGACACCCAACATCCTGAGATGGGTTTGGTGTTCAACTTCAGCCCAGGCTGAAATTTCCAGATCATTGCCCATCAGGCAATCTACAGGTAAGGTTGGGGACACTGCCACTCTTTTTGGGCCTGTGACCCCCTCCCAGCTGAGATTGACTATGGCCATGGGGTGATCTGTTCTGACACCATCAATGTTGGTCACCTGGTATTTAAACTCAGGTAAAAGCTGGTGAGGGGGGACTAGTTTCCCTGCCACCATGGTGACACTAGCCCCTGTGTCCCTAAATGCCACAGCTTTCTGACCATTAATTATTGGCTCCAATCTGTACCTGCCCAATGCTGTGGGGCCCATGGTAAATGTGGCAAATCCTATACCACCATCAGAGTCAGAGGAGTCTGTTGAGGGGTCCCTGTCTAAACTAGGGCCCACCTCTGTTCCTGTTGCAAAAGCACCTAACTTTTTGGGTGCACTACTCCCAACTGGAGGATTACTACTGGTAGTACCAGGAGGGGGGTTAGTAGTTGCTGGGGGAACATTTTCTTTATTGCCAATCCTGGGGCAACTGGGATCAGATTTCCAGTGCCCAGGCTTTTTACAGACATGGCAATATGGTTTCTTTTCAGGAGAGGAAGGAGTTTGGGACCCACCCCCCAGAAGAGGAATTTTGGGGCCCTGTAGTGGACTTATCCTTAGATTTATCCCCACCTTTCTCTTGGGACTTAGTAGAATCTTTCTTCTGGTCACCACCCTGATTTGTAGTCTTTACTCTGGTTCTGACCCATTTGTCTGCCTTCTTTCCCAATTCTTGGGGATAGGTCAGATCAGAGTCCACCAGATACTGGTGCAAAAGCTGGTTTTGACAATTATTAAGGATCTGCTCCCTCATAATCAAATTGTACAATCCTAAAAAGTCATGCACTTTGTTGCCATGTATCCAACCTTCCAGGGCCTTAGTAGCACAATCTACAAAATCAACCCAGTCTTGAGTCTGAGCTTTTTGGGTGTCTCTGAACTTCAACCTATACTGTTCAGTGGTTAGGCCAAACCCATCTATCAGAGCACTCTTCAAGACTGTGTAATTGTCAGCATCCTCTTCTCTTACAGTGAGGAGCTTGTCTCTACCTTTGTCTGCAAAGGAGAGCCACAAGATTGCTGCCCACTGCTTCTGGGGGACCTTCTGAACTTTACAGGCCCTCTCCAGTGCAGTTATCCATTTGTGGATGTCATCCCCACTCTGGTAGGGAGGGACAATCTTGTTTAGGTTTCTATGGTCATAAGACCTTTCCCTATCTCTAGGGATATTGCTGCCACCATGGGACTCTAGTCCCAACTTTTTTCTCTCTCTTAAGAGATCTAGGGACTCCCTGTCTATAGCCAGTTGCTGTTTTCTGATTTCAAGCTGAGCTTCCTCATATTGAACCAGCCTCTTTCTTCTCTCATGAGAGGATTCCCTCCTATGAGATGAGACAGAGCTCCCTATTGAGGTGCCAGAGTGGTTAGACTCCTGAGAAGGAGATCTAGACTTTCTGGGCACACTCATAATCCTTCCTGGGGGACAAAGTGGGGATCATCTTGATCATCCTCTTCATCTTCCCCAGGAGGGATTGGATTATCCAGGTCAGGGCCATTGTCACCCTCCTGGCCAGTTTCAGAGGGGGGGCTGGGGGTATTTCTACCCCTGGCCCCATCCTCCTCTTCTGCCCCACCCTCTGCTCCTACCCCTTCAGTCCCCAAGGGCTTACTAAGGTCATAAGCTACCAACAACTCCTTAAGGTGTTGGGTGGTGGGACTTTGGCCTGTCCTTAATTTCCTCAAGTTACATAATGCTCTCAATTCCAAGAATGGGAGTGTATCATACTTGGAGGGTGGAAGCTCAGTGGCTTCCTGCAAGGATTCTTTAGATCCTACCCTTAAAGACATTACTAGTGTGGTGTGGTGTATGCACTACCTACTCTAGTGTGGCCTACTAAACTCTCTTGAGTTGTAGAAAGGGTTGTGCTATCCCTTAACACACAACTCTAAGTTCAGTAGAACTTACTGTATTCTAAGCTTAAATTATATGTACCTTAGGTACCTTTAGTGGTTTTCAGTTGATCAATTCAATTGAGATTATCTGGTAAAACAATAGCAAGCTGGAATCCCACACGCTGCACACCAATGTGAGAAGTTGGCCTGGTATATGCTGTCCACTAATTATAGTGGGCACCTTGCACCAGTCCAAACAACCCCTTATTGGAGATAGGTTAAAGACAACCTTTATTGAAAGCTATCCTAGTGGTAGCTATGGAGAGCAGCCTTCAGGCTAAGTCTTGAAGGAATGTAAAGCAGCTTGTTTTACCAGTCTATAATCTCTTGAGTGACCAAATGAAAGAGCACCACACCAGGTATATATTCAAAATATATGTATTTATTGCTAAACACACCCCTCTAGTCTCTTTATGAGGCTAGAGTTCGAAGTACATAAGTAATAAGTTATTTAAAGACAGTAATAGCACAAATACACGTTTGGGCCCTAGGGGCGTACCAAACCATATACCAATAAAGTGGTATAAGAACCACGACTGAGCTAGACACTAGGCCTAGAGCCTCCAGAAGTGCTTGGACCACAAGGAACCACCCAAGGTAGTGACACAGGGGACCCACGGGGGACGCGTGCAGTGTAAACACACTACCGCGATACGCCGTTAACTTCTATGGAGAAAGTCGCGATCAGGAAATTAAAGAAAAGGGACACTTAAAGGAGGACTTGGAGCAAACCCTTTGAGAACTAGTACTTTGGAGAGTCTCTACCCACGGGAGCACCGGAGTACTCGTGTTACCTCACCCAGGGAAGCCGGGTGCATAGGTGCCTTTCGGGGTCAGGTTTCGTCGTCGATTTGAATGGCGATCTGCTGCAAAGTGCTGCTGGCGACCAAGTGGAAAGTGTCCGGGTGGATCCAAGAGTGGATCGGAGATCTGAAGAACCTGAAAGCAGAGGGGACAGAGTCTGGGTCACTAGCCAGTGACCAGGAAGGCGATGAGCGGATGCCCACCGATGTCGGGTGCTTCAGGTGCGTTGTCGGTCGTCTTGACTCCGCAGTCACGATGTCCAGGAGGTGTTGTCGGCGACCAGGAGCAGGATTCGGACTGTCCCACGACGTCTGCGGCCTGCTGAGGTGTCGGCGACCGGATTGGACCCAACAGGCCTTGGCAACAGCAAGTCTCGTGGAAAAGGAAGAAGGACGATGGTTCAGACCAGCAAGGTCTGAGGAACTCACCCAGCGATGGTAAGAGAGGGCAAGCCTGGAGCAACCAGGGAGCCCAAGAAGAAAAGGATTGGCCTTCGTGAAGGGCTACTAGCCAACGGGCTAGCGACCGCGAAGGAGCTTTGAGATGTCGCACGTGGAGCTGGCTCACAGGACACTCGTGGAGTGGAGGCCAGTGATCTTCGGTGCAGTTGGTGCTGGAGGCTGGGGCTACTCGGAGCCCAAAGCACGACTTCGTGGGAGACCCAGAAGAGGATGCACTTGCAAATGTGCTCGGTGTCCAGGGGTCATGGTCTCACGTCACCCACGATAGCTACGGGCCTCAGCTTTGCTGGGGACTCAGGGTAGCCTCGGGGAAGTCTGAGAATCCACCTCTGGTGATGCGATGACTTCGGCGTCTGACGGGAGCTTCAGAAATGCGAACCGGACAGATGCTTCTTTGGTGCCTGCCAAGCAGGGGAGTCACTCCTTGACCCCAAGGGAGATTCTTCTGTCCTCTAGTCTTGAGTAGAGCGTCGAAGGTCCAGGATTCAGTGTCAGAGTTTTGTCCAGGGATAATCTAAAGTCCTAAGGACTGGGTTCCTATACTTATACTAAGTTTAGGGGTTGGACTACTCTGTGGCCCCACCTATGGGTGGGTCAGGGCAGAGGGGTGGCTACACCCCTTTCCCTTTGTCCAGTTCACGCCAAAGCAGGGGCTGGAAGCCCCTGATCCGGTTTGAACTGGGGTATGCACAGGGACACCAAATGTGCCCCCAGTGCAGGACTTCAAAGCACCCAGAGAGTGCTCCCGCCCAGCCCCAATACACATTATCCTGTCTGGGGAGGTGGTCACACCTCCCTGCAACAGGAAACCTATTGTCCAGGCCTCCCCTGCCGGAGTTTCGTCCAGCAGCAGGAAGCCAGACTTGTGTCTGTGGCAGCAGCATCCATTTTGTGATGCCAGGGCTTTAGGAAAGAATTTACCGGGTAGACCAGTGTGTACATGTCTCTCCCTCTAGAAGGGTGGAATGCTACCCCCGCCGCCAGAACTGGTGAGGGGGTAGTATTCCAAGATGTTTGACACCAAACACGACATGTTTTGATGCAGTCATTCCAAAGTTAGCATTCTACCGCGAGGATATAATGCACTTAAGAGTATATGGTTTAACCGCATTTACAAACAGCCCCAGAGAATGGACTCTGGGCACTGCAGAGGGGCCCTGCTCATGCAGTGGCACCCTCTCACATAAGAACCAAGCACTCTGCCTTCAGGATTGATAAGGCCTGCTATAGGAGTGACTTATAGGTTTATATATGTGTAAGTATGTAGTGATATAGGTAACCTATATCACAGTAAGGGGTGCATGCACCACCTTACCCAGGCTGCAGTAGCAGACCTGTGGTGTCATTTTGGATGGCCTTCCAGGGGTGGCATAATACATGCTGCAGCCCCTGGTAGGCCTCTGAGGTACCTATGCCCTTGGTACATAGTATACCATATACTAGGGACTTATAAGGGCACTCCAGATTCCAATTAGAGATGTGCCTAAGGCACATGGAAACCATTTTACAGAGAAAGCAGATAGACTGGGGCCCTGAATAGCAGGGTCCCAGTCCAACTAAGTCATAAACCAGCAAAACACCCTAAAAAAAGTGGGGGCAACCATATAGTCAGATTCCACCTTCCTACAACACCTATGCGAGAAAGCTTCCCTAATGTAAAAGAGTTCAGAGTCATAAATTGTTTAATTATTCTTTGTACTCATCAAGGTCCTGGAATAAAAGCCACTGGGCCAGCTGCGGCCCGTGCAGGTAAGAGCGGTGGGGCGGTGGGACCGTGCTGGGAGTATTTCGACGGACGATGATGAGGGAAAATTAATTATTTATTTAATTTTCCCTCATAATTTTCCATCGAAATACCCCCCACATGGCCCCACCGCTCTTACCTGGACGGGACGCGGCTGCACCGGGCGCAAAGCTTCTGTTTTCCGAAGTCATTGAGAGAGCTCTGCTCCAATGGTTTTTAAGGAGGCATCCGTATCTACGATAGAGCAAGTGCCTGTCAGGCTCTCTAAAAATAGAGGCTGGAGTAAATGCTGCTTTAAGAGTGATGAAAGCTAACTCTTGTTCATCACCTCAATGAAAAGGTTGTTCTCTTGTTGTCAGTTTCAAGATGGGGCCACTAGAGAAGAAAAGTCCTGTATGAAATTTCTATAAACATTGGCATAACTAAGAAATCTCTGCATCTCTTTTTATTGAAGGGTTAAGACCTTTCAAATAATACTTTAACTTTGTTAGTGTCTGTACGAAACTGGGCTTTTGCATCAGTGGTTCCCCCACTTTTTCCTCCTTTTCAGCTACAGGATGCTGATGCTGATGCTGATGCTGATTTTCAACTCTTACAGTGCACTGAGGCCTGCTAACCAGACCTCAGTGCCAGAGCTCCTTCCTTAAGACAATGTGATGACTCGTTGTTCTACAATTGACAAAGGACGTTAGCACCCCTGTAAGTCCCTAGTAAGTGGTACCCCTGGTACCTACAGCATGAGTACTAAAGAGGGTCCCTAAGGGCTGCACTATATCTTGTGCCACCCTACGGGACCCACACCCAAATTCCACACAAATTGCCATTATAGACTACGTGACATTGTGCAAACCATGTTTGAAAGCATGACATGGCACACTCCTTTGAGCCATGCCAAAGACACTGCATGGGCTATATGCAAGACACCCGTACAGCATTACTTTAAGCCCAAAGGCAGGGAGCATTATTGCACATGTGATAACATATCCACATGAACAGATATGCCCCTGTAATGTCTAGTTCCATTGCTGGATATTAAAAGTGAGTAGGGAAGCCATCTTAAGGTATGTACTGGGAACTGGTAAAAACGAGTTTCCCAGCTGCATAATGGCTTCACCGAGACCGATGGTGTTTGGTATCAAAAACCTTGCATTATCAAACCCACACTGGTTCCAGTGATGCATTTATCAATGCATGCACCTAGGTGGTACCTTAGAGGTACCCCCGGGACCCTACTAGACCTCTAGTGTACTGGCTGACTGTGCTGTCTAGCCTGCCACCACAGATGAGTTTCTGACAGCCTGGGAGGTGAAAGTACCGCTCTCAGAGGTCAGAAACAATGCCTGCTCTGGCAGGAGATGTTTACACCTACTCCAGCAGGATGGCAAGTAAATTAGCATGTCAAGGCAGGGAGGTTCAAAGTGCACACCACCTTTGATATGCAAGCCCGGCTTATCTGGACCTGGAGGATGCCACCACCTGACCTGAGGCCCATTTGGCACCAGGACAGGTGGGAAATTAGCTATGCAGGAGGCGTGTTACACTGCCAGGCTAGACACACCTCTAGGGTGAGCAGCCTGAAGTGAACACAAAAATTAGGATTCCACCAGAGTTCTGGGACAGGATGATGCCCACTCCCCACAGGAAGTGGAAATCTAAGGGGTGTAGTGACCCTGGCGGTAAGTAGCCCATTGGCTACTACCCCTAACTCCCCTTAACAGCCCTAAATTGAGTATTTAGGTGGCACCCTGACAGCAGGAACTCAGATTTGACTACTGGAAAGCGAGAAAGAAAGAAAAGGGACTGAAGAGAGGGAGAACTGAAGACCTCCACCAAAGATTGGCACAAATCCCTGCCAAGCTGCTTGCACTTCAACCCTTGCTGGGACCGACTTCACCAAGAGCTGGATACCCTACACAAAACCCTTGAGGACTGGCCAGCACCTCAATAACCGAGAAAGATCTCCTTTGGAGTACAGGAGATGCTCCCCTGAATCTGTAGGCACCGCAAAGAATCTGCTGGTCCACCCTGTTGCTAGCCATCGGGTTTCACCAAAGGAGCAGTGTGACAGGAGAAAGTCTTTGAGCTCCAAGAGCTCAGATCCATCTCCCTGACAAGTTTGGATACGCTAGGACTCCTAAGAGGTGCCCAGCACCAATACCCTGGGTACCGCGGGGTTACAGCAACCAAGGCTTGTTGGTGGTTCAGTCTGGACTCCAACAGCCCAAAGCCAGACCTAACATCAAGGGACATCAGGATCCACCAGGCCAGCACCGAGAGGGGCCCTGCTGCCCTGTTTCCCCTCTTCACCAGGTCGCCAAGACACAGAGTGAGTCTCTGACTGCTGCGACCAGATGTCTCAAAGCACCTCTGCACCCACACCCCACAGCCTGAGTCCAAGGGAGGCGATGGTGCCATTAGGGTCCTGAGACTCTCAAGAGCTGAGGACACCTTTGGTCTGGCCAGACTGGTCCCCCAGTTGCCTCCTGTAGCCTCTTTCTGCAGGGTCCGAAAACCCCAAGAGTTTCTAGCAGCGCGACCCTGCCAGAAAAAGCACCACTGCACCCGAGCCCCCCAGCCAAAGTTTGAGTCAGCCAAGGGTGTCACTGCGGGCCCAAGACCCTCAAGGCCTGAGCACCCCATTCCCCACTTGCAGCCTCTTTTCAACAGTATTGTTTCCCACCGACTTTAACAGGGCATACAATGCCAAAATGCAGCTCTGCACCTGGATGCCCCAAAGCCGACTGAGGTCACCTGCGTGTGCTGCCTTGGACCTTGCCCCATACTTACGTTAAGTCCAAAGGAACAGTCCTGTAAGTGGTTAACAAGTGACCGTATGCAGTATTTGTTTTTTCTCTGTAGGATAACATTATCGCTTTAAAGATACAAATACAGTGTATTTTCTATTTCTTGAAAAAAACTATCTTGAAAAGTACTTATTTGATTATGATGATCTTGGTGTCTAACTTCATACAAAAATCTGTGTTATTTTTCTAAATTGGTGTCAGATTTCTTTATACAGTGTGTGTCGTGCTTACTGACTCTGTGTGCAATAAATGCTTAACACTATCCTCTGATAAGCCTAAACTGCTCTCCCACACTACGACAAAAAAGAACATTTGGGATTAATATTTTAACCCCTGTAAACCAGTAAGGGTCGCCTGGACTCCGTGCACCGAGTACCTCATTTTGGTGTACTACATAGATAGCCAGCTTCCTACAGTGTCCATGCTGGCTCTTTCGTCAGGAATCTGAAAGCCAGAAAGTTAATTTCTGAGACTTCAAAAACACACTTTTCTCTTTTTCCAATACAGGGAATGCTTCCTCAACCTTCCAAAGACCTCTCAGACATGTTGACAATGTTGTTCTAGTGTTTCAAAGAAATTCAGAATATCATTAAAATACTCAATAATGAATTTGTCTAATAAATCTCAAAAGATATCATTGACAAAATGGTGGAATGCCTCAGGAGCATTACAGTCTAAACAGCATGATCAGACAGTGGCGGCTAGCGGCAATTACAACCGATAGGGCGGCGAGGGCAAGGGAGGGAGAGGAGAGGTTGGAGAATAAAAATAAAAAAATAATAAAAAACACTTACCTGCTGCTCCGCTCTGCTCCCGCTGCCGGCCGGCTTGTTCCTCCTGCTCCTCGCATCCCGGGAGCCAGAAGGGGATGGTCCCTCAGGGCACAGGCTCCCTACCCAATCCAGACGCTGCTCTCACATGAGAGCAGCGCCAGGATTGGTCTGAGTGGCCTCGTTTGTCGCTCAGACAGAGCCTGGGAGCCTGTGGGGTTTCTCCAAATCGGCTGTACAATACAGCCAGGGTGGAGAAACATAAGTGTGCATGTGTGTTTGGCTGGCTTAGGACGGCCGGCCAAAAACACATGCACACTTATAAGTGCACAGTACTCCTTCCTGCACTGGCCCGGCCCGGCCCCTCCTGTCGGACGTAATTAACTCTGACAGAGATAAATAGAACGATAATAGCAACGTTTTATTATTGTTTTATTGATCATCTGCTGGCAGTGCTGGCAGTGAGGCGATGCTCCTCCGCCATTACGGAGGAGCCGCCCCTGTGATCAGATATTCGATTTGTGGTGCCCATATTCACTCATCCCCCTCATGGATCTGGACCTGATTATAAATTCCCCGAAGATAAAGTTTAGAGGAGAGTTTGCCTGTTTTAATCTGGTCCCAGAGGACTGAAGCGAAAGGGAGAAGGTAATGATTTCTTGTGATGATCTTCTTCAAGTCTCTGTAGTCAATACATGGGTGATATTTCCAGATGCATTGGGAATAGAAGAGGTGGGGCTCCTGCAGGTCTTCTTCAACTCTCTGTAGTCAATACATGGGTGATAATTCCAGATGCATTGGGAATAGAAGAGGTGGGGCTCCTGCAGGTCTTCTTCAACTCTCTGTAGTCAATACATGGGTGATATTTCCAGATGCATTGGGAATAGAAAAGGTGGGGCTCCTGCAGGTCTTCTTCAACTCTCTGTAGTCAATACATGGGTGATATTTCCAGATGCATTGGGAATAGAAGAGGTGGGGCTCCTGCAGGTCTTCTTCAAGTCTCTGTAGTCAATACATGGGTGATATTTCCAGATGCATTGGGACTAGAAAAGGTGGGGCTCCTGCAGGTCTTCTTCAAGTCTCTGTAGTCAATACATGGGTGATATTTCCAGATGCATTGGGAATAGAAGAGGTGGGGCTCCTGCAGGTCTTCTTCAAGTCTCTGTAGTCAATACATGGGTGATATTTCCAGATGCATTGGGACTAGAAAAGGTGGGGCTCCTGCAGGTCTTCTTCAACTCTCTGTAGTCAATACATGGGTGATATTTCCAGATGCATTGGGACTAGAAAAGGTGGGGCTCCTGCAGGTCTTCTTCAACTCTCTGTAGTCAATACATGGGTGATATTTCCAGATGCATTGGGAATAGAAGAGGTGGGGCTCCTGCAGGTCTTCTTCAAGTCTCTGTAGTCAATACATGGGTGATATTTCCAGATGCATCGGGAATAGAAGAGGTGGGGCTCCTGCAGATCTTCTTCAAGTCTCTGTAGTCAATACATGGGTGATATTTCCAGATGCATCGGGAATAGAAGAGGTGGGGCTCCTGCAGGTCTTCTTCAAGTCTCTGTAGTCAATACATGGGTGATATTTCCAGATGCATTGGGAATAGAAAAGGTGGGGCTCCTGCAGGTCTTCTTCAACTCTCTGTAGTCAATACATGGGTGATATTTCCAGATGCATCGGGAATAGAAGAGGTGGGGCTCCTGCAGGTCTTCTTCAAGTCTCTGTAGTCAATACATGGGTGATATTTCCAGATGCATTGGGACTAGAAAAGGTGGGGCTCCTGCAGGTCTTCTTCAAGTCTCTGTAGTCAATACATGGGTGATATTTCCAGATGCATTGGGAATAGAAGAGGTGGGGCTCCTGCAGGTCTTCTTCAAGTCTCTGTAGTCAATACATGGGTGATATTTCCAGATGCATTGGGAATAGAAGAGGTGGGGCTCCTGCAGGTCTTCTTCAACTCTCTGTAGTCAATACATGGGTGATATTTCCAGATGCATTGGGACTAGAAAAGGTGGGGCTCCTGCAGGTCTTCTTGAACTCTCTGTAGTCAATACATGGGTGATATTTCCAGATGCATTGGGAATAGAAGAGGTGGGGCTCCTGCAGGTCTTCTTCAAGTCTCTGTAGTCAATACATGGGTGATATTTCCAGATGCATTGGGAATAGAAGAGGTGGGGCTCCTGCAGGTCTTCTTCAAGTCTCTGTAGTCAATACATGGGTGATATTTCCAGATGCATCGGGAATAGAAAAGGTGGGTCTCCTGCAGGTCTTCTTCAAGTCTCTGTAGTCAATACATGGGTGATATTTCCAGATGCATTGGGAATAGAAAAGGTGGGGCTCCTGCAGGTCTTCTTCAACTCTCTGTAGTCAATACATGGGTGATATTTCCAGATGCATTGGGAATAGAAGAGGCGGGGCTCCTGCAGGTCTTCTTCAAGTCTCTGTAGTCAATACATGGGTGATATTTCCAGATGCATTGGGAATAGAAAAGGTGGGGCTCCTGCAGGTCTTCTTCATCTCTCTGTAGTCAATACATGGGTGATATTTCCAGATGCATTGGGAATAGAAAAGGTGGGGCTCCTGCAGGTCTTCTTCAACTCTCTGTAGTCAATACATGGGTGATATTTCCAGATGCATTGGGAATAGAAGAGGCGGGGCTCCTGCAGGTCTTCTTCAAGTCTCTGTAGTCAATACATGGGTGATATTTCCAGATGCATTGGGAATAGAAGAGGTGGGGCTCCTGCAGGTCTTCTTCAACTCTCTGTAGTCAATACATGGGTGATATTTCCAGATGCATTGGGAATAGAAGAGGTGGGGCTCCTGCAGGTCTTCTTCAACTCTCTGTAGTCAATACATGGGTGATATTTCCAGATGCATTGGGAATAGAAGAGGTGGGGCTCCTGCAGGTCTTCTTCAACTCTCTGTAGTCAATACATGGGTGATATTTCCAGATGCATTGGGAATAGAAAAGGTGGGGCTCCTGCAGGTCTTCTTCAACTCTCTGTAGTCAATACATGGTTGATATTTCCAGATGCATTGGGAATAGAAAAGGTGGGGCTCCTGCAGGTCTTCTTCAACTCTCTGTAGTCAATACATGGGTGATATTTCCAGATGCATTGGGAATAGAAGAGGTGGGGCTCCTGCAGGTCTTCTTCAACTCTCTGTAGTCAATACATGGGTGATATTTCCAGATGCATTGGGAATAGAAAAGGTGGGGCTCCTGCAGGTCTTCTTCAACTCTCTGTAGTCAATACATGGGTGATATTTCCAGATGCATCGGGAATAGAAGAGGTGGGGCTCCTGCAGATCTTCTTCAAGTCTCTGTAGTCAATACATGGGTGATATTTCCAGATGCATCGGGAATAGAAGAGGTGGGGCTCCTGCAGGTCTTCTTCAAGTCTCTGTAGTCAATACATGGGTGATATTTCCAGATGCATTGGGAATAGAAAAGGTGGGGCTCCTGCAGGTCTTCTTCAACTCTCTGTAGTCAATACATGGTTGATATTTCCAGATGCATTGGGAATAGAAGAGGTGGGGCTCCTGCAGGTCTTCTTCAAGTCTCTGTAGTCAATACATGGGTGATATTTCCAGATGCATTGGGACTAGAAAAGGTGGGGCTCCTGCAGGTCTTCTTCAACTCTCTGGAGTCAATACATGGGTGATATTTCCAGATGCATTGGGAATAGAAGAGGTGGGGCTCCTGCAGGTCTTCTTCAAGTCTCTGTAGTCAATACATGGGTGATATTTCCAGATGCATTGGGAATAGAAAAGGTGGGGCTCCTGCAGGTCTTCTTCATCTCTCTGTAGTCAATACATGGTTGATATTTCAAGATGCATCGGGAATAGAAGAGGTGGGGCTCCTGCAGGTCTTCTTCAACTCTCTGTAGTCAATACATGGGTGATATTTCCAGATGCATTGGGAATAGAAGAGGTGGGGCTCCTGCAGGTCTTCTTCAAGTCTCTGTAGTCAATACATGGGTGATATTTCCAGATGCATTGGGAATAGAAGAGGTGGGGCTCCTGCAGGTCTTCTTCAAGTCTCTGTAGTCAATACATGGGTGATATTTCCAGATGCATTGGGAATAGAAGAGGTGGGGCTCCTGCAGGTCTTCTTCAACTCTCTGTAGTCAATACATGGGTGATATTTCCAGATGCATTGGGAATAGAAGAGGTGGGGCTCCTGCAGGTCTTCTTCAACTCTCTGTAGTCAATACATGGGTGATATTTCCAGATGCATTGGGAATAGAAAAGGTGGGGCTCCTGCAGGTCTTCTTCAACTCTCTGTAGTCAATACATGGGTGATATTTCCAGATGCATTGGGAATAGAAGAGGTGGGGCTCCTGCAGGTCTTCTTCAAGTCTCTGTAGTCAATACATGGGTGATATTTCCAGATGCATTGGGAATAGAAGAGGTGGGGCTCCTGCAGGTCTTCTTCAACTCTCTGTAGTCAATACATGGGTGATATTTCCAGATGCATTGGGACTAGAAAAGGTGGGGCTCCTGCAGGTCTTCTTGAACTCTCTGTAGTCAATACATGGGTGATATTTCCAGATGCATTGGGAATAGAAGAGGTGGGGCTCCTGCAGGTCTTCTTCAAGTCTCTGTAGTCAATACATGGGTGATATTTCCAGATGCATTGGGAATAGAAGAGGTGGGGCTCCTGCAGGTCTTCTTCAAGTCTCTGTAGTCAATACATGGGTGATATTTCCAGATGCATCGGGAATAGAAAAGGTGGGGCTCCTGCAGGTCTTCTTCAAGTCTCTGTAGTCAATACATGGGTGATATTTCCAGATGCATTGGGAATAGAAAAGGTGGGGCTCCTGCAGGTCTTCTTCAACTCTCTGTAGTCAATACATGGGTGATATTTCCAGATGCATTGGGAATAGAAGAGGCGGGGCTCCTGCAGGTGTTCTTCAAGTCTCTGTAGTCAATACATGGGTGATATTTCCAGATGCATTGGGAATAGAAAAGGTGGGGCTCCTGCAGGTCTTCTTCATCTCTCTGTAGTCAATACATGGGTGATATTTCCAGATGCATTGGGAATAGAAAAGGTGGGGCTCCTGCAGGTCTTCTTCAACTCTCTGTAGTCAATACATGGGTGATATTTCCAGATGCATTGGGAATAGAAGAGGCGGGGCTCCTGCAGGTCTTCTTCAAGTCTCTGTAGTCAATACATGGGTGATATTTCCAGATGCATTGGGAATAGAAGAGGTGGGGCTCCTGCAGGTCTTCTTCAACTCTCTGTAGTCAATACATGGGTGATATTTCCAGATGCATTGGGAATAGAAGAGGTGGGGCTCCTGCAGGTCTTCTTCAACTCTCTGTAGTCAATACATGGGTGATATTTCCAGATGCATTGGGAATAGAAGAGGTGGGGCTCCTGCAGGTCTTCTTCAACTCTCTGTAGTCAATACATGGGTGATATTTCCAGATGCATTGGGAATAGAAAAGGTGGGGCTCCTGCAGGTCTTCTTCAACTCTCTGTAGTCAATACATGGTTGATATTTCCAGATGCATTGGGAATAGAAAAGGTGGGGCTCCTGCAGGTCTTCTTCAACTCTCTGTAGTCAATACATGGGTGATATTTCCAGATGCATTGGGAATAGAAAAGGTGGGGCTCCTGCAGGTCTTCTTCAACTCTCTGTAGTCAATACATGGGTGATATTTCCAGATGCATCGGGAATAGAAGAGGTGGGGCTCCTGCAGATCTTCTTCAAGTCTCTGTAGTCAATACATGGGTGATATTTCCAGATGCATCGGGAATAGAAGAGGTGGGGCTCCTGCAGGTCTTCTTCAAGTCTCTGTAGTCAATACATGGGTGATATTTCCAGATGCATTGGGAATAGAAAAGGTGGGGCTCCTGCAGGTCTTCTTCAACTCTCTGTAGTCAATACATGGTTGATATTTCCAGATGCATTGGGAATAGAAGAGGTGGGGCTCCTGCAGGTCTTCTTCAAGTCTCTGTAGTCAATACATGGGTGATATTTCCAGATGCATTGGGACTAGAAAAGGTGGGGCTCCTGCAGGTCTTCTTCAACTCTCTGGAGTCAATACATGGTTGATATTTCAAGATGCATCGGGAATAGAAGAGGTGGGGCTCCTGCAGGTCTTCTTCAACTCTCTGTAGTCAATACATGGGTGATATTTCCAGATGCATTGGGAATAGAAGAGGTGGGGCTCCTGCAGGTCTTCTTCAAGTCTCTGTAGTCAATACATGGGTAATATTTCCAGATGCATTGGGAATAGAAGAGGTGGGGCTCCTGCAGGTCTTCTTCAAGTCTCTGTAGTCAATACATGGGTGATATTTCCAGATGCATTGGGAATAGAAGAGGTGGGGCTCCTGCAGGTCTTCTTCAACTCTCTGTAGTCAATACATGGGTGATATTTCCAGATGCATTGGGAATAGAAGAGGTGGGGCTCCTGCAGGTCTTCTTCAACTCTCTGTAGTCAATACATGGGTGATATTTCCAGATGCATTGGGAATAGAAAAGGTGGGGCTCCTGCAGGTCTTCTTCAACTCTCTGTAGTCAATACATGGGTGATATTTCCAGATGCATTGGGAATAGAAAAGGTGGGCCTCCTGCAGGTCTTCTTCAACTCTCTGTAGTCAATACATGGGTGATATTTCCAGATGCATTGGGAATAGAAGAGGCGGGGCTCCTGCAGGTCTTCTTCAAGTCTCTGTAGTCAATACATGGGTGATATTTCCAGATGCATTGGGAATAGAAAAGGTGGGGCTCCTGCAGGTCTTCTTCAACTCTCTGTAGTCAATACATGGGTGATATTTCCAGATGCATTGGGAATAGAAAAGGTGGGGCTCCTGCAGGTCTTCTTCAACTCTCTGTAGTCAATACATGGGTGATATTTCCAGATGCATCGGGAATAGAAGAGGTGGGGCTCCTGCAGATCTTCTTCAAGTCTCTGTAGTCAATACATGGGTGATATTTCCAGATGCATCGGGAATAGAAGAGGTGGGGCTCCTGCAGGTCTTCTTCAAGTCTCTGTAGTCAATACATGGGTGATATTTCCAGATGCATTGGGAATAGAAAAGGTGGGGCTCCTGCAGGTCTTCTTCAACTCTCTGTAGTCAATACATGGTTGATATTTCCAGATGCATTGGGAATAGAAGAGGTGGGGCTCCTGCAGGTCTTCTTCAAGTCTCTGTAGTCAATACATGGGTGATATTTCCAGATGCATTGGGACTAGAAAAGGTGGGGCTCCTGCAGGTCTTCTTCAACTCTCTGGAGTCAATACATGGGTGATATTTCCAGATGCATTGGGAATAGAAGAGGTGGGGCTCCTGCAGGTCTTCTTCAAGTCTCTGTAGTCAATACATGGGTGATATTTCCAGATGCATTGGGAATAGAAAAGGTGGGGCTCCTGCAGGTCTTCTTCATCTCTCTGTAGTCAATACATGGTTGATATTTCAAGATGCATCGGGAATAGAAGAGGTGGGGCTCCTGCAGGTCTTCTTCAACTCTCTGTAGTCAATACATGGGTGATATTTCCAGATGCATTGGGAATAGAAGAGGTGGGGCTCCTGCAGGTCTTCTTCAAGTCTCTGTAGTCAATACATGGGTGATATTTCCAGATGCATTGGGAATAGAAGAGGTGGGGCTCCTGCAGGTCTTCTTCAAGTCTCTGTAGTCAATACATGGGTGATATTTCCAGATGCATTGGGAATAGAAGAGGTGGGGCTCCTGCAGGTCTTCTTCAAGTCTCTGTAGTCAATACATGGGTGATATTTCCAGATGCATTGGGAATAGAAAAGGTGGGGCTCCTGCAGGTCTTCTTCAAGTCTCTGTAGTCAATACATGGGTGATATTTCCAGATGCATTGGGAATAGAAGAGGTGGGGCTCCTGCAGGTCTTCTTCAAGTCTCTGTAGTCAATACATGGGTGATATTTCCAGATGCATTGGGAATAGAAGAGGTGGGGCTCCTGCAGGTCTTCTTCAAGTCTCTGTAGTCAATACATGGGTGATATTTCCAGATGCATTGGGAATAGAAGAGGTGGGGCTCCTGCAGGTCTTCTTCAACTCTCTGTAGTCAATACATGGGTGATATTTCCAGATGCATCGGGAATAGAAGAGGTGGGGCTCCTGCAGGTCTTCTTCAACTCTCTGTAGTCAATACATGGGTGATATTTCCAGATGCATCGGGAATAGAAGAGGTGGGGCTCCTGCAGGTCTTCTTCAAGTCTCTGTAGTCAATACATGGGTGATATTTCCAGATGCATTGGGAATAGAAGAGGTGGGGCTCCTGCAGGTCTTCTTCAAGTCTCTGTAGTCAATACATGGGTGATATTTCCAGATGCATTGGGAATAGAAGAGGTGGGGCTCCTGCAGGTCTTCTTCAAGTCTCTGTAGTCAATACATGGGTGATATGTCCAGATGCATTGGGAATAGAAGAGGTGGGGCTCCTGCAGGTCTTCTTCAAGTCTCTGTAGTCAATACATGGGTGATATTTCCAGATGCATTGGGAATAGAAAAGGTGGGGCTCCTGCAGGTCTTCTTCAACTCTCTGTAGTCAATACATGGGTGATATTTCCAGATGCATTGGGAATAGAAGAGGTGGGGCTCCTGCAGGTCTTCTTCATCTCTCTGTAGTCAATACATGGTTGATATTTCAAGATGCATTGGGAATAGAAAAGGTGGGGCTCCTGCAGGTCTTCTTCAACTCTCTGTAGTCAATACATGGGTGATATTTCCAGATGCATTGGGACTAGAAAAGGTGGGGCTCCTGCAGGTGACTTTGAACATCTTATAAATCCTTTTTCAAGATTTTCTTGTAAAGAAGGGGTAGATTCAACAGTGAAGAATTGAGGCCCCAGGAAACAGCGTTACTGCATAAAGATATTGGCTGAGGAGGCAAAGGTTTGGTTCCTTTTTTACTAAATAAATGAACTAAGTCTTTATAAACATTAGAACAATCTGAAGATTTACTAGTTGCTTCTTCAACTGAAGCATTGCCGAGCATCTCAAAGATTGAATCTTTTTCTTAGGTTTCCTCCGATAACATTTGTCTAAACAGTATTTGGAGGTGAATGGAAGGGCCCAGTCAACCATAAGATTCTGTCTTCTTAACCATCGGTGCAAGAAAATAGAAACATTGGGATCACGAATACTATCACATAGAAACAGCCTGTGTCATTATTAGTTCCTCTGTTTTACATTCTACAGTCCCTGAAGGTAGCGGGGTACCATTAATGTCTTTAAGTGGCTCAGGATTGCTTTTCTTTCAAACATGAACTTGCAACTGGTGTTGACATTGCTCATCCTAGAAGTATCCGGAAGCCCCGGAGTCCACTCAAGCTAATAATGTTGTGGGCCCCATGAAAGCATTAATAGTAATTCTAGGTGAAAATTAGGCTTTCACATGACCGACGTAGAATTCACAGATGGACCCAGTCATGGTCTCTCAATCATGAGTGGTCTAATCCATTTCCCGGCTTCTTACAACATCCTTTAGCATAGCATCCTTTCTGAGGGCAGTACATCTACAGACCCTCTTTCCAGCACTGTTTGCTTTCATCTTGAGCTCAGGGCCTCTTTACTTCCCTCACTTGTGTTGATTCCTCACTGGTACAACTTTCAGTCTCTGTCACCAAGGAAGTATCCATTGGGCATATTACCCAAGCACAATTTTCACTATACAATGCTCTCTGCTGAGCATCCGTTTGTAAGGAGAAAGCAGTTAAAGTACCCTTAAAGTAACTAGGCCTGATTGTGCAGGTTGTCTCTTTCCAAAACTCGCCTTAAACTGAGTCATGAACTGTAAATATTTAGAGAGCCAAGTATGTATTGTTTATAAGTGAGGTTGCCTACACTAAAGAGTCTTGGATTAAATACGAAAGTACAAATGTAACTTTGGCAGTGTGGGAAGGAAACTGTTGAGGTTTTGCTAGAAAATGTAATTGACACTGGACTATAAAAGTCTGGAATAATAAAGGAACTCCAGTTTATATGTCAGGCTGCTCAGGCAGGGTTGGATTGGGATCAAAAATCGGCCCGGGCACACCACAAAAAAGTGGCCTACATTTGCGTATTGCCTTTCCGCAAAACACTGCTTCAGCGAAGTTGTATGAAAAGAAAGGGGGTGGGGGGCATGTTTTTTTAACTTCACTTAGATAAAAAAAAAATGCACAAATTAGTCACACTGCTGAGCCACACATGAATGCAAGTGAGACCACTTCTGCTCAGGCCCCCTGCCCCCGCTCAATCAGCATACATTAATGTGCCGGCCCAGCGAGAGAAAGGGAGTGATACCTCCGCCAATCTGCCTCTAGAATGGCCACTCAGGCACCCACTGGGCTACTGGCGGCATCCTAACAGCACAGACAGCCCCCAGGCTGCCCAAAAAAGCAGCCCACAGCTAGAACTCGGCTACCGGCCCATCGGCCATTTCCCGAGTGCCCACCTTACCAATCCGACCCTGAGGACGACCATGCTGTATGGGGCCGCTGATTGGGTAATGTGTACATTCTATCACCTGCAGGTTCTTACCATCAGGGGCCCCCAGATTAGCAGAGGTTGTACCAGTAGTAGCCAGCAGTCCAGAAAGGGCATGCGGTCTAATTGATTTAATCGTGCTAGGAGGTGAGACCTTTTTAGTTTGGCAATAGCAAGGTCTTATTGAATCTTGGTTATGGCCTGAGCCATAACCTGTAAAGGATTCTCAGCGAAGCCGGGCAGCGGTCCTGATGAAAACCCTACTCCCTCTCTGATGGTTGAAACAGCTCTACTTAGATCATGAAGTGAGTCAAAGGGGAAAAGGGGAGCAAAAAAGAGAGACACAGGCGAATCTTGTCTACTTTGGATCTTCGGGAAGGAAACAGTACAGGTAGTTCACATAGCACAAACTGAATCAGAACAAACTAACAAACACATGAATATCACAGAACTATGGACACAGAAAGGTAATAAAAACAGTACACAACACAGTAGGGTCTTACAGAACTTCGTGGCAGATGGCGCTTTGATGAGCTTAACACCGACCAAGTTACAGATATCAAAACCCAGGATGCCACAGTCTGTAAATACTGAAACAGGTAAAAGGCAAACAAACTACGAACTATCCTGCCTATACCCACTACATGAGAGAACAGTGGCGGCCGCCATTTACCGGGGGTGGTGGCGGTGTAAATTAAAATAATAATACATTTTTTTTAAAAACACTTACCCTCAGGCCGGCCACCCGGCCGGACACCGCCTCTCAGTCCGCTCGCCGCCTCTCGCTCCTAGGAAGCAGGAACCAGGAAGCACCCAGGCTCCTGACTCCCCTAGCCAATCACAATGCTGCAAAGCAGCATTGTGATTGGTCTGAACACCGTGGTTCAGTGCTCAGACGGGGACTGGGGGCCTGGGCATGTTCTGCACCCAGGCTGTAATGTAGCCTGGGTGCAGAACATGCAAAGTGCTCATGACTGTTATGGTCGACCCAAGACAGAGCAACCACTCCTCCTCCTGGCCCCTGCCCTCGCAGTCCAGCCCCACCCACTCCAGGAAACGGAACACGAAAATGATAATAACGCTGGTTATTATCATTTTAGTTTTCCTTTAACTACTGCTTGCACAGCAGTGGGGCAATGTTCCTCCGCCTTAGCGGAGGAGCCGCCCCCATGAGAGAAGCGTATAGGAGAAACATAAAAATGGAAATCATGCCTTGCAACTACTGCAGCTTCACCCATGGCTCATAAATCCCTCTGCTGCTAGAGCCCCGGAAATGTTAGGTCTGACTCGGAAGCGAGTACGCTTTCAGGTTAGCGGTCTAGTCTTTCTCCAAGTATCCAATAACCAATTCCCACACTCTCCATTTCCCTTGAGTAAGGCATCTTGGTACTTGTAATTTCTGTTGTTTTATCTACTCTCCTTCTTTGTCACAGTTCTCACAATCTGCAAACTGTTTGTTCGAGTAATTCCTTATTTTAATCCTGATACGTGTGTGGGCGATAGATGGAAAGGATTTAGAGGCTTGTCAAATCAGAGACATATAAAAACTCAAAATCTTAGCTATGTATGGAGAGTGGGTGTAGGATGTTAATTAAATCTGGTAATTTTGTGGAATTTTCAGAAAGGTGGATGGTCAATTTCAGTCCTTGCTGAAGTTGGAGAACTGCTCCATGGTCTTGGGTCAGCAGCGGAGACGGCGGGACCTCTTCTTCTTGACTAATTTCAGCTTTAAATTTTATGGTGAGACACTTGTCACTGCAGGTCAGGGTCGATGCTTCTAGAAGAGTCAGTAGAATAGGATCATCAGATGCAGGAGGGCTATTGAGATTACCAATAGCAAATACCAGTAGAAAGCTAGGAAAGCAGTCCTGCTGGGATTTATTCAGTAAGACCCAAGGTTTAAATCAGGTACAAGGTAGTGCTGAGAGCAGAGGTTTCAACCCATACACCAACCCACGTTAGCAATGAAAAAACATAAAGATTAAAGTAATGTTATAACTAGGTATGGTAACAAGATCTTATGTCCAATAAAACAGAAATTCACAGAAAAAATTAAAAAAGCAAAGTTTAAAGTGACTTTATAGTTAAACTAACATTTAAAACCCAAAATACAGTGAAATTCACAAGTTATACTATACTGAGTTAACTATACCTTGGCCCCCGTCATGCACTACTTAAGAACCTTCATATTGCATCACTCATGACATATTAAATTACATCAATTATGACATCACATAAGGTATCTCAGAAATGGTCTCTGTCCAGCCCTTGTGCTTAAGTCCCCATGGGTGACTGACCCCCCATGGGTGCCATAGGACAGATCCTGCACCCACATCCCTGTAGGCACCCAAATCCCCTCTGCCTTTGGTCATGCAGAGTAGATGGTTGGCCTCAGAGCCTGACTTCTGGTCTGGTTCCTTCACTCGAACCTCCCTTGGGTGCCCAACCCTAGCTGCCCTCAGCTTTCAGCTGCATAACTACCCTCTCTGCAGCCACCCAACATTGCCAGAGGCCTTCACAACAACAGTTGGCCACGACCTCTAACCTATGACCAGACCTGCTTTTTTGTTTTTATTAAAATGTTTCTTTGTGTGGTATTGGTACCTTGTGTGTTGCGCTGGGTACTGGCACCCCAGAAATATGATTTTTAAAATTATTATTTGACTTAGGGGATAGTCTGTTCAGGACCCCCCCACATGTCCCTGGGGTTGGAGTGTGCAATATTTAGTTTGGCACTGTGGCCAGCCAGTCATACCACTTGGCACCGCAGTACCAGTAGGGCGGTACTAAAATGGCAGGCAGAAGAAATGGCTCCCTTGGCCAATCAGAAGGCCCAATCTTTGATATTTTTTTGGTACCAGCAGAGTACTGAGGGACTTTCATGGGACCAACCACCCAGATAAACCTAACATTTCATGAGCATTATCTCCTTCAGGGTCAACAGGAGCCACTCTTTAAAAGCCACTTTCCAAAAATGGCTGAATGTAACAAAAAGCACACATTCCGAGTAAAGTTCTACATTTTTCCCAAATTTGATGTAACTGCACAGTGGCAACCACTAGTGTATTTTATATATACTGCTAATTACCTTCCATATTACATCACTCATAATATGTTCTATGACATCATTGATAACATCACAGCAACATCTGAAATTGCATTATTAATGACAACACTGTGCATGGAGAGGCACAGGTTATAGTTACTATAGGGCAAGAGTTATAGTTACTTAAACTAACTGTAACTGGTGAATTTCAGTGCTTTTTTCATTTAAAAGTTACGGTTTAAGTGAAATTTTCACCTAACTATAACACACCTTTAACCTTTGTTTTTTTCAATGAATTTCTAAGGTTTTTTTAAATGTAAAGTAACATCTTATTACAAACCCTAACTATAAGTCACTTTAAACTTAGGTTTTTTCAGTGATATAGATAGATATAGATTTAGATAAATGCATTTTTCATATGCTCCAGCTCTTCAACACTATTAGTCAAATTTTAAGGGTCACTCCACCTCGATATCACCCGCCATTGAAAAGGAAAGCAGAACAATACATATATTGAGATCAATGAACTCGATATTAAGTCTTGTTGTAGCCGCAATGGAGTCACACAGTGAAAACAAGAAGGCAGGGGAAGAAAGGGTTAATGTTCAAAGACTTCTTATGTCCTCATCAAGGAAATAGACTCAGAGCAGAACAAAACCCCTGTTTTCACAATACAAGTGATAAACCAGGTATGCTTTATTGATGTGCAATCTTCTTGTACAGCTGCTTCTGTGCCATTCTAAAGTGCACTAGGGGCAAAGCTCTAATGGGAAGTCCCCTCTCAGAATGTGGCAGAGAAAATCTCCTTGCTGTGTATCTGTTCACACAGTGAGAAAACTGATTTAAACCTTTTTCCTTTCTGCTGTTCCCTTCAGCTGAAAGTTATTTTCTGCCTACCTTAGCAGAGACTTATTTGGATATGTGAAAATGAACCAGCACATGCCCTTCTCTGTGTACAGAAGGATTTAGGGCCTGATTACGAGCTTGGCAGTGCAAGAGCGGGACCGCCACGCTCCCGCCCCGCTCCCGTCCCGCCCTGCCAAACCGGTGCGCACACCACCCACCAGATTACAACTTTTTTTGTCACTGGGGGTGGTTCTTTGGTGGTCCCACGTGGTGCCTATGAAATAGGCACCACAATGGGAACGTCAAAGGCAGTACCTGCACGCCATGGACTGGTGCAGTCCATGCCGTGCAGGTACTGGGGTGTATGCACACAGGGGGACACCACATGTGCCACCCTGTATGCACCCCATGACCCTGAGGCAACAGGGGACCCTGTAGGGCCCCCTTTCTTCCTCTCTGCCACAGTTTTCATGTAGTACGAACTGCCATGGAAACCGTGGCGGAGAGGAAACTCGTAATATGCTTGGCGGGACCGTGGCAGTCCAGCCAAGCATATTGCGGCCTCAAGACCGACGCACCACTGCCAGGGATCTCTGATCCCTGGCGGTTGTGGCGATGCAATGGTGGTCCAACCGCCCTACTTGTAATAGGGCAGTCGGAAGATCGCACCCGTGAGCCTGGCTGTCCGTGGACCGTCAGACTCATAATCAGGCCTTTAGTGAGGAATGGATACACAATGAAGATATCTTCACCTACTGCTCTTGAGGCAGATTCCTTAAAAGTAATGAGCGAGGTGTAGTGTGTTAGCAGATCTGTAAGATTAGTTTAGGCTAAACTGTAGCTTTCGTTCATTGACTGACATATGTGCAAAATAGAAGCGGCAGAGAAATACGGTCTAGTGGCCGATTTCTTGTCTTTGAAACTTAAATACACATCAGATTTCTTATATTCAATAAACTGTTTTTAAGCAATTTTTTTAACTCTCAACTCTCTATGCCTCAGTTTCCTAATCCTCCAAATGTGAGCGCACTCGGCGATTTGCTGGGTAAAAGAGGTGTTTAGAAATGGGACACACGCGACTAGAATTTGCGTAATTAATCTCTTCTCCTGGATCATCTCTTAGAGTTCTAGAGCGGTGGATGGATGTGAGTCCTATGAATATTTCTGCTTTGCCTTTAGTGGACAATACAACATTAATTAGCTGAAAGGGCGGGCTATTGTCTAGAGCCAAGAGAAGAGCCTTTCTGAGATTCTGTAAGTCTTTGATCAAGGTGAATAAATTGATCTTTATTTGTTCTTTTGGTGTTGAAAGTCAATTTGTTTGAAATGAAACATGCAAGAAAGCACCCAGAGCTGCTGACCCCTGGAGTATCCTGAATGGCGGAGTTTCGGGGTCAGATCTTGTCAGGCAGTTATTGCTGATCAATATGTTTATTTTTAAGTTGTGCAGTTAATTGACAGGAAATGTACAGTGCATTCTCCATGAATTGTTACATTGATTTATGGAACATTTTGAATTTGAAAAAATCATTTTCTGGTCTGCAATTCGAAAATGCTGCAACAATTTTCAGCAAACAGAAAGCACATTCTTCCCTTGAACAATCATGCAGTTTCAGAAAATTGTATGGAAATTCTGCATCCTGAAGAAACTGGTTACAATAACATCCATCTTTTCTGAAACATTCTAAAGAATGCTCACAACATAAATAAAACATTGACTTGCCTCTTGCCCAAACGTTTGCACAGAAGATAGACTTTTCTGGGAATACATTTGAGTTTACAATTCATCAACATTTCTGTGCAGGAAAAAGTAATTTCTCATTTAGCAGAAAAGTAATATTCTCAGTCAAACACCTCACTTAGATTGTTGCTTCCTTTAGCTGCAGATACACTGCACATAACATTAGAAGGATGATCAGTAATTAGGTATCGAACTGAACAAAGTACTCCCAGACATATTGACGATCAGGATGCTACAAGTCGTTCCTTTTTGTAGCCTGTATATTGGAGACAGACTGGCCCTGATTCACAAAGGGCCTCCACACCCGGGACTAGGAGGCTCTGCAGTCATGGCGGGATCACTGTACTCGTGGCGGGATCGCCGCACTCATGGTGGAGGCTCCGCAGTCGTGGAAGGATCACCGCACTTGAAGAGGGATCTCTGCACTCGGGACAGAGGCTCCGCACTCGTGGCGGGATCGCCGTACTCATGGTGGAGGCTCCGCAGTCGTGGAAGGATCGCCGCACTTGAAGAGGGATCTCTGCACTCGGGACAGAGGCTCCGCACTCGTGGCGGGATCGCCGCACTCATGGTGGAGGCTCCGCAGTCGTGCAAGGATCGCTGCACTTGAAGAGGGATCTCTGCACTCGGGACAGAGGCTCCGCACTCGTGGCGGGATCGCCGCACTCGCGGGGGAATCTCCACACTTGGGCCGGAGGCTCTGCAATCATTGTGGAATCTGCGCACTCCGGACTAGGAGGCTCCACAGTCATGGCGGGATCTCTGCACCTGGGCCGGAGGCTCCGCACTCGTGGTGGGATCACCGCACTCGTGGAGGCATGTCCACACTACAGTTTCCCATTGCAGAGATACCATCATGAGTGCAGAGATCCCGCCACGACTGCGGAGCGTCTGCCCCGAGAGCAGAGGTTCTTTGTGAATCAGGGCCGCAACGTATGACCAGTAAGACCAAATCCATGCCAGGTTTTCAGGACAAACACTCACTTTGCAAGTTCCAACCAAATTTGCTGCATGTATATGTATTGTATGTGGACAGTCTTAAAATGGCACTGGTGGCTGTACAGTGTACATAGCCGAATTGTATGGTAACAGTGATAAATAGCCTTAATATGATCTGCTAGGGTAACTTTAATCTATATATTGATCAGCAGGGAGCGCCTGACTGACACAGAGAGAGATCAGCCAACTATTGTGTAGTGTCACCACTGTCACTAAAGGGTGAATTACATGGAAAAAGCAGAACGCAAGTATAATGATTCTGCAGACAAATTTCAAAAAGTGTCTTATTATTATTATTATTATTGACATCTTATATAGTGCACAGCTTCCCAGACAGGGTTTCCAGGCGCTTTAGCTACAGGTCACGGTCTTACAGGGCACCACCAGATCAGAAGATCCAAGCCTTCATCTGTTTTCGGAAGATGGTGTTTGATGATCTGAGAGTGTTCAGCAAAAGCCGAACGCCAGACCTCTGCATTTTAATGTCCAGTTTTGATAAAGCTTGCAGGTCAGCCACCTCTTCAATACACCAATCACCAGACTCAGGGGTCAGGTTTGGGCAAGCCAAGACATGGAGAAAGGACATGAGCCTCTCGGTGAGGCGATAAAGTGAAGGGTGGGGATGGTAAGAAACCCACTTGACTGACTGACAAACAGCCCAGGAGATGGTCCACACATATCATGGGATCTTTACTGCCCTGTGGGTGAGAATTATCAGGCCATTGTTGGAGCCCAGGACTCGTGGCTAGAAGCTGCATTTGTAACCGAGGGTCATTTGTGAATGGGTTACAGAGTTTACTACAAAGAGCGTGAAAGAATCTTGCAATTCACACTTTATGGTGAATCAACCCACGTACCTTTATGGGTGTGAATTTTACAAAGCATTAAACTTCATGTCATCTCAGCTCCCAGTAACATTTTTATATTGTGCACTAAGAAAACACTAAAAAGGATAACCCTTGTAGGACACAAGAGTGACGAAAGCAATCGCGGATTCAGTTTCCATAGCAAGAACAATCAAGTTATGCCATTTACCTTTTGCATACAAGTTTATTTCTCGTGACTGAATCCGGTCTCGCCTAAAGATAGGTTTTAGCTGACTGGTTCCTGAAGAATTATTGTTGTATGTGATACAGCTGTCCTGGTAACTCATACATGCTACATACAAGATATGTCTGATCTAGTTGCACTAACTCTTTTGAGCATGTAGGTAAAAGGCTTAGTTCCTGGAAAACTAATATTCTAGATGGTGATGTTAGCTTCCCGTGAGTGCGAGATCACCAGTATTTCTGCTGCAGGATGCCCTTTGATTCGCTACAAAAATACCACACACAGCAGAAGGAAATCTTCCATAGACGGAGGACTGCCTGTGGCGACTAGCACTCTAAGGCCATCCGGCCTCGTATGAAACAAGCTTGGAAAGAACCAGGAAACTCAGTTACAGTCGCTTTCCTTTTGAACGTGTCTCTAACAGAGACATTGCTTGTGCAGAGACGAGAGGCTGCACAGAACCTTCCCGTCCTTCCCTCTCCAGATCAAATCATTGGAGAGAAGTATATGAAGAGGCCCTGGAATTTGGGAGGTGCAGAATGGGAGACATATTGGGAGCGGTCCTTCAGTGCTTGTGTCAGCCATGTCTCTGCTACTTTTGCTGATATAACCGTTGACCAAGCGACGACCCTTCGCCACTAGGCCAAATGGTGTAACTGGTGGTCAGCCCTCACTTTTTATGGTGGTGCAACCGTCACTGAATTCACCTGCCCGTGTCCACAATGCGCGGTATCTCCATCTTTGCAAGAAAACTTCAGTGGCCCCCCACTGGTAGGGAGACAGCTCCCCGCCCATCAGGGCCATTTGTTTTTTGTTTTTTTCATCAACAAACCCCTCCTTTAGGTGTTTCTGGAAAGCTAAACACTTAGGGGCATATTTACGTTCCCTGGCGCATCCCTGCATATCAGCAGGGATGCGCCAGGAAAATGCGTCACGCAAGTTTACCCTTGCGCCACGTCCGATGCACCGCATTTACAATGCGGCGCATCGTGGCGCAGGGATAAGCAGATGCGTGACGCATCTGCCAGGCGGAAGGTTGGCGCAGTGCTGAAGTTGTGTCGCAAGCGCGACGCAACTACAGCACTGTTCCAACCTTCCCTATTCCTAACATGGTGCGTCAATCCTTACGCCTGCTTGCAGGCGTAAGGATTTGACGCACCAGCGTCGGAAAAGTGACTGCGTGAAATCTTGTAGATTTCACTACGTCACTTTTCCGAGGCGTTTCTGCACCGGAACGCCCCCCCCTGCGCCGGTACGCCCACATGAAACCTGACGCAGGTTTCATGTGGCGCAGGGGTTTACTACGTGACGCATCTCCCTAGATGCATCACGTTGTAAATATAGCGCAACGCGGCGCATGGTTTGCGTCGCCACTGCGTCACATGCGTGACGCAACGGCGGCGCAAAAGTGGCGCAAGGGGCTTGTAAATATGCCCCATTGTGAGTGAGCATAACAAGCATGGCGCCCGCTCAACATAGTCACAACCTTTAGCGGAACCGCCACAAAGCTTATCCGCGACAGGCAAGCGGGTATCTATAAATAAAGCGGTGTTCCTGCACCAGAGAAGCAGAGGCTACAGAGAGTGTCTCCTGCCAGGCTCGGAATGAGCCCTTAAGTCGGCCCCAAACCTGCTAGGACATGTAGGGGCATATTTACGTTCCCTGGCGCATCCCTGCATATCAGCAGGGATGCGCAAGGGAAAATGCGTCACGCAAGTTTACCCTTGTGCCACGTCCGATGCGCCGCATTTAAGCGGCGCATCGTGGCGCAAGGATAAGCAGATGCGTGACGCATCTGCCGGCGGAAGGTTGGCACAGTGCTGAAGTTGTGTCGCAAGCGCGACGCAACTCCAGCACTGTTCCAACCTTCCCTATCCCTAACATGGTGCGTCAATCCTTACGCCTGCTTGAAGCAGGCGTAAGGATTTGACGCACCAGCGTCGGAAAAGTGACTGCGTGAAATCTTGTAGATTTCACTACGTCACTTTTCCGAGGCGTCCCTGCGCCGGAACGCCTCCCCCTGCGCCGGTACGCCCACATGAAACCTGACGCAGGTTTCATGTGGCGCAGGGGTTTACTACGTGACGCATCTCCCTAGATGCGTCACGTTGTAAATATAGCGCAACGCGGCACATGGTTTGCGTCGCCGCTGCGTCATATGCGTGACGCAACGGCGGCGCAAAAGTGGCGCAAGGGGCTTGTAAATATGCCCCGTAGTGCTCTATAGAACAGCCATCTGACTGTGCGGGTCAAAGTTCTTCAAGCGATGAACTAAAATGACTTTTTTCATTGAATAGAAAGGTCTTCCTAGGGCATCAGGTAAGAACATAATTCAACCTAGAGAAACCTTTAAACTTGTCCTCACCAGCCACAACCAAGTTCAGAGCATCATCCGCTGTTGCCAGATATCCCGCCAAGGCATTCCTCATGATCGACCTGCCAAGCAGTAAAGTGCCTCTGTCGGGCCCAGAGAAGGGTTTCACGAAGTGCTGACGTCTCAGAAAGCGCCTTATCGCGCTGGGATCGGCGGACTTTGCGCGGCAATGAGGCTTCATCTGGTGCGTTTGCACTTTTGGAGAGATTTACAGCAGGATTGAGCAAGAATCGTGCTCTGACGTCGGTTCACAAGTTCACAAAGTGAAAGTCTTTCCGAGGAGTCTCCTCGACGCTTTTCCTCGACAGATTCCTAGTGCAAGGGCGAGCACGCGCACCGTGCAAAGGGCGGGGCCGGTGGGGGATGTTGTGTCTCGAGCTGTTCTTTTGGGGGCACAAATACTCGTGGGGAACAGACTGTTGCCTCAAAGGATGTGTCCCTAAGTTCATGAGAACCCATTGGAATGTAGCCCGCCTTTTTTTAACACGTATGGGGTTACACCAAGAGCAGTACTTTTATGGAAAAAGAAAAGTGCCCGTAATCACCATATACACCATGTACAGCGCTCTGACACCTTCGGGTAAAGTCCGCGCTATATAAAAATGCATTAAATAAATATTGATTGGGATGGGTCATGAGGGTCTGGTAGGGGCGTGTCTGGGGGGCGTGGCTTCGAGGCAGGTATTTAACAATACCGCCATTTTCTTATTCAATGCAAAAGCGCCCTAGTGTTCTTCGGCCAAGTTTTTTCATATGTACAAGTCGTAATTGGTGTTTTTTTGCAGTTTTATATAGTGCAAACTTGGCCAGACGGCATTAAAGCATTTTACTTGAGAAACAGAAGTTTTACATGAAAACATACTTTTTTTTGTTTTTATGGCACAGGGAGATTGCCCATAATAACAGGATGTTGAGCGGAAGGTGGGATTTCAGCTCTCTGTGCCATAAATACAAATTAAAGTATGCTTTCGTGCAGAACTTGCACTTCTCATTTAAAGTGCTTTAATACCCGCCTGCCAAGTGTGCGCTATATATAACTGCAAAAAAGTTTTAATTGCGCACTCTACACATGAGCTGGACTTGGCCAAAGGCGTTGGGCGCTCTGACAGTTTATTCCAGCCCTGCAGCCTTACACTCTAACTGACAACGCAAAAGTTCCGATGTGGGGAGCTCTGTCCATCAGGCCACATCTCCTTATTCCTGTCACGCTGTCAGTAAAGAGTGTAAGGCAGCAGCAGCAGCCTAGCGCTGGAATACACTCACTGTTGACTGTCGGAGCGCCTCACAGACATGCTCCCCCTGAAGGTATTGAGCAGCACCTGCGCGGCATGAAATCCCAAACCCCAGAGCCCGACCCCAGCTTGCCTCTAGGAGTACCGGTACTCTCTTGACACAAGGAGAAGTTCCGGTACTCTAGGGGAGAAAACTGAGAAGTGCCAGTACTCAGTACCGGTGAGTACCGGCCCATTTAAAGCACTGATCAAGAGCATAACAGAGGCCCCCGCAGTGGGGGGGGGGCAACCTTACCCAGACTGGAGGGGTTTCCCTCAGACCCTACTGATGTAGTGTGGGGGGGGGGCTTCAGCATATCTTTCATGGGGCCCCCTCACGTTTTGTAACCCCACTGGGTCCTATATTTCTACAGTACATAAACTAAAAATAGCCTTGTTTGCCTTTAAGAACACCACCCACCCAAATTGGCAGAGATAGTCCTCAAGGATAAAACTCATTTGCCCTCAAAGTGCCAAATAATTCCAGAATTTTGAAAGTTCTGGACCTGCTCAAACAGCAAGTGCTAGTTGTGCCCCAAGCACTTCTATCAAGTAAAAAAGGCGGCTGACCGGGAGGGGGATGGGGGGATTGGGGACTCTCTTCACAGCTGAACCAATCAGGCAGTTTCCACATCCTGCCATCTCTACCATGGCACTTCTAAGTAATTTCTTACAGATGCCCTCTTTCTAGCTACCAATGTTGATATATTACTTAAAGTGCCCCCATTTGAGCTCTCTTTTTGCACCCCTGAAGCACTTTGGTATTACAGAAGGGGCCACAGACACCTTTGCAGCTCCTACTGGAAGATGTACTGACCTCATGTGCAGCGGCCAGGGCGGCTGACTCCGGAACATGGGGGCTCACGGTTTGATCCCCAGCGGCAGGTTAGCCCAGCACCTTGTGACTCTGGGAAATAGCTCGCTTAATCTTCCCGACAGCCCCCAGCGCCGGGACACCTCTCCGGAGGTAGCTGTGCGCTTTACAAATGCTGGTATTTCTATTTCTATAAGATCCCCGGGGCCGTCCCTCGTATGCACAGGGCACGAGCTCTTGCAAATGAAGGAACACATTTAATCCTTGTACCCACGCTGTACTACAGACGCGAGAGTAAAGCAGGGCTCTGAGGAGCACTGTGCACCACAGGGGAAGTGTAGCATAGTCAGTGCATCCACTGAGGGCGACTCTTGGAGGGGATGCAGAATCCTAAAGCCCCGTGGTCACCCGCTTCCCTGTGTGTACAGCCACTCACGGCACCTGCCTGCGGGAATACCGTCCCCTCTTAAGAATGTGGCCGGGTCCACAAGCAGAGAATGACGGATCTGTGGTTTCAAACCACAACTCCATCATTCAAAGATGTGCTCACCCCTCACAGTCAGAGATCCAGTCTGTCCTGCCGACATCACAATTCAATATGTAACCAGGCGCACTGCCAGGTCTGCACACGCCACACCCAGGTAAGATGTGCCACGGCATAAGCCGGACAGTGCCACCTCTGGCTAATACAGCCCCTGAGTTTAATCAGAGTGTGGGGTCCAAACACTGAACTGTGGTTGCTGGACACCCCACATTTAACCAACTGCCTCCACCCTTTGGTTCTTCTTCTACAGTTTGAGTGAGTGAATGAGCAAGCGAGTGAGTATGTGAATGAGTGAGTAGAGTAAGTGAATGAGTAAATTTCTGATAAAGTCAGTGAATGTTAGAGGAGTATCAGTGAATTAGCATGAACAGGTGAGTGAGTAAATGAATGAGCACAAGTGTATGTGAGCGAGTGAGTAAGAAAGAAAGTGAAGTGGAGAACAGTAAATGAATGCAAGATGAAATGAGCGTGTGAGTGAATGACTGTGAGTGAGTAAGTGAATGAGAGAGTCTGTTAGTCAAGTAATGAGCGAAACAGTGAATGAATGAGGAGAATGAGTGAATAAGATGGAATGTGTGTAAATGAGTGAGCACTTGAGTAAGTGAGCAGAATTGTGAGTCAAAGAGTGAATAAGGTTCTGAGTGAGAGAGTAGAAGGGATGAAAGTGGATGAGTGAATAAACAAATGTGGGAGTGAGTGAATAAATTAATCAGTGAGGAAATTCCTTGGCTGAGGGTGTGACATAGGTTAGTGAGTAAGTGAGAGGGCAAGTGAGAGTAAGGTGAGGGAGAGTGAGGTAAGGGAGAGACTGAGTCCTGGTACTGAGTAAGTTCAGTTACTGAATAGGAGTGAGCAAACAAACATGTTTTATACATTATACAAGATCGATGAATTATGTTGCTTATGGGTTCCCCAATGCAGTAAACTCCAGCTTTCTAATACGTGTATTGATGAAAAAATATTTTACAAAATTGTTTTCAACAAGAAAGTATTAATTGTCGGCAGCATGTGATGCTTATATAATGTTAATCTTTTAATGAAAGGATATAGCAAAGAAAGCATGCCCACCTATCATTTGCTGCTCCCACCCGACTGCAGCTCATTGTCAAGGGGTCTATCCCAAGGGCTCACCCCACGAGGATCCTCCAGAAAATCATATGTCCCCACTTTACGAGCACCTTCCCCAGATTCAATGGGGTCCACCCCAACGGGATCCACCATGGAATCAAAGAGTCCCATCCGAGGACCCCCACAGCAAGCGGAGCCAGCTCAGATTGAAAGGGTTCTCTTGAATCAAGAGGCCCCAGACCAATTGGATCCACTACAGAACCGAGGGGTTCCAATCCAAGGGGATCTAGCCCGGATTAAAAGGGCTCATCCCCAAGAGGATCAACCCCAGAATCAAGGGGCTCCAGACCAACAGGATCCACTATGGAACCAAAGAGTTCCCTCCAAGGGGTTCCACTGCAAGGGGACCAATCACAGAATGAAAGGGTTCTACTGAAGGGGGATCCACCCCCGAATCAAGGGGCTCCAAACTAAAGGGATCCACCAGGAAATCAAGGGGTGCCAATCAATGGGATCAATCCCAGAATCAAGGGGCTCCAGATGAACAGGATCCACCATGGAACCAAAGAGTTCCACCTAGGGATTACACTGTAAGGGGATCCACCCCACGGGGTTCAACCACAGATGGAAGTCTCAAACATACTTTCCCTCCGTAGATCCTCTCTGTGGAAGCAGCACTTAAGCTTTGATCAGATGAAGCAAGAGCTCAGATTAAAGTCCCTCTTTTTAAGCATTGATGTGTGAGGTGAAGAAGAGGCTCCTCTGTCACGTGAGAGTCTTCCTCGGCTGTGAGTTCTTGGTTTCTAGCTAAACATCACGAAGCGATGAAGGATCACTTTTAACGATGCAGAGTGAGGCTGGCAACCAGCCGGACAACCACAGCTGGTGGGAGTTTAGGCTGTTCAGTTCGTACAGAGCTCCTGAGGGAGTCGGCGGGCTATGTATTGGTATAATGGGAAGTGGATTGCCTTAGAGAATAAGGGTTAGTGGATACCTTGGGTATGTATGCCTATGGATTACGTGGATGAATTTGATATATATTGGTATACGGTTAAGTGCACGTATTCCTATCAAGGTGAGAAGAAGAGGTATGAGAGCGTAGATGTGAAGGGAACACATGGATATCAGGATGAATCCAGTCACATATGGGGTTGAGGTCTGGGGCTAGAGGCAGCACTTGGAGCGTCAGTCTAGTTACAGTGAGCATGTATTTTGAGACAGCAAGACAAGGAGTGTGCAAGCTTGCACACACATGGTTACAGTGTGGTCACTGGCGTCAGGGAACAGAATCAAGCAGGTAATCAATGACCAGAGCTGGGCACCTTAAGTCTGGAGTTATCATTTGTGAGGATGGTTCAGGTCTGGGAAAAGGAAGGAAGAACTGGAGGGTTTCTAGTCTTCCATGGAGTGGGGGAGTGGCCCACCTCCGAGGGGAGGATGTTGTGTCAGGGGGGGCACGACTGAGCATGGGTTACCTCTTCTCTTGCTTCGTATTCTGGACACCACAATGAGGGTGGTATTTTCAGAGCTCTGAGGTTGGGTGAGCTGGTGGTGTTGGAACCTTCCCTGTAGAAGGAGCATCCGGAACCTTCAGTACAGTTGTAGATGACACGCAGAACTTCGATGGACACCCTGAATTTAATGTGGAGCCCCTGAAGGCATCTGAAGTGAGCATTCGTGGTCTGTTGCTTTTTAAGGCAAATATTGCCAGGTTGGTCACATTCTGGGGTTCTTGGAGTTACAGGATCTGGTATGTTGGCAGACAGCATAAAGTGAGTCACCGCAACCCAAGCGTGAGACGACTGATGCACCAAATACCATGGTTTCATTGGGATGGAGGAGGGGGCATACCCTTTTAGGAACATTAGTTCGTAGAAGAGCGCGTTAACACCATCAGTACCTAGTGGCTGCTTAGGTTGTTTATGGTGTGAACTGCTACTCTTGAGCATATTAAAGGCAAGGATACATGCTAGACCCTCAGATGCTAGTTTGGATGGAGTACCTTTTACATACACACACATGCATACGCACACGCACATACACACACCCTCCTCTTGTTATATCCATGAGGGGAAATAAATAAATCCTGTTTTATAGTTTGCCACTGAGAAGAAAAGGAGTACTGATGCTTACATCTTCTCCTGACTTATAAATCCCAGTGGAAAGCTCCTGAGGTCAGAGTGTCCCAGGCGTGCCAGTGACGCCTTAACAATGGTTCACTTCTGTGCCATTGGCTGTTTAAATGCACCAGCAAGAGGTCCATGGAGTGTCCTCTGTTCTCATTACAATTAATAAAGCTCTTTTGTTCTCCTTCAGTTTTTCCCTCTTTGACAACCACGTTTCCACCACTAATCAGATCACTGCACTTCTCCTGGTTGTGTTGCTGCTGCTGTTTGTTGTTGTCACATCTTCACTGATGACCATATGTCCACCACAGACCTTAGGGATCCTAGTTTGCTGGGCTTTTCTTAAGACATCTTGACCCGACTGATGTATTCAGGAGAAACACACTCCTGAATCCTAGGAGGGTATGTAGTTCACGCAAAGCATCTCAGAATTACCACACAGGGCTACTTCCGAGTGCCCCACCAGCTGGCATCGAAGGTTGTGACAGGAAGTGAGATCAGTCTTGAGGGTGTGAGGGGGGAAAGTAGGCAGAGGAAGGGCTGGGAGAGCACAGCGTGGCATCACAAACACCTACTCCATGCCAGTCACTCGTTGTCTTCAGTCTCTCCTCCAGCTTGCTTCTTGCCTCTATGCACATCAACTGACTGTACCCCAGAACTCTCGCTAGCCATGACCCCCCCTCCTGTCTAGATTCCCCTGCCCCCCACCCTCTCACACCCTCTTCTATTCCCTCACCTCGCATGATTTGCACTTAGTAGCTATTCTTAATTTTATTCCTGACCTTTTTCATTTCCAGATTTTGATTCTGGACTCTGTAAAGTGTTAGCAACTTTATTTGTCCATCATAGCACGGTGTATATAGGTGATCATACTGTTTTACATTACTTAATTTGAGACGGTGGTGTCTGGTGCTCAGCACCAGCACTTAATTGTCAACACCGGCACTAATGACAGTTTGCCACATGGTGGCACTGTTTGTGTAATTTAGGAATGAGCACAACAACAGTCTTTTATTAATTAAATACACATCGAAAGGGACTAATGCCTGCAGCCCAAGCAATTCTTATAGTGTTGGGAGCATGGAATAGTTTGAATTGCCACACTTGTAGAAGTGTGATGGGTAGTTGCTGTGTTGGAACTGGCATTGATGCGCTGGCAGGTCCAATGAGTGGCACACGCTGCAGTGACCTTTCGAGAAGGGCCCTGGAACTTATTTTTTTACAAATTAAACGCTGCTGTTTAACATATGCGCTTTACAAATGCAATTTAGATGTAACATTAATATTGTACCTCTTTTGCTCCGCCTTTTTATACCATGCTCTCTCAACCTTAATCCCCCTCTGCACAGCACTCTGATGACTAAGGGCCAGGTTTGCACCACATAAAACCACACAAATAAATAAAATAAACATTCTCCATTGTCACTAGGAATGCTGAGGAAGCTGCCACCCCCCTCTCCAATCACAGCAGACAATCACGCAACCAAGAAACAGCACAACAGGCCACCAGCAGTCAGTCCAATGAGCTGTGCCAAAATGAAACATAAGTTGAAAAGATGATTTACAGCAATTCAACAGAGTCAGATGAGAAAGTCCAAGATCCCAAAACACACAATGTGCCAGGTATCTTGGAACAATGACACCGCTAGGATAATATTACTGAGAAGCATGCCCATCCACATTCCAGCACACCTGGGCAGAGGCGCACCCACTTGGACGTGTGTGGTCATAAAGGCACTGCAACAATGAACTGATCGCACGCGTACACACACACACACACCACCCCCCCTAGATAAATTATGCCAAAAGGAAGCGTGCGAAGAGCATGTACACTGACACAAGTCATGCATCCTGCCCAACGCATGTACATCCATACATTTAAGTGAAATAGCCACACATCATGGTAGCCGCAACATGCCTTCTTCACTTATGCAGCCAGAATCTAGGAAACTATCCCTGTATCCATCAGGATCACCCCAACCCTGCTCCAATTTAGGAAAGAGTTGAAGAGGCACCCCATAAAAGAAGACTACGGCATGGTGAAATAACAGCCCACCATCACTGTTTGAACCTATGTGCCCACCAATCTGTTTCTGGCTGTAGGCTGGCCTTTGACCCTGTACAGTGCTCCTCTGCCTTGTTGCTAGCTTTGCCACAAATACACACAGACCCTTTATGGAGCACCTGAGGAACATTGTTAAGGAGGTTAAGATCCACAGGTGAGGAGATCACCTGGGCTGGAGGACAGGTCAGACCCTTCCAGGGAAGCCGCTTTTCACCCACACATAGAAAGCACTGCACAACACAGGCCCTGCCTACCTGAACAGCTGCGTACAGATTCACCAATCACCCAGACACCTCCGCTCAGCCGCGCTCTTACTAGCACACATCCCATGCGTACACAAAAGCAGGTCAGAAGGTCGCGCCTTCCCATACATCACTCCTAAAGCATAGGACAACCCTCTGCACCACACCAGAGCCTTCTCCTCTCTCCTTGAATTCGCAAGAAGCTGCAGACCTGGCTGTAGGAGTAGGACCCGTCTAAGCTAGCCTCACACACCTGCAAAGCCCCAGGATGCCATCCTGGAAATAGTGCTCTATACAAATCCACATACCATAACATATGAGAATTATTGGGGCAGGAAGGCCCCTAGCTGTTGATCACATGAAGCAGAACGCTCCAAACCTCACTCAGATCTTTCAAGCGGGGCCTGAAATAGCCCAAGCTGTTCTTGCTGCTGGGGAGTAGCCCTATAATTACTGCAGTGGGTGCCCTGGGGGCCCCGCCACCAACAACAAAGCTTATTGTGAGAATGCTCTGTCTAAACTTAGGGCCCAATGTATGGGGTTTTGATGGAGGGCAGCGCAGCAAGTCAGCTTGCTACACTGCCCTACGTCAGAGTGAAAGGGCAGGAATGCACCAGATTTATCCAATACTATGCACTCCTGTCCTTTACCACTGCGCTGGCACCATTTCGGCGGCCTACCGCCAACTCAAGCACTATTGCACCATGGTGCAAGGGTGCCAGTGTTGATGGCAGTACTGTTTTTGTGCAGGAAGGGGCACCTTCCTGCAAAATACCAACCTAGAGAGGCGCTTTCCTTTTTCTATGTTTGCTTCAGAATGCAGCACACATGGGAAGAGGAATAAACGAGGAGAAATAAAGTTATTTCTCCTTGTTACTCCTCACCTCAGGAGGGGTTAGGTTTTGGCACATCCTCAGGAAATATAGGATGTTACAACACAAAGAATTACAATGCATACTTTTACATTGCAGTTTTTACAACGCAACTACCATTACATCGCATGATTTTACAACGCATACCATTACAATGCATTTTTTTAAACTATAATTACAACGCATTCCATTACAACGCATTCCATTACAACGCATAATATTTTTCAGTGCAACAGTAGCGTAAGTGTTGGATAGCGTAGGGGTAAAAATGTCTATTCCCACTCCAGTGAGTGCAACAGTAGGGAAATTGTTGGATAGCGTAGGGGTAAAAATGACTATTCCCACTCCAGTGAGTGCAACAGTAGGGAAAGTGTTAGCTAGCGTAGGGGTAAAAATTACTATTCCCACTCCAGTGAGTGCAACAGTAGGGAAAGTGTTGGATAGCCTAGGGGTAAAAATTACTATTCCCACTCCAGTGAGTGCAACAGTAGGGAAAGTGTTAAAATTACTATTCCCAACTACCCTAAAACCCATCCCCACCCTAAAACTTAAAATTCTCCATTACTAACCTTGCAATGCGTTGTGATGGCATGCGTTGTAAAGGCACCTGCGTCGTAAAAGTTGCGTTGTAAAGGCATTGCGATGTAATGCCTGTGTTGTAATGGACGTTTCCCATCCCCAGGTTTACCTGGTTTTGTACATTTGGCGAAGCATCAAAATCCATGGGTGGTGCATGTGAACACCCACTGCAAAGCTCATGGAACGCCTCCCGGTGCAGAGGCAGGAAACGCAGTGACTTGCGATGCCCTGTCTTACTCCATATCTATGAGGCCATTCAATGCCACGCAAAGTGGCTTTGTGTGGCCTCATAGATGTGATTTCAAGGTTTGCATCACCGGAGTGTCACAAAAGGTGAAGCTACGGTGGAGCAATGGGCTCATGAACACGCCCCAGAATATTTTAGAGTGGACTTGGGAAGAGAAGGAAACCCTTCGTGCAATCCTGCGCTCCACAGGCACCTGTCCTGAGCCGCATAAGATGTGTCCCGAGCGCCTTCCCCTTGACACTAGCGCTTTTCCTTCATCTTTTCATATTTCTTTTCTAGTTTTCGGTGTGGATACATTAAATAACTGTAATTGTGCAGTATTTATTCCACCAATGACGGTACAATGGGGACAGCCTGATACCCTCACGGGTGATAAGCAGCGCTGTATAAATCTACAAACTTTAAACTTTAAGTTTCCCCGCTTTCTGCATCATCATAATACACGTCTCATTTTCTTTTTCTTCGAGTGCATTTCAGGACATATCACCTGTTGAAATTTATCAGGGGAAAACCCGACTGCTCATTTTCAAAGACCCTCAACTCAAGCCAAATGATTTCGTAATCTGAGGAGGTCCTGGCCACGATGGTTCATTGAGGTATTTGTAAGCACAATCTACCTGCTTTATCATGCCTTGCTTTGTGGACACCCCATTGGGGCTGTCATTGTCTCGATTGGATCTACGATCAGAACAGGGGCGTAACACACAAGGGCGGCTCCTCCATGTGGGCGGAGGAGCGTCGCCCCACTGCTTTCTCGCAGTGCGAGAAGCAGAAACATAAAATTGTATTTTAAATACCATTTTATGTTTCTGCTTCTCGCACTACGCGAAAGCAGAAGGCAGGTCTGGTTGGGGGCAGGCAGGTGGGCGGTCTTGCTCGAGGGCAGGGGAGGAGTGGCTTGCCCACTGCTGTGGGCGCTGACTGTTTGGTCAGCCCCAGGGCCGACCAAACCAGTCATACGCACTCTGCATTTCCTCTATGTAGGCTGCATGCAGCCTACATAGAGAAAATGGCCTCCTCATAGACGCCTGTGGGGTCGGCGTCCTAGCCAATCACAACGCTGCCATTGCAGCGTTGTTATTGGCTTAGGTGAGGGGAGGGAGGCTGCCTGTGGCTGCTTCCTGTTGTATAGAGGACGGCGCGGACCGACGACGCGGGACAGGCCAGCAAAGGCAGGTTAACTTAACTTTTTTTAAATTAAACCCCCCCCCACGAGTCATTCCTGCTGCGACTGGTAACACACCCCCGTGGGCCCCGCCTCTCGAAGCTGAATGGGGGCCACTTGGACCGCATGTTCTGTGAATGGAAGTATTAATGGGCAGCTCCATGTACATGGCTGGGCACCACGCTTGAAGCGGCGGCCCCGCTCACACATGCCTGAAGAGAAACAAAAAATGTTTTAATTTCTCTTTGAAGCAGAGCCTGGCTGTGCGTTTGGGCGAAGGGCCTTGAGAGAGGGCTGAGCCCCCTCATAAAATGGTCGCCATTATTGGAGGAGGCGAGAGGGAAAGAGGGACACAGAAAACAGCTCTCACTGGAACAGGGCAACTGTGCAACTCTAGCAATGAGAGCAGAAGGAGTCCCCGCTGAGAGGTGGCAGGAAATGAACATTTCATTTTATGACAAGGTTGGGGGTAAGTTTGTGGCAGGTACAACACAGGTGTAACAAAAACCTTTCAGGATAAGGAGGCTCGGGCATTGGTATCCTTTGTGCAGCAGGTGCACTGGCACCAGGGCCCATTGGGCGTGACTGGCCCACTGCTAACCAGTTTTGGAGTTACTTTGCTACTTGCTTGCATTGGGGGCCACTCTGTCCTTGCTGCACTACTGGTGGCGGGTGGTGTGGCAGGGTTGGGGTGGACTTTAAAATATGTGTTTTAATCCAGCAGCAAAGCACTGCTAACTTGCATACGACACCTCTCGGAGCCCTGCAGCCATACCCAAAACAGCAGTGTCTTTGTATTTATGTCACCAGCGGCTGCAGGCACAGGTAAGCACGGTGGGCGGGGCAGGGGGGAAGCCAAATGACGACGGAATGGGTGTTATTTATTTATTTAATTATACCTATTCCGTTGTCTGTCGACTTCCCCTTGCTCCCACCCCACACTGCCCCTGCCCCGCCCACCATGTGTACCTGTGCCGGCCACCGCTGGATGTCACACGGTTTAGCGTGCCTCTTCCAGATGTCTCCCTTTCCTCTCCACTGCTCTCACAACAAACTGCTCTTCTGTCCTGCGGGCTCTCCACTTCCCACTGAGAGGGTCTCCTTCTCTTTCTTCTGTCTCAATGGCCAGTTTTCCTCTCACCTTGAAAGTCACTTATTTGCCTCTTCCTCCTTCTCTGTGGCTGAGATGTATCTACCCTCTCTCTCTCTTCTTCATCCGTATTCCCTCCCCAATCTGACTGCCCTTTGTCAATCTTTATCTCCCCACATGCTCTCCTCGTTGGCAGCCACTTAGGAAGTACTGTGATGCCCATCCTCAGTCTCTTACCTGTCAACTCACCCGCATTTGGCGTGTGTCTCCCTCTTTTTACTTCTAGTCACTCAGCTGACAAACAACATGCCTCCTAAGACTTTCTGGGGTCACCCGCTTTTCAAACCTATAGTATCCTCCAAAAAGTGTTCATTCTCCCTTTACCTTAATGAGATCACCCTCTAAAATGGCTGACTCCTCCCACATTTTCTAGTAAAGAGGGTCGCAGCTATGCTGTCTCTTCCTCTCTCTTGCCCTCTCATTCCTCACCGATCCTCTTGTCTGCTCTGTCCTGCACTTTGATTTTTATCTCATTGACCTTTTCTCTTATCTGTCTCACCCTTCTTGTATCTCTCACTTTACTTTACACTGGCATTTATTGTATTTCTCATCGATCGACCCTGCTCTCCGTCTCTTGCTCTCATTGGTTGTCTTTCATGGTCTCTGTTCATTCCCATTTCCTTGACTGTTTCTTCTTTCTTCATTTCTTATCTCTCCTTCCTCTTCAGCCATCTACTCTAACCTGCTGTCACTTCTTTCTTCTTTCTATTTCTTCCTTGTCCCTTCTCAACTGTCATCACTCTCACTTCTTGCAATCTCTTCCTCCCTGGCTTATATATTTTCTCACTATCATGCATTTGAACTGGATTTCCTTGGTCACTTTTTCGCTGCACTATGTGTTCTTGATTTTCTCTTTGTGTTGATCTTCTTTCCTGTTCTGACTATGGGGCCAGATGGGGCGTGTGTGGAGGGGGTGGGGAGTGCTGTCAGTGGACTGTGCTGGTTGGTATGACTCTAGCACAGGTGAATTACCCTGGTAGGGGTTACTCTGCCAGAATGGGTGATAGACAGTCCTGGATATTAAAACCACTAAGACATCCTTTTTCTCTATTTCTGCAAATATGTTCCCAGACACCCCAGAGATTAGAACCAGTGCTTCTTTTTCCCCATTGTAGAAAGTGGAACATTCCATGAGCCTGTGCAAGCTTCACAGTTTTGCAGTAGACATGCTCATGCAGAGTGTGTGATTATGTGTGTTCTTGGCACATTTCGGAGTTGCTTGCATCAATCTACCCACCTTTGTACTTTATTTTTAGTGCCATGATGTGGATTAAATAAGGCAGTGTTATAAAGTTTATGGTTAAAGGAGGGGCTGCAGATAGGAGGCTGAGGTACATTGTAGAGGTGTTTGGCATCAGCAGCTCGGATTCTGAAGGTTACATTTGTTTTCATTATGTACCCATTGTCTTATGCCACTTTCTGTGTTGTCATGGGGCTTAGTGATCACATTATAATAGCACCACATGGCTGTGCCACGAGTGATGTGTGTGAGTGAAAGAGCAGGAGGAGACAGTAAGTGTGTTCGAGAGAGACACAAATCGTGTTGCAATATTAGAGTGTGAATTATGCTTAAGTGCAGGCAAGCTATGTGTGAGAGCAGAGAGCATTTGTGTGATTATACGTTAGAGTAAATCAAAGTATTTGAGTGTGAACATGTGTCAAGAGCATCTCAGAAAATGGGAGAAAGAGCAGGTCAAAGAATGAAAAAGAGAGTGATCTATTGCTTGAAATATGGGATTTGTCATTACTGTTTAATCAGTATGTGATCAGCGTGGAGGAGCCGCTATCTAATCACCTCAATAAAGTTGTCTTTAGACGCTATCATGTCTGGACCAATTTGTCGGACCCAAAATATGTGCTTAAGATGCTCACCTAATTTGTTTTAAAATGCACAGATCTTCACCTGTTAAAAAAAAAAAAACATTACAGGAACTTCTGAGCTTTTTCCAAAATGACTTTAGTTCCTGCCAAGTTTAGAACAGTGTTACCTGACCAAAGTGCTTTATGAAATCACCTCTGCCATACCAGCAAAAAAACACAAATTAATTCTTCTGGACTTCACAGTCAAGTGATGTTTTTGTGGTACTTTTGCACAAAGTGATGGCGGGGAGGATACCCTCTAGTGTTGACAAGTTACAGTGCAGGGTTCTCAGCAGCCCCTCAGAGTTTCCTTAAGGGGAGGCTGATCTTGAGCTAGACCAAAAGTCATGACACGCTGACAGTAGTCGACGGAACAGAAGACACTATGAGAGTCTCTTTTGAATGTCTCGTGTTAGATGACGCTTCTGGCACAGTTCCCTGATGGAGAAGCGGCCATTTGAATGGAGGTGATCAGCGCACCTCCATTGTCGCCAGATGATACTTCACTACGCATGCACTGCAACAAAAGCTCTCCTCTGGCAAAGGAAACATATATATGGATTCATCTATTTCCTGCTATGCCCCGTGGGCTTTGTGGTTGAAAAATGCCACTCAAGTAGTTTTCATTTAGTAGTTCTAGGGAACAACATTGTGAAATCACAGTAAGAGTCCTCACTGGTCATGATTCTGCTTAGGGTCCCCATTCAAGGTGATTATTAACCTCAATGTGACAACCAGGTGCCTCTGAAAGGCTGTTAGGGTTGGAGGAAGAGTGAGTTTGAATAAGCGCGTTAATGCACCTGCTGCAGAGATATGTGTGTTCCCTGCTGATCACAGGCTCCTCTGCTGTTAATACTAGGCCTGGGCGGTGAACTTCGCTCCGTTCACGGAGTTTGCGGAGTTTTCTGCACTCCGCGGAGCTCGCGGAGTGCAGAAAACTCCGCTTCGCGATGTGCAGCAGAGTTTTTTCCCCGCTCGCGATCGCGAACGGTAAGTTCGCGAGCGCGAGCTGCTGCTCGGGTAGAATTTCTAACGGAGCGGCAGGAATACCAGCACAAACTGCAGTTCCCACTGCACTCCGCCACTCACGGAACTTCGCGTGCTTTTTGTAACTTCGCAGAGTTCAGCGTAGCAAAACTCCGCGAACTACGCCCAGGCCTGGTTTATACACCACTTACACAAATGTTACTGCTGCAGGGGTAGAAAATTAGGCAGTTTACTCTTTGCGACCCCCTGTGATTGGCTACAAACACATGAATGGTGGCTTGCAAGGAACAGCAGACCACCATCCCCCTGTTTACACTCCTAAAAGGATTATTTTTTTTAAGCAACTAGTGATCCTTAAAAGAAGTGTTGCTACCTTTAAAAGAGAGCTTTTTCAATTTAGGAAGACATCTTGGGAACATCCGGTGTCGCTGCCTGACACAATTCTCAAAGGGGAAACTGGCCATTGGGGACAGCTTACCCTTTGTGATTGGGTTACCACCTTGTTTCTATCAATAGTTAGCGACCATAATTGCGGGCACAAACTACTGACACATACCGTTGGTAATTTCAAATAGGAGGGAATGCTTCTGTCAGACACCTTCTTTTTTGTGACTTGGAAAGAGTTGATAAGGTCATTTTGTAATTCACAAAGTCTTTACTGAATTGCAAAATGGGCTTAGTGCATACTAAAAAGCCGTTTTGTAGTTGGAAACCCTATGGCTTTGAGAATCGCAGGGACTGGGAATCCAAATTTGTTTTGTTTTTGGACTCTATGTTAGGTAAAGAATTAATTTACATTTAAGTGGTATGTTGCAGTTAAAGATGTCATGTGTTTTAAATTGGACTATTTTTTATCGTTTTTCAGTAAAATATTCACTTTTCTATTTTGTTTGCCTGAAAACAAAATACAAATATAATAAACAGAAGTTAGGTCTGCTGGTTTCACGATGGGCAATCCCATATCTATATTATAATTCATCCCATAAATATATATTTACTGGATTTATTGGAGTGGGGAGACATGTGGGGGGGGGCCCATCAGCATATCTTTCCGGGGGGGCCCCCCTCAAGTTTCATAATGCCCCTGAATCAGAAGGAAGATGTCACTGTGGTTTTTGTAATAGGACTATTGGGTCCTCATGAAACAATAGAAAACCACTTGTGTCATGAGCCCCACGGTCCCTTCGAAGTTTACAGATGTTGAATTGTATTGTACAGATATCGCACTGTCCATCGGCCCGTTCCACCTTTGTATCCGTGGAGTCAGTGCCCCAGAAGAGCCCAGGAAATTGTGTGAGGATTCAGAGCTTCCTACAGTAATTTATTCATCTTTTGGAGAGTTTGTATTTTGAACTGTTTTGGTGTCTATAGGAGACGGATAAGAGGCTGATGGTACCTAAAAATGTCATAACCTAGGCCGGCAAGATTTTCCTGTTCATCCTGTGTGAAACAAAGTTTCAGAGGGACTTCGTGCAGGAAATATCCAACCTTGTGAAGCCCTGCCCAGCTACAGCTTCCAGCCTTGCACCTCTGGTGGATTCTGAGCTCCAGAAAATGTTTAAGTCTGAATTCTGAAAGAAAGAAAAGCAAAGCAAGGGAAAGTAGCCTCAGCTGCAAGAGGACTTTTGTGGCTACAATTTTCAAGTTTCTCCTGATCTTAGCTTTTGGATCCGAAGCTCAAGGCTTAACAGTAGGCCAAACTTCAGGACCGGCCCGTGCAGGTAAGAGCAGTGGGGCGGGATTCAACAGACGACGATGAGGGAAAATTAAATAAATAATTAATTACCCTCTTCATCGTCAGTCGAATCTCTCTCCACCCCGCCCCACCGCCCTTGCCTGCACGGGCCGCATCTGCCAAACTTGGGGCCCGATTCCGAAGTCGGTCGGAAACCATTGTTTCCGAACCAGACCCGGAATGCTTTCCGTACGACTCGTAGCAGTGAAGTCCGAGCGACCAATTCCGATGCAATAGTATGCATCCGGATAGGAGTCGGTCAGACTTCCATTGACTTTAATGGGAGCCTGTGTTCTGCACGTGAACACAGGCTCCCATTGAAGAAAGGGGTGCCTGTGGAAAATCGTGCACCCTGTGGCTGGCTCCCGTTGGTGCCTGCCACACTGTGCATGGTAGGTAAGGGGGGACCATGGGGAATCGGAGGGTCACGAGTGAAGGGAGGCCTGCTACGGGCCCCCAAAGACCGATTCCGGCAGCCGTTTCGAGCCAGGAAAACCGATTCGTAACGGCTGCCCGAATCTGTCATCGTACTTGCTCGCTCAGAAACTGAGCCCGTAGAGCTGTACGATTCGGCTCCAAAAGGCTCGTCCTGTATGCATGCCTTCCAGAACTGATTCGGTAAGTGCAAACGGTTAAAAGGCATCGTACTTGCTCGTTTGGAATGGGGGACGTGCCGGTCGGAAACAAGGGGTCTGGATCAGACTCCGCAATCCCAGATCCGATTCAGAGGCCTTCCGACCGACATCGGAATCGACCCCTTACTGTCTTTGACTTAGCAAAGATCATCTGTAGCCTCAACACCTGCATTGCCCTGCCAAAGAATTTATTTCTCTAGAAAACTGAAATCAGAAGGTAAACCTTTTTGACAGGGGTGATTGGCTAGGCTTTACCCAGTCGACCTGAAAGTGTGCCGATCACCTGATCATACATCTTCCATAGACACACAGTGGTTTTGTTTTTTATCATGGTTTTATATTGATATCTTGTGTTTTTTCATTAAAAAACATAATTCCTGATCCTTCTAGCTTGTTCTTTTGTGTGTCATATTAATTGTTAAACTAAATTTGTTTTTATAAATTGGCTTATGTTTTTTGGGATAATTTATTTCCTTTAATGTTGTCATGGTGCTGCATATATACTTTACAGGCATTTTCTCTGAGAACAGACTGTCGCTTTGAGCCTCAGGTAATAGGCCTAAACCTTGATTTCTCATGGAAGCTTGATTTTTGTTGGGCTACTGGGTTGTTTAACTGCGGTAGACCTCATACATTGCTCACCCCCGGTTAATAATCCGGATTCTCACTGGTTCTTTGACAGAGAGTAGCAAGGATCAGTCCTTCCCATAGAAAATATAGATCATTAAAAAACATTAGAAGTTAGGTGCACACAACATGGTAGCATACATAATGCACACAACATGGTAGCATCCATAATGCAACCAACATGGTAGCATCCATAATGCACACAACATGGTAGCATCCATAATGCAACCAACATGGTAGCATCCAAAATGCAACCAACATGGTAGCATCCATAATGCACACAACATGGTAGCATCCATAATGCACACAACATACTTAGCATCCATAATGCCCGCAACATGCTTAGCATCCATAAGGAGAAAGATGGATGGAATAACCTCTAACTCAATAAACTTGTTATGAGAGCTTGGTCTACATGGATAAAAAACAACAAAAAACCATACATTAAATATCAATAAAAATATTGGATTAAAAGTCCCAGACAGCACCCACAATGCCGCAGCTTTGAGGATCCCCCTCTGTGCCCATGTTTGAGGGGGCTCTGCATAGGCACCAGCAGTGGAGGTCCAGCCTCTTCTCAGTACCCCATGATAAGGAATGGGTGGCATCTGACCATTGGGGGTTGGGCAACCCAAATGGCAGACGGAGTGGGTAGGAGGGTTCTTGTGGGTCACTTCCTGGTTAATACACAGGTAGGACTTTCCGCGGGCCATTTTGGAATGCACCTGTTTCTCCCCAAACAAATCAAGGAAAGAATAACGCACATTGCATGGTCTCTAACTTACACCTTTGCAAAGTCTTATATTTTGTCCCCTTTTGTAACATCAAAAAGTCCAGGGAACCATAAAAAGGAGAAAAAAACATGGACAACAGTGAGATGGGGGCTGGGCAACTAATCTGTAATCATGACCCAGGTACAGGGTTTCAACATTTCACTTTACTGAAAATGTGATTACTTTCTACACAGCAGAAATGCATAATATAAATCACATAGGGTGTGTGGGGGGCACAGACTGCATTAAAAGGTTTCTCTTTTTATGGATGTGATTCACCAGTCTCTGAGGAGTGTGAGGGTGGAGGTGGCTGAAGGATCAGAGAGTAGAGTCGCCTCCACAGTAGTGTAGGACTCTAGGGGAAATGAGAGGAAAAACAATTACCCTGGTTTGCCCTCCCTACATTTCATCCAAACAATACTCAAGACACCAAGCGAGGGAGAAACAGTCAACTTTAGATTGAAATATCGTTTTTGTCTTTTTAGAATAAATGATCAGCATCTAACAGAACTAATACTCTACACTTATCAACAAAAAAAATCCAAAGTACTCAATACCCCCTCTCCTTCCTGTCGCTTCTCATTACTATCCTGGTTAAGTCCATCTTAAACCATTGAATGGTTTCACTAGGTCTTTTCATCGTCTCTCACATGGATCAGCAACATTACCAAGGCGCACAGTGAACATGCAGGTAGAGATGGGTCACAACAGTGGTGACCTAGCATGTGGCCAGTGCATTGAAGATCATCTCAGCAACTAGTGAATTAGGTGGAGGGGAAAGCGAGGAGTTGCCAAGCCACAGGAGCATTTCAGCCCCAGAAGCAGTGAGTCTGCGTCGCGCGTGCGGGCAAATGACTGCTACAGATGACGTACAGACAAAAAATATTGAGCACACCAAAAGGGCGAGTAGGGTGAGAGGCAGGATGAAGTATTAGGAAAATATAGATTCCATTTATATATATTTCACATTCTTTGGAATTTTGTTCTGTTAAAAGTGCCATGTTTATGTTTTGTACATTATGTGCACTTTCTTTTGTTGATTTACAACGTCAAAATTTACCTGAAGCAAAGACAATAAAAAAGAATAGTTGAACAAGCTTTGCTTACTGACATTTTTATATCTTTCTTAATGTGGAACTGTAAAAATAATTTCTGAGTGAAAACATCGATGGAGATTGAGGCCACCTCCCTGGATGGATGGGCAAAAGGCATGGACTACTGGATGGGCCTGGAGTGCCCAGAGTCCCCAGCCAGGGGATGCCCACAAAATTTGGAAGAAATGGGCAGAACACTGAGGGATACATATCGAACCCTGTCCGGTTAGGCCATGGTCCATGGACAGTGAGATACACTGCTTCGAGGTCATGCTTCGCCGAGTTTTGGGGGAATGTCTAAATGTTTAGCCGTGAATATGTATACCAGCTCGGGTATTAGATTGATTGCTCAAATTGTGTTCCAGATTGTATCTGCATGATCGATTATATGAAATCGCATTCTGATTTTGTCTGCAACAGCCTAATCGTATCACACTACGTACATGTGCCAGACGGAGCTTACGTTCATGCTTTTAATAAAATTTCATTAAAAAGTTTTTTTAAAAGTCTGATAATCTCAGCGCATATATCTCTTCCTTCGCCTGCCTTTGATCAATCTGCAGGGTGATGTGGCGGTATTGGCAGTTCGTCTTCATCCGAATCTGTATTGGAGAGGATGGCGTTTATTCTTCGCACTGTGGCAATGTTGCACATGCTGCTACAATTTTGCAGCTGGTTTCTGCTCTGTATTGGTGTGCTCCACCACTCTTGTAAAGACATCGAAAGCAAATTTTCCCAAGTCTGAAAGTCCTCTCTATGACATTTGTAGTCGATTTATGTGCAGCATTGTAGTGTTGCTCACTTGCTGAAGAAGGGTTCCGATAAGGGGTTAAAATCCATGATCACAAGGAATAGGCACTGTCTCTGACAATGTAAAGGTAAAAATTAATAAAGTGACAAAATGGAGCTACATCCCCATAATATACACTTAGGCAACTATAGCAATAATTACCAAGGAAATATCCATCACCCAATTCTTCTCTAAGAAGGCGTGCGTAAATCCCACGATGGCGAAATATGAAGAAATACTGGGCCGGATTCACAAAAGTAATCTGAGACAAAACCCTAACATTACGACTTACGGTATTCACAAAGGGCATTTAGGAGTAGTAATGTTAGGATTTTGTCTCAGTTAAACCTAAGTTTTGGTCTTAAGTTAAACTTAAGACCAAAACTTAAACTTAAGACCAAAACTTAAACTTAAGACCAAAACTTTGTCTCAGTTATACTTAAGTTTTGGTCTTAAGTTAAACTTAAGACCAAAACTTAAGTTTAACTGAGACAAAATCCTAACTTTACTACTCCTAAATGCGCTTGTGAATACCAAAAGTCGTAAAGTTAGCATTTTGACTCAGATTACTTTTGTGAATCAGGCCCACTGTGTACTTCATGAGAATCTGGCTACTATACCAGTGACTATATTAGAAGCATTGTACACCACTTGAATGTTTAATGAAAGAGTATTCTTACTATTTCAAAATATAAACTCATTGTCAGATGGAGGAAATATTTGAACATGAGTCCCATCAATCCAGCCTACGACATGAGAGAATTGAGCTACCTGATAAAAATTTAATTTTGTTAGAAGCAATTCTTGTGCTGTATTTGCAAATTTAATATAATCACTGATTTTACTTAGCATTACAGCCGGAAATGTTCTTAAAAAGCATGAGAATGCACTTTGGGAAACCCCACCTGCTGCAGCTATCACACCCTGAGCCAAGAGGTGCAGTGAACATAATACCTGTATATGGGTGGGGATTTAATTGCTCTTGAGAGTGTTTCGCTACAGCTAAGGATTCATTTCAGCCATTAAATCTAATATAATGGAACGTCTTAATTTATACTTCTCAAAGATTACCTCCATTGTCTGGTAAGAATAGTTACGCAAACTCTAAATATGCACTCCTGTCTCTTCCTCTTTCTCTGCAAACCTGCCAGTATCCTCATCCTCATCGCCGCGATGGAGAAAGCAGCCTTTGTGAAAAACGTAGATGCATTCTGGGGCAATTTATCTATTTAGAGATGGTGGTAAATTGCACATGCAAAACGAGCATTCTGCGACTCGTCGCAATTTACAAATGCTTCGTAAATATAAATAATTTGCTATTAGGGAATCATAATTTGTGATTCCCTGTTAAAAGTCTTTATTTTAGGGATTTGGCAAATATTTGAATCGCTAAAATTGCGATGCAAATGCCTTTTGTACATTATGTAAGCCTTTTTTGCGTTCACCAATTTTGTGGTTTGCACCATTTAGGAATGCAAAAATGGCTCACACATCTGGTCCCTAGTTCCCTAGACAATGGGCTTCTCTGGTGGAGGTGCAACACTCTTATCAATTGTATATAGAAATGGAATGGTCGCCCTTGTTTGGAAATTCTGTTCTCTGCAACCCCTTCAGATACAATATTCTCGATTCTTAAATTGAATTTGGGATTGTGGGCCAATCATCTGTAGTATATTTCATTACGCAATAAGCATCAGCGTTACATACTATAATCCTCTTGGGGTAAAGACACAAATCATCTCCCCTTTTCAGCTTGTTTGATGATCACTTCCATTCTGTTCTTTAGGCAGTTCATAGCACCCCTCTCCTCTAGGAAAAGTTGTAAAAAACTTCCCATTGTTTTTTCATGTTCTTCAAGTCTTAATTCCCTTAAAAGGAGTTTTCAAATGTAAAAGACTCCAGGGGCCGTATTATGCATTGTGATTGTTTGCGCCCGACGCACCTTTTAAAAGGTACGTTGGGCACAAACAGTGATAATGCGCCCCATTATGGTGTATGCGCTGCCTCCAGGGCAGCCCCGAACTCGCGCTGCCCTGGGGGCAGCGCATTCATGTGAAAACACGCAGCAGCTGCTCCGTGTTTTAACAGTGCATGCGGCACCCGCCTGCCCTTTCAAAGGGGATTAGAGATCCCCTTGGAGGCGGGTGCAGTCACTGACTGCGCCCGCCTGCAAGGGTGTGTCTGGGGGATCCATGGGACCCCTTTTACCCCCTGCAGAGGGCTGCTCTCAGTGGGCGCACTGACAGTGTGCCACCTTTTAAATGGTGCACTCTCAGTGTGCCTTCTGAGGGCTTCTTTGACTCTGCGCCCACGTCTGTAATATGGCGCAGGCACAGATTCAAAGGAATTCCCTCATTTGCATAGGGCACGCCCCTATGCAAATGAGGGAACACCCTCTGAAGGTAGCGCTGACGCTTTAAGTGCTCCAGCGCTATCGGTAATATAGAAGGGGACGCACAAGCGTCTGCGCCCCCTTCTATAATACCAAAGTGCCCCGGGGGCACAGGTGGTTTTCTGTGTGGCAGTGGGAGAAAGCTGGAGTTTTCCAAAACCAGTGTCTGCTTCAGCAACACACCGGAGAGGGGGAGGGGGGTCTCAAAAATATTTTATGTTTCATTTTCCAGAAGAATTGAAGTAATTCAGTCCTAATGCTGAAACCATCATATTGCTGCATGAACCCAAGTCCTTTATTGAGTACCATCAGTTCCAGGTTTGTTAATACTTTATCGGTCAAACTGACCCAACCAAAATATTCAGATCCTGTCGAGGATGAACCCATTGATGAAGCATTGGGCGAGGGTTTACTGTCCTTTCAAGGAAGGTGCCCGAGACCAGTGATGGCCAGGTAAAGCACACTGAAACAGTGTCTAGGTGCTGTCCTCTTTCACACTGACTCCTTCTCCCCCACCTGGTTTCTTGAGGATTGTTTGGCCGTCAACAGTAGGCCTTGCATATTAGTTGTGCACTGTCTGCTGAGTAACTAGATTCTTTCAATCACGTATCCACTCAATTTCTCACTCACTCACTTGCATATACATCAAATCACTCAATCACTTAAATGCTCAAGGACACAGTCAACATCTCATTAATTCATGGAATCATTCTCTAAGTCACTCATTCAGTAACTGAGCTACTTACTCATTCACTCATTGACTCACTCACATGTTCCTCAGACTCAATCAACTCCACACTCCCACTCAAATATTCATTCATCTACAAATAACTCAGTCTTTCCCTCAATCATTTATTAACTCATTTACTCAGAAACTCACTCACAAACCCATTCATTCCCTCTCTCTCTGAGCCCTTCCTCTCAGCATTCCACCCACACTCATTCCCCCCTTTTCTCCCTCCCTCCCTCCCTCACTCACTCACACATCTCCTCAGCCTCTTCCTCCCTCATTTTCTCCCTCGCTACCCCCACCATCACTTATTTCCTCTGTCCTTTCCTCCCTCTTATCCACACTGGCTCATTGACTTCCTCCTTCCCTCCATGCATCCCTCCATCTCCCACTTACTCACCCATCCTCTGATGGGTGATATCTATTTATATTGTACCATAGATCAGTGTTGTCCTTTCTATTTTTCTCTGTATTCTGTGGTTCACTCTTTCTGAAACCATCAACTGCTCCTACAAGGTACAGTTGACGTAGCTGATACTCACTCAGTGATAACACTTTTTCAAGATCATAGTAAGTGACCGGGGAACTGGTAAGTCTGTCGCAGACGTTCGCCACCCAAGGTCTTGCCAACAAGACGCTCCTGCCTGTGGAATGTGGGCAGTGCAATTCTGTTTGGTTAAACTGCAGCCCAGCCTTGTTCTGTGATGAAGTTAGGGTGATCCCTGGTCACACCCATGTTGGGTTCCACACGGGGTGCCTTGCACAATTATTCAATACACAAGCGCTTGATGATTAACTTGAATGAGCCCCATGCTGATGCTGAGATGGGAAAGATGTGCTGGCGTTTGTGTTTGAGGGAAACTAAACTCAAGGCCCTACCTGGCTATCGCTGTCTTGACCTCTGAACCAATGGTAACTTGATGCAGAATATCTTCTTCCTGCCTGCTAAGGGGCGCATCACTTAAGAGCCTGATGGATGGGCCTGATTGCTTTAAAAGGATAGGTGGTGGCACTAAGAAAGGCAAGTAATGCGCAGATGCTCTCCACACCTTGCCTAGTGGCCTGCACCTTGGGTCCCCACTGGCAGGGTTAATCTCGAAGTGTTCGAAGCCCACCCATGGAGACAATGACTTGGTGTGAGGAGTATAATAACCTTCTAAACTACTAGACTGGAGTTTGTTTCAAAATCATCATGTTTGGGATTAACATTGGCCTCTTCCATGAAGTGGCAATGGTATGCACTGCATGCAAGTTCTAGGGGCCAGGAGTATCATACATTTCACTGGTCACAAATGGCCCATCTGGCCGTTTGCAACCGGTACAATGCATTTTCCTAGGTATCAACCCTATTTTGCGAGTCAGTAACCTATTACCGACTCACAAAATAGGGTTTGCGAGTCATTATTAGGAAGGGCGTGTACAGGGCATTCCTTCCTGATAGCGAATAGCACTGGTATGTATTACCGGGAATGCGGTCGCAAAACATTTGCAGATTACCACCAATTAAAAATTTGTGGTTAGCCATTCATAAACAGGAAGGGATCCCAAAGGAACCCCTTCTCCTTTGTGATTGGGGGCGACAACATTTTTTCAGAGTAGGAAGTGGTCCCACAAACCACTGCCCACTGTAGAAAAAATAAAAAGAAAACTTTTTATTTTTATTTTTGGAATGCATCCCATTTTCCTTTAAGAAAAACCGGCTGCATTAAAAAAAAAACTGCTTAATTTAAAAAGCAGTCACAGACATGGTGGTCTGCTGACCCCCGCAGCCACCATCCCTGTGAATGCCGGCCATTCCCAGCTGGTCCCAAATTGTGTCCTGCCTCATGAATATCAAGCAGGTCATTTGCAACCCATTTGGGAATCACTAAATGTGTCCCAGAAACTGTTGTACATTTGATTTTGTGAGTCTCTATTTGTGAGTCGCAAAAAAAACGCAACTAGAGACTCTCAAAACAAATGGTCGTACATCTGGCCCTGGATCCCAGCTGGCCTCACTAATGCAAGAGCATTTGGGACAAAGACTGCCCATTCTAGAGGGTGTATCGCTGCTAGCCCTCCTGAGAGGGGCTCGCCTGTGAGAGGGCAGAACAATATCTGCTCTCCTAAGAGAGGGTTAATCGTGCAAGACTGGCCATTGTAGAGGGTGTATACCTGTTAGCCTTCATGAGATAATCTAAGTGATGGCAAGGTCTGAGTGTCCCTGCTGGGCCTTATAAGAGAGTGTAAATCATTGCAAGACTGACTGTACTAGACACCAGGGGCTGTATTACAGAAAGGGTGCACTGTCCCTGTTTGTGACACGGAGCATCTTTAAACAAGAGTGCCGGGTGCCAATAGGGACAGTGCACCCTAATATAATTAATGCACTGCCCGCAGAGCAGCCATAAACCTGCACTGCCCTGTGTGCAGCACATTCAGGGAAATTCTGACAGACTGCTTCAAAGCCACTCTGTGCTTAACAGTGCGGGTGGCATGCCACCTGCACTTTAAAGAAGGAAGAGAGATCCCTCTGCAGGCAGGTGCAGTGACTGAGTGCACCCACCTGCAGGTGGTTGTCTGGGGGATTCATGGGACCCCCTTTCCTCCCCTCAAGAGGGCTGCCTTCAGGAAGCGCTTGACAGTGTGCCACATTTTTGTGGCACACTGTGAGTGCACCTCCCAAGGGCCTGTTTGCCTCTGTGCCCAAATTGGGCCACACCCCATACAGATGTTGGAACACCCTCTCATGATAGCCCCTACGCTACATGTGCATCAGTGCTATAAGTATTACAGAAGGGGACACACATGCTTCTGCAGCCCAGGAGGTGCACGTACATGACCTTTGCACGTACATGACCTTTGCACCCTGGGGGCATAATGTATGATACAGCCCTGGTACCTGATACCCTCTCTATGAAAGATTTAATACAGAAAGAAACAAATAGGGGTGGGAGGTAAGCACTGCTCCGTCAGAAGAGTTTGCGGAGTTTTGCCCGCTCCGAGCTCTGCTTGGAGCACGGAGTTCGGCAAAAACTCTGTCAACCGCCACGCGGCAGAGTATTCTCGTGCACGGCTCGCCAACGTTAAGTTGACGAGCGAGAAAAAACGAGCCCTAGACCGCCTCCTGGTGACATTTCTCAGCACGGGTGGTCGCAGCAGGTTGCTACTGCTCAAGTTGAGAAATTTGCCGCTCGCATTGCAAAAGCTGCCACTAGAGTAGAAAATCAACTTGAGCGGCAGAAAGAAGCAGCACCCTCTGGCATGCAGCATTGTGCTGTTCACGCTACTTTTACAGTGTGGGACAAGCTCCAGGCTTTAAAAATCCGCAAAAGCAGCTCAACGGACCGGAATCCCACCACTCACTGAACTCCGCGGAATCTTGTTTTTAGGTAACTCTTCAGAGTTCCGCCAAGTAAAACTCTGCAAGTTCTGTCCACCCCTAGAAAAAACACATCTGACTTCCTCACCAAAAGTATGGAATCTGGAGACTTTTTCGACACTGACTGAACTTCACAAGTCACTGGCAACAGGCATGAATATGGAACTTTCTGTTCTGTAAAATATCACTCCAGATAGTTGAGATGAGTAGAGCACACATCCTGGCACATCTTGACTACTGCAGCGCTAAGGCTCCAAATTTCTTCAGCACCAGGTGCCTAGAAGATGTTTTCACTTTCACTAGCATTGGGACCACATCACACCTGCCCATAGACGCTGTGATTAAATTTAAAGTCCTGATCACTGTCCATAGAGGAAAGTCAGGCAAAAGGCCTCAATGCCGATGGACACCGCACTAAGGGGGTCATTACAGTGACGGGCGGATCGCCACCGCCCGTATGGCGGTGGCGATCCGCCCGCCATTTCCCTCCGCCTGCATGCCATTTCCCCCCGCCATATTACGATGGCGGGGAGCCCGGCGGACGGAAAGACCGTCCGCTGGTTTTCCCGCCGGTCTCACAGGGGACCGGGCGGTAAGGACCTCTAATATGGTGGCGGTGTCTGCAAGACACCGCCATCCATATTAGGATGTTGGCGAGGCAGCCTTTCCATGGCAGTGTTGCCGCCATGGAAAGGCATGTGGTCTTTGCTTCTGGGGGCCCGTTGCGGGCCCCAGGATTTGGGGTGGGTGGGGGTGCACATGCACAAGGTGGCAGGCACCGCGCGGTGCCTGTCACGTTGTGCATTCAAATGCACAACATGCGTTTCGCATTGCGGCGGGTGCTGGTGACAGCACCGCCCGTCGCACTGCGAACAATACGGGATGCCACCGTGGCGGTGGCATCCTAATATCCATGGCGGGACCGCCGCACCCCTTGCGGACGGTCCCGCATTCCGTTGCGGTGGCGGGCGGACAAAGTCCGCCCGCCATCGTAATGTGCCCCTTAGTCCCAGCTGGAGATCCCCGCTCATCTGATTCAATGACAATCTTCCAAGAGATTGAACCGAGAAGCCAAAACATTGGGTTTGCCAATACCAAGAGTCTGGAAAGCTCTTACGCCTAACTTGAGGAAACTTTTGAAAACTGAACCATATATGCTTGAATTCAGATGAACTCAATACGGAGCTGATGTCATGATTAAAAAATATCAGTCACAGGACGTACAATATCTCATTGTACTCCACTGTCCCTTCTAACCATTAAACTTAATTTATTTTTCTGCAGTAGTGCTTTGAAGTGATCAAAACATGGCACACACATTTTTACAAACTCCACAATAAATCCCAAAATGCACTTAAAAAAACACAGAGACCAAACTCTAGTTCAGTATAGTTCTTGCACCATCTTAATTTCAAAGATCTTGGAGACAAATAGAAGCATAGCTAAACTATGACCATTGGCCACAAATCTGACTGCAGGAAACCATTGTCAGAAAAATTCAGCCAAGATGGATACGTTTGGTCGCCCATCCTGGCAATGTGCCCGTTGATGAAAGAGTCCAACCGGAACAAGGCGCTTGTGATCAATACAGTGCAGGGTCACCTTCCACAATGGAGTCGATGCAAAGGAGCCGGCGTCGCTAAGCAATTCTCGGCTATTGCGAAATATGACTATATGGCATGTGAACTCCCATGAGTGGAAAAGTAAAGACATGAGTCACTATATATATTTAGCCAGAGTTAATAAAACACACTTAAATACATATAGGTAGTAGTGCTCGTGACCTGTAAAACCTGCATAGTTGATGGCGTAATTAAAGTTTATCACAGTGTAGTTACATGAATAAATCTGAGATTGTCTGTGGCTGTTAGAGTCATTGCTGGGAGTGTGCTTGTTGTAAACTCTGCCAGTTCTATGTGCCCCTAAGAGGGTGACACCGAGAGAAGCGGGAGATGATGAACAGAAATTAAGAGGTGAAGATAAGAACAAATCAGGGGGTGATGATAAGCAGACATCAAGGGGTAACAAGGAATAGAAATTAGGGGTTGATGAAAACAAATTAGGGTGTGACAATGAATAGAAATCTGGGGGGAAATTAAAATAAATCAGGCGGTGACAATGAAAAAATAAATCATGGGATGACGATGAATAGTAATCAGGAATGATGAAACAAATTATTGGTCGATGATAAAAATAAATCAGGATATGATGAAAAGAAAACATCAGGGGATGATGATGAATAGAAATTAGGGAGTGACTTTGAATTGATATCAGGGAGTGAAGCCGTATAGAAATTAGGGATGATGATGAAATCAGTAGGCGTTGATGATCAGATATCAGGGCGGGGTGATGAGGAATTGAAATTAGGTGATGATAATGAAAAGAAGTTTTGGTGACACTAACCAGAAATCAGGCGGTGATAAAAATAAATCAGGGGCCATATTACAGAATCTGGCGCCCCCTCTTTGTTTGCACCGGGCACACCTATCAAAAGGTGTGCCCTTCGCAAACAAGGAGAGTGCACCATATTATGTTTAATGCACTGCCCCTAGGGAGGCTGCGAAGTCATGCTGCCCCGGGGACAGCGCATTCAAGTGAAATACGGAGCGCCTTTGAAGCAGCCGATCCGTGTTTCCACAGTGCAGGCGGCAACCCACTTGCACCTTTAAGGGGGATTAGCGAGTGCAGTGGGTGACTGCAAGGGGATGTTTAGGGGGTCCATAGGACCCACTTCACCCTCCTCCAGAGGGCTTCTATCAGGGGGTGCACTGACAGTGCACCATCTTTTGGTGGAGCATTGTCAGCGCTCACCCTGAGTGCGGCCACATCTATAATGCGGTGCGGGCACAGAGACAAAGGGATTCCCTCATTTGCATGGGGCCATGCCACCATGCAAATGAGGGAACACCTTCTGGTGATAGCGTTGGCGCTGTATCAGTGCCAACGCTATCTGTATTACAGAAAGGGTCGCAAAAGCGTCTGTGGCCCTTTCTGTAATACCAAAGTGTGCCTGGAGCGTGCAAAGCAAGAGCACATGCACATTGCACCCCTGGGGCACTTTCCATGATATGGCTCCAGGATGGTTAATGCTTCACTTAATTTTTTTTAAAACAAATCGACTGGTGTCTGCTGCTGTTTCTGCATCCCATAGAGGACAAATAATTCCTTCTTTTCTCTCCCAGGGGAGGCAAAAGACTGCAAGGGCCTTATGGGCGGGATGTGCAGCCCGATGCCAGGGTGGGCTGGCTACCTCACTATTCATTTATTTGTAAAGAAATCTGTCCCTGGTGTCTAGGGTGCTTCCTTCCCCCGGGAGAGGGCCGTTTGAGGTTAAATCCACCAAGTTTATTCCCATAGTGCATAAAGACAGCGTGGGCTGTAGGGGTGAAGGATGCTACCCGATACCAGGAGGGGCCAACCTCACCTTGTTTTTTTTAAATCTACCACCTACTGGTGCCTAGTGAGCTTTCTGCCCCTACCCCTGACCCCCAGAAAGGGCAGATTGTGGTTGCATCTACCAACTTCCAATCTTCACCCTTGCAGGGTTGAAACCATTGAAGGATTTAGGGGTTTGAGATGTCGGTCAGTGCTACGATGGGTCAGTCCCCACCCAATTACATTTTTGTTCTTTTTAAATTATCCCTGGTGTGGTGTGTGCTTTCTACCCCCGGGGGTGGGGGGGTGGGAGGTAGAAAGACTTTATGGGCTCTAGGTATGTGGGTTGCTTGGTTTCCATACTCTGTTTTTTATGAGAAAAAGAAATCTACCTCAAGTGTCTAATGTGCTCTGTCCACCCTGGAGATCGGATTTTGGTTAAATCCCCCAGTATTCCTCATGGAGGGGTAGAAGCCTTTGTGGACTTCAGGGGTAGGTGATACAGCCCGATGGATGGCAGGACAGTACACCACCCACCCTAATCTTTTTGATTTAAAAAAAAAAATCTACTCTTGGTGTATCGTGTGCATTACACAGCCCAGTGCGGTGTGGAGTGCAGAAAGAATCAGGGTGCTTTGGTGGTGGGAGATCGGGGCTGGTATCTGGATGAGACGGCCCCTACCACATTTGTTTTTTCAATTTTAATCTACTCCTGCTGTCTAGTGCACTCCTACCAGCCCAGGGATGCCTGGGGGTCTGCTACCCTCTTTTGATTCCCTGCTGACTAGAAGGTGGATCTCTGCCCTCCTGAGGTGCTTCTCCAAAAATGGATGCACTAGACAGAACTACCATTGGAAAGGGGACAATCTTCCTTTTACACGGTACCTTTAGCATTGTGATCAGAGCTCAGAGGGCTGAGCAGTGACGCAGAGCACCAAACACAAAGAAAGCAGGAGTTTAATGGCACCTTCTACCTTCACTTGCAATAGTTATGACATCAGTGCACAAGAAGCATTGTTCATCATTGGAAATAGAAAACACAGCCTCAGGCTGCTGGGGAAGCTCTTTTCCAGCAGCCAAAGGTGGGGATCTAAAAGAGAATCCCTCTAGTGCAAGCATTAGAGTTACTTTCTGCCTCAGTGGGATCAAGTCACGTTCAAGTTTGCCACACGGTGAAGTTAATACCTGTCTTGTGAGCTTTCTCCTTCTCCCATGGAGGGCTGATTGACTGTATATCTGCTTCTGTGAGGGGCATAAATACAGGGTGGGCTTTCGGGGTGGGGGTGCGGGCCAAGGCCAGGAGAGGCCAGTCCCCAACTTTTCTTTTTTTGTTTTAGAATTAAAGATAAATATTTAGTGTACTTTCTGCCAAACTGTACCCCTTCCACTAAAGTAGTTAAAGGGAAATTAAAGTCTGGGATGAGCCAATACCCTGAGTGATCCAAGCTAAAGATTTGAGGCTTTCTTCTACCAAGATTTTTGGGAAATGTAAATCTAATCATAAAGTTGAATCTGTCAAACTGGACTAACAGAAGAATGTAAACCAGGGCCTCTCATCCATGTTCTGCCTTTAAGAGAAGGATATGCTGCCCACAGCAGGACACAGGTTTAAAATATGTTACCATTTTGGTACTGTCAGTACCAGTTGCTCAGGAACCAGATTGACGGTTCAAGTCACAAGAACCCTCTAAGTAGCTCCGGATCTAGAAAAAAATATCCAGTTCCAACTGCTCGCTGTGATTATTCTGAAGAAGCATTGGTTATAGTTGCCCGTTGGACCAAGACCTTTACTGCTGGACCCAGCGATCCAAAGACTCAAGGAGACCTGGGAAATTCAAGGGGATCGAGGACTTTGTGTCATGGCGAGCGGGAACACCAACATTCGTGCCTCAGGTATTGCTAGAAATGGAAAGACTCCTGGCTCAAGCCGAGGCTGGAGAAGAACAGAGCGAGAGGGCCAGCAGGATTTTATTTTATTTAATGAGTTTTATATAGCGCTGACTAGACCCGTAGGTATCAGAGCGCTTTACATAAGGTTCAACAATGCATGAAAGAATGTACACAACAGTATTACTGAACTAGCCCAAAGGTCTTCTAAAAGGAGACTTTGGGCCTGATCATGAGTTGCTCATTATATTTCGACCCATGCCTAACCCCCCGTTTATGCATGGGTTGGGATTACTTGTTGATAGGTGTTTAACGCATACAATAGTTATCGGAAGCATTAAATACTTCGACATTCATTACATTTTGGATGTCAAACTTGACAAGCTTATGATATTTACGTCACGCACCAAAATCCTCATATTACTTCCCACCAACTCATAGTAGGTGATCGATAAATAATGGACCCTGCGGTATTGTTATTTTTCAGGTGCGATAAATAACGCCTAAACTCATAAATCTGGGCTTTGAGTTACTGCAATAAATCCTATCATAGAACTGTGTAAATAGCTATCGCTGATCGAGTCTTAAGTCAGGATAGTTGAAAAATTGAGGACAAAGGCCTTACCCCATGCGCAGAGTGTTCTCAGTCTATGCAGAGTAGCCAGATACACACCGTTATATGGGGAAATGTGGAAGACCTGGCCCTTGTGTGTACACCTGTGGACCACTGTTACCCGAAAAGCTTTGTAGCAATAAGTCTTCGGCATTGCATATGCATTCAGACGAGGGCTATGATAGACCCAACTGCACCTGTTAGAAACCTGCGGGAACTCTGCCAATTCAATCCGCAAATTGGCGAAGCTCCCACAGGTTTCTAACAGGTCCAGGAGGACTTATTTTAGCCCTCATTACAGCGGGTGAGGAACAATCGTCCAGAACCCATTCACACGAACTAAGGAATTGACCTCCTTATTTTGACTGAGGACCCACGTTTGGTCGACTACTTTGACTACGGCTTGCCATAGTTGCCCCCGTCTACTTATCCTCTACTACACTCGCCTATTGACCGATGATTTGGGACTATACTCATACCACCTGTGTTCAATTACGTTTTGGGACATTCTAGTCATACTTTCCTGTGTACCACGTAATACTTAAGCCTTGAAAAAGCCTCTTAGGATGAAACACATGTTGGCTGTATGGCGATTATTAAATGAAATATTTATGTAATCTGAATATTTGTGTCAAGCCTATTTAATATCTGTTTGCTATGGTGTTTTCCTTATATTGTACATATACACATGTGTTAATCACACAGCTGAAGACACCAAAAGATGCTGTTTAATCTGAGCCTTCTCCAGGTGCAGACCGAGGGTGGGCTGAGTGGTATGTCAGAAAAACATTGACAAAAAATATTGTTTCCGAAATATTGTCCCGAGGTGTATAGATTTTCTGGTATTAATGCCAATGGGGCAACACTTTTAAATACAATGCTCAGGTCACAGTTTTCTTTCAGTGCTACACAAGCAACTGATGGACAGAATGCTGAATAAATCATACATTCACCCCCAGTCAAGAGATCTGGCTTAAATCCATTGTTCTTTTGTTCACCATGCCACCCGAGTTTAGACCCAGCCATATGCAAATCAGTCTTGATCCTGTTCCTCATGGGAACAGTCCAACCTTAACTGACAAGCCAGGACCTCCTTCGACCAGAAACAAGCATCCTGAGACCTGTTTAGGGGTAACACCCCTCATCAGCCAGGCTAGCTTTTGTCAGTGACACAGTGAGCAAAGGACCCACGTCTGGACATGCCCATCCCACTTAAGGCACTTAAGTGCTATGCAAGCAAATGAAGGACGGAATGCTGAATAAATCATACGTTCACCCCCAGTCAAGAGATCTGGGTTAAATCCATCATTCTTTTGTTATTTTCAGACAATGTTTAGTCAACTATATTTTGGTAGGAGGGGAAGACTGGTTGGAGTTAGGGTATGTGCTCGGTGTTGTTGTGTGTTATGTTGTGTTCTTATGTTATGTTAAAAAGTGCAAAGTATAACACCTTCTTGGTTCTCTTTCTTGAGAAGAGAGAGTTATACCGATGGTCACTCTGCTCAAACACGTCTTTAGACCAATAATCAGCCTCAGAATTTGGGACTCTTTCTGCGGGAAGAGTGGTAACATATTCCAGAATCTTGCTGTCGCCACGAAAGACTGAACACCAAGCTCTGGGCAATCTAAGATTTAGAATAACAAGTCTTTAGAGATTGGTGACCCAAGGACCCACCTGGGTTGGTACCACTTAACCTACCCTCTAGAAAGGAGAGAGATTTATTGTGAATGTATTTATGATGCATTATATATATAGGTCTCCTAGTGACTGTTGGTCAGTGCAATGCATCAGGGCTAGTTGATGTATGGTCTCATTTCCACAAACACAAGAGCAGCCTGGCCGCTGCAAGCTGAATAAGCTGACCATGGCCCAGCGGCCTTCGCAGCTGCAGCAAAGAAGAAAGAAACACAATTAGATACTCTCTTCTCACAGAAATAAAATGGCAACCAAAAGGGGGGATCTATCTAAGGAGGTTCAAGAAAAAGCATCAAACTAGACAGGGGAGATCACAGTAGTGCTTAATAGTCTTTACTGAGGACATCAGGTGGTGTGAAGCTGGAGATTGTACTCTGGAGTGCGGAGGCGAGAACAGCAAGAACAGTAAATGTAATGCTTTGGGGAAGGAGATCAGGCTTGAAAGAGCAACACTTTGTTGACTGTATCTCTTCTTTTTCACAGCACTGAATACATCCGGGCACCTTCCATGATGAAAGGATGGCAAGGGGACTGACAGGCACAGGGATAAGTTCTAATGGCACCTCCCAGAGCATCAGCCATGATGTGGGAGTCACAATGCTGGGTTGACCATTCGCTGTGAGTTGTGTTGAAAGAGTGAGTTTCATGCACACAATGCAGCATCTCAGGCCTTGATGCCACATTGAGATATTCGCAGCAGAGGTGAGCAGCAGCATTGTGAATTTGTGGCATTATCCACGGTTACACTAAACGAAAGCACCAATGGCAGAGCCTGTCCGTTGTCTCTGTATACTCACCTCTCTTCTGACCAGGGAAGAGGATTCTAATACCCTTCCTCCGAAACCTGTGGAACAATGTCCTACTTTGCCTTTTTATGGCAATGACATGATGAATTTGACAAGAGTCTAATAGCTCTTCAGTGAGGCCTAAAATATCTGTAGACCTTTTTTTGGCAAAGTAATCCAATGGTTAACCTGGCAAAGACCAAGATAATACATTTTGGATCTAGGCTGATAAAATAGAGTTGGTGTTTAGGTAGAAGTATTGTACAGGTAGTGTCAGGGTATAAACACCTGGGCCCTGAAACGAACGAAGAACTGAAGTTGGGACTGAAGTTAAAAAGCATGCAATTAGTGCTCTGACCTGGGGCCTTCCCAGGTGGTGAATATGTCCTCTGTATATCAACCTATTGAGCAGCTATTTGGTTGTTAGTGAAGTCATCAGGATTTTGGCCAACCAAAGGCTCCTTTCAGAGTCATGCGCTTGACATCGGGAGTTTTAGTCCATCCAAGGCCTTCCTATCAAACTTGGTGCGGAAATCCAGCCGGTGCATGAATCTCCGGACTCATTACCAATGCCGATAAAAGATTAACAGTAGATCATTGCTGATGATCGTGAGCATTTAGGACTAGGTGGCATTCATTTCATAGGACTTTCCGATCCTTAAAGACAGCTTTGATAGCCAAGCCTTGCCACCTTGTCAGTTTCAGGCTATGGTTCAGTCTTGTACTGAACATGCTGTGTGATCTATAGTGGTCTAGCCTCACTATTGACTGGCGACAGTATCGCTGATCGGTTGTTGCTTCCAAGGTATATAATTACAACTATACATCCAATGCGGGCTTTGATCGAAAGTGTGGCACATCAATATGGTGTTGAGAATGGAGGCATCGCCATTTTGGGGAATTACAGGAGCAAAGTGTGAGGTGGGGCGCAAAGAGGAGAAATATCTTTATGTGTCCTTGTTATTTCCTTTTTCTGAGTGTGGTGCATTCTGCAACACACATAGAAAGAGGAAAGCGCCTCTTAGGATAGTTTCAATGCAGGAGGTGCCCCTTCCTGCACAAAAACAATCCTGCCGACAACACAGGCACCCATGCTCCACTGTGCAAGGGTGCCTGCATTGGTGCTAGGCCGCAGAAATGGCTCCAGTGCAGGAAGAACGGACAAAAATGCACAGTATTGCATAAAAATGGTGCATTCCTACCCTTTCACATTAGGGTAGGACAGTGCAGCAAGGTGACTTACTGTGCTGCCCTGCACCAAATCCCCATAAATGAGGGCCTATGTATCTTCAAGGTGCACAGATGTGGAGTTAGCAGTAGTAAACCTACGCTTACCCAGATATAGTTAACTTCATGATACTTTGGTTCTCGATATTTAGACAACGATATTTGTGAACTTGGTAGTCTGACAAACACGCTCCCAACATGCACAATGCTGCCCAACAACTTCAATGGGATCATCATGTGTAAAAATGCTGTCTGCCTCCATAAACGTCAATGGGATCATCATGTGTAAAAGCATTGTTTGCCTCCGTAGACTTCTGTTTGCCTCCATAGACTTCAATGGGATCATCATTTGTAAAGAGTTTTTTGATTCCATTGATGTCAATGGGATCATCATGTGTAAAAGCGTTTTTTGCCTCCATTGATGTCAATGGGATCATAATGTGTAAAAGCGTTGTTTGCCTTCATAGACTTCAATGGGATCATCATGCGTAAAAACGTTGTTTGTCTCCATAGACCTTAATGGGATCATCGTGTGTAGAAGCGTTGTTTGCCTCCAGACACTTCAATGGGATCATCATGCATAAAAACGTTGTTTGTCTCCATAGACCTTAATGGGATCATCATGTGTAAAAGCATTGTTTGCCTCCATAGACTTCTGTTTGCCTCCATAGACTTCAATGGGATCATCATTTGTAAAAGAGTTTTTTGATTCCATTGATGTTAATGGGATGATCATGTGTAAAAGCATTGTTTGCCTCCGTAGACTTCAAAGGAATCATCATGTGTAAAAATGTTGTTTGACTCCATTGACTTCAATAGGATCATCATATGTAAAAGCGTTGTTTGCCTCCATAGACTTTAATGGGATCATCATGCAAAAAAGGGTTTTTTACCTCCATGGACTTCAATGGGATCATCATGTGTAAAAGCGTTGTTTGCCTCCATAGACTTCAATGGGATCATCATGCATAAAAACGTTGTTTGTCTCCATAGACTTTAATGGGATCATCATGTGTAGAAGCGTTGTTTGCCTCCATAGACTTCACTGGGATCATTATGTGTAAAAGCGTTGTTTGCCTCCACTGATGTCAATGGGATCATCATGTGTAAAAGCGTTGTTTGACTCCATTGATGTCAATGGGATCATCATGTGTAAAAGCGTTGTCTGCCTCCATAGACTTCAATGGGATTATCATGCATAAAAACGTTGTTTATCTCCATAGACTTTAATGGGATCATCATGTGTAGAAGTGTTGTTTGCCTCCATAGACTTCAATGGGATCATTATGTGTAAAAGCGTTGTTTGCCTCCATTGATGTCAATGGGATCATCATGTGTAAAAGCGTTGTTTGTCTCCATTGATGTCAATGGGATCATCATGTGTAAAAGCGTTTTTTGCCTCCATTGATGTCAATGGGATCATAATGTGTAAAAGCGTTGTTTGCCTTCATAGACTTCAATGGGATCATCATGCATAAAAACGTTGTTTGTCTCCATAGACCTTAATGGGATCATCATGTGTAGAAGCGTTGTTTGCCTCCATAGACTTTAATGGGATCATCATGCATAAAAACGTTGTTTGTCTCTGTGAGAAGTTGGCCTGGTATATGCTGTTCACTAATTAAAGTGGACACCTTGCACCAGGGCAAATCGACTCTTATGGTAGATAGGTTTAAGACAACCTTTTAAAGAAAGCTATCCTAGTGGTAGCTGTGGAGAGCAGCCTTCAGGCTAAGTCTCGGAGGAATGTAAAGCAGCTTGTTTTACCATATAATCTCTTGAATCACCAAATGAAAAGACACCACACAGGTATATATATCAAATATATATGTATTTATTTCTAAATAACTCTCTACTAATCTCTTTATGAGATTAGAAGACAAACATATGCACAAATCAACGTTTCACAATAAGTTAAGCACAAGATATGGCTGGGGCCCTAGGGGCGTACCAGACCATATACTAAGTAAGAGACTTAGAAACAATGACTTGCAAGGAGACAAGGCCTAGGGCCTTCAGAAGTGCTGGGGCCTCACGAAACCACCCAAGGCAGGTAAGTAAAGGACCCACGGGGGACGCGTGCAGTGTGGATACACAGGCGCGAATCACCGTTAACTTCAATGGGGCAAGTCGCGGTTGGAAATAAAGAGTTTTAGGATACTTCGGGAGAACCTACAAGCAAGTCACTTACAGGGTAAGTAGTTCTAGGGCCCACACCCACAGGAGCACCGTAGTGCTGGAGTTACCTCACCCAGGGAAGCCGGGTGCACAGGTGTCCTTTGGTGTCGGGTCGCGGCGTCGTTTTCAATGGCGAACAAAGAAGACTTGCTGCTTGCGGGAGCTGAAGAAGTGTCCGGTGGAATCCAAGCCTGGATTCTGAAGAAGGATGACCTGAAAGCAGAGGGGACAGTGTTCAAAGTCACTTGGCAGTGACCCGGGGCAAGGAAGATGGATGCCCACCGTCATCGGTCGCTTCAGGTCGGTTGCGGGTGCCTTGACTCTTCAGCCACGTGGTCCAAGAGGCGTCGACGATGACCAGGAGCTGGATTCGGTGTGTCCCTCAACGTCTGCAGCTGACTGCGGTGTCGGCAACTCGGTCGGAGCCAACAAGCCTTGGCAGCCGCAAGTCTCAAGGAGATGGAGAAAAGTTGATGGCGCAGACCAGCAAGGTCTGTGGAACTCACCCAGCGAGGGTAAGTCAGGGCAGGCCTGGAGCAACCAGGGAAGCCCTTTGGTTTCTTTAAGAAGTCTTCTGGGGACCCACAAGCCGGCGGGCAAGGGATCGCGAAGACACCTCGGGCGGAATCACTCAACAGGGGCCCACGGTCACTCGGGACGGTGTAGGCCTCTGATCTTCGGAGGGTTCCTGCTGGAGGTCGGGACCACACGTGGTCCAAAGCACAAGTTCGTAGAACGTTGTGAAGGGGTTGCACTCGACAATAGTGCACGGTACCCAGGGGTCGCGGTTCCTCGTTACTCGTGGGGTCCACTTGCCTCAGCTTCGCTGGGGACTCACGATGGCCTAGGAGAGGTCAGTAAATCCACTTCTTGGGCTGCAGGGACTTCGGAATCCGGCGGGAGCGGCGTAGTTTGCGACCGTCATTGTCGTTTTTGGTGCCTGCCAAGCAGGGGAGTCACTCCTTGACTCCAAGGGAGATTCTTCTGTCTTCCAAAGGTAGTGGAACGTCGAAGGGCCAGGATTCTTCTGTAGAGTGTCGTCCAGGGGTTATCTGCTTTGCAATGGCAAGGTTCCCCCTCTTATACTAAAAAGAGGGGATGGACTAGCTCTATGACCGCACCTATGGGAGGGTCAAGGGAGGGGGTGGCTACACCCACTTCCCTTTGTCCAGTTTCGCACCAGAGCAGGGGCAGGTAGCCCCTGAGCTGGTTTGAACTGGCATATGCACAGAGGAGCCTTCTGCTCCCCCAGTGCAGGACTTCAAAGCACTCTAAGAGTGCACCCACCCAGCCCCAATACACTAAACCCTGTCTGGAAGGTGGTTACACCTCCCTGTGACAGGATGCCTATTGTTGGGCTTCCTCCACTGCGAGTTTCGGTCATCAGCAGGAGGGCAGCCCAGTGTCTGTGACTGGTGGCATCCATTTTGTGATGCCAGGGCTCTTTAGGATTCTACCGCGTTTCCACAGCAGGTACATGTCTTATCCCTCTAGAAGGGTGGAATGCTACCCCCGCCGCCAAGATTGGCGGGGGGTAGTATTCCAAGATGTTTGACACCAAACACGACATGTTTTGATGCAGCCATTCCAAAGTTAGCATTTACCGCGAGGATATAATGCACTTAATAGTATATGGTTTAACCGCATCCACAAACAGCACCAGAGAATAGACTCTGAGAGCTGCAGAGGGGCCCTGCTCAGGCAGAGGCACCCCCTCACATAGAAGCCAAGCACCCTGCCCTCAGGATTGATAGGGCCTGCCTTAGGGGTGACTGATAGGTTTATATGTGTGTGCAGGAGAGATATAGGTAACCTATATCTCAGTGAGGGGTGCTAGCACCACCTCACCCAGGCTGCAGTAGCAGGCCTGTGGTGTCAGATTTAGACTGCTTCCCAGGGGTGGCATAACACATGCTGCAGCCCCTGGTAGGCCTGTGAAGTACCTATGCCCTTGGCACCTAAGGTACCATATACTAGGGACTCATAAGGCACCACAGTATCCAATCACTAGTGCACCTAGAGTGCACTCCATGTCGTTTAGAGAGAACAGAGAGGCTGGGGCCCTGATTGGCAGGGACCCAGCCAGACTATAGCCAGAAACCAGTGCTAACATCAGAAAAAAAGTGGGGGCAACATAAGAGGCAGATCCTACTCTCCTACACAACCCCCCCAAACGTAGGGACACTAAACTAACCTTGACCAGTTGAGTCTTCGTGTTCAAAGTGGAAATACCTTGAGAGTCCATCTGCATTGGCATGTTGGGTCCCAGGCCTATGTTCCACTGTATAGTCCATCCCCTGTAGGGAAATGGACCACCTCAAAAGTTTTGGGTTTTCACCTTTCATCTGCTTTAGCCATAGGAGGGGCTTGTGGTCAGTCTGAACTATGAAGTGAGTACCAAACAAGTATGGCCTCAGCTTCTTCAGGGCCCATACCACAGCAAAGGCCTCCCTCTCTATAGCTGACCAACGTTTCTCTCTAGGGGTCAGCCTTCTGCTAATAAAAGCTACTGGCTGGTCTTGACCTTCATCATTCAGTTGAGACAGTACAGCTCCCACACCCAGCTCAGAAGCATCTGTTTGGACAATGAACTTTTTGGTGTAGTCTGGACTCTGTAAGATGGGGGCAGTGCACATGGCCTGCTTTAGGTCTTCAAATGCCTTTTGACAGCTAGCTGTCCACTGAACCTTTTTTGGCATTTTCTTAGAGGTAAGATCATTCAAGGGGGTCACTATAGATCCATATCCCTTGACAAACCTCCTATAGTACCCAGTCAGGCCTAAGAAGGCTCTCACCTGTGTCTGGGTGGTTGGAGCAACCCATTCCAGTATGGTTTGGATCTTGCTCTGCAAAGGCTGAACCTGGCCTCCACCTACAAGGTGGCCCAGGTACACAACCTGACTCTGCCCTATCTGGCACTTGGTGGCCTTGATAGTGAGGCCTGCTTTCTGCAGGGCCTCCAAAACATTTCTGAGGTGGACCAGGTGATCCTGCCAGGAGGAACTAAAGACAGCAATATCATCTAGATAAGCTGAGCAATAAGTTTCCATCCCTGCCAGAACTTTATTCACCAACCTCTGAAAAGTGGCAGGTGCATTTTTCAATCCAAAGGGCATCACCACAAAGTGGTAGTGCCCACCAGGGGTCGAAAATGCTGTTTTGGCTTTTGCATCATCAGCTAATCTGATTTGCCAGTAGCCAGCTGTTAGGTCAAATGTGCTTAGATACTTGGCTGAGGCCAAAGTATCAATCAGCTCATCTGCCCTTGGTATGGGATAGGCATCAGTCCTAGTGACTGCATTGAGGCCTCTGTAGTCTACACAAAACCTCATTTCTTTCTTACCACCCTGGGTATGAGGCTTGGGTACCAGGACTACTGGGCTAGCCCAAGGGCTATCTGAAGGCTCAATCACGCCTAACTCCAACATTTTCTGGACTTCAGTCCTGATACAGTCCCTGACATGGTCAGGTTGCCTGTAGATTTTATTCTTGACAGGCAGACTGTCCCCAGTGTCCACCTCATGGGTGCACCAGGTAGTCTGACTAGGGGTCAGGCTAAACATATGTCTAAACTGTTGCAGAACTTGTCTGCACTCAGTTTGCTGATGGTCAGTGAGGCTGCTTGCCAAAGCAACACCATCTACTGACCCATCATCAGGGTTCTGAGAGAGCAGGTCAGGGAGAGGGTCACTCTCCTCCTCCTGGTCCTCATCAGTTGCCATGAGCAAGCCCATGTCAGCCCTGTCAACATATGGCTTTAATCTGTTGACATGAAGCACCCTTAGGGGGCTCCTGGGAGTTCCAAGATTCACCAGATAGGTGACTTCTCCCTTCTGTTCAACTATTGTATGGGGGCCACTCCATTTGTCCTGGAGGGCTGCTGGGGCCACAGGCTCCAACACCCACACTTTCTGTCCTGGCTGGTATACAGTCAGCACAGCCTTTGGTCATGCCAAGCTTTTTGCAATTCTTGGCTGGCCTCCAGGTTTTTGGTTGCCTTTTTCATGTACTCTGCCATCCGGGAGCGGAGACCAAGTACATAGTCCATCACATCTTGTTTGGGGGGCTTGAGAGGTAACTCCCAGCCCTCTTTTACCAAACATAGTGGACCTCTCACAGGATGCCCAAACAGAAGCTCAAATGGGCTGTAGCCAACCCCCTTCTGTGGAACCTCTCTGTATGCAAACAAAAGGCAAGGAAGAAGAAGGTCCCATTTCCGCCTAAGCTTCTCTGGGAGTCCCTTAATCATTCCTTTCAAGGTCTTGTTGAAGCGTTCAACTAAACCATTGCATTGTGGGTGATAGGGGTGGTGAACTTATAAGTTACACCACACTCCTTCCACATTGCTTTCAGATATCCTGACATGAAGTTGGTACCTCTGTCAGAAATGACCTCCTTTGGAAAACCCACTCTGGAGAAAACTCCAATGAGGGCTCTTGCCACCACAGGTGCTGTGGTGGTCCTCAGAGGAATTGCCTCTGGGTACCTGGTGGCATGATCCACTACCACCAGGATAAATCTGTGCCCAGATGCAGTCTGAGGGTCAAGGGGACCAACAATGTCAATCCCTACCCTTTCAAAGGGTACCCCCACCACAGGTAGTGGTATCAGGGGGCCTTTGTTGTGCCACCTGCCTTACCACTGGCTTGGCAAGTGACACAGGAGCGACAAAACTCCTTTGTGTCCTCTGACATATGTGGCCAATGAAAATGTGGAACAAGCCTGTCCCAGGTCTTGTTTTGGCCCAAGTGTCCTGCCAAAGGGATATCATGTGCTAAGGTCAAGAGGAACCCCCTAAACTTCTGAGGTATTACCAACCTCCTGGTGGCTCCAGGGGCTGGGTCTCTACCCTCAGAATATAGGAGTCCCTCATCCCAATAAACTTTATGGGACCCACTAGCACTCCCAGCAGCCTCAGCAGCAGCCTGCTGTCTGAGGGGTTCAAGAGAGGGGCAGCACTGTTGCTCCTTGCTCAGATCTTCCCTGGAAGGGCCCCCTGCCCCCAAGAACTCAACCTGGTCAGGTTCAAGTTCCTCTGGGGCAGTTCCTTCTTCAGGTTCTGCTTCACCTCCCTCTGGAAGTGAATCCTTGATCTGAGACAGAGGGGAAGGCACTGCCTTAACCCTACTGCTCCTCCTCTTGGGAAGCATCTGGTCCATTGTTCCAGGATCCAGAGCTGGTTCAGTGTCATGCATTCTTGCTTGTGACCTGGTCACAGCAAATACCTCTGCAGGGATGCCCAACATCTCAGCATGAGTCCATAACTCTACTTCAGACCAGGCTGAAGTCTCTAGATCATTGCCCAATAGACATTCTACAGGGAGGTCTGCACTGACTACAACCTTCTTGAGGCCAGTTACCCCTCCCCAGGAGAAATTCACAACTGCCAGACTATGGTTGGTCTGGACATTGCTTGCATTGGTCACCTGGTACATTTCACCCAGGATGATCTGTCCAGGGTCCACTAGGTCCTCTGCCACCATGGTGACACTAGCACCTGTGTCCCTAAATGCCAAAGCCTGTTTGCCATTTATCAAAGGCTGCTGTTTGTACTTGCCCAGATTACTGGGGCTTACTAGGAAGGACATATCAATGTTTCCCTCACAAATCAGCATTGCCTGAGTGGTCACTCTGACTAGGTCAGAATCCACTCCAGAACCCAGGGTCAACCCTACTACACCCTTATTCTGCGTACCACCTCCACCAGTAGCTGAGCTAGGGGGCACAGTTGCCTTAGGGGCAGGAGTGGTGGTGGTTTGGTCTTTGGACTTGGTACAATCAGAAGTCCAGTGCCCTTTCTGTTTACAGAATTTGCACCAGGGCTTCTTTTGGCCTTTTCCCTTGTTGGACTGTGACTCCCCACCAGATGCAGATTTTTGGGGCCCTTGTGAAGACTTCTGGTCTTTTGACTTATCCCCACCTTTCTCAGAGCCTTTAGGATCTTGCTTCTTAGTGTCACCCCCTTGGTTCTGGGTTTTCTGCCTCACCCTGGTTCTGACCCATTTGTCTGCCTTCTTTCCCAATTCTTGGGGAGAGGTCAGATCAGAGTCCACCAGGTACTGATGCAACAACTGGTTCTGGCAATTATTTAGGATCTGTTCTCTCATCATCAGATTATACAATCCCTTGAAATCAGTAACCCTACTGCCAACCAGCCAACCCTCTAGAGCCTTGGTTGCACAATCAACAAAGTCAGTCCAGTCCTGAGTCTGTGCCTTCTGGGTATCTCTGAACTTCAACCTGTACTGCTCAGTGGTTAAGCCAAACCCATCTATCAGTGCACTCTTCAGGACCTCATAATCATCAGCATCCTCCTCTCTAACAGTGAGGAGCTTGTCTCTTCCTTTATCTGAAAAGGAGAGCCACAAGATTGCTGCCCACTGCTTTTGGGGGACCTGCTGTACTCTACAGGCCCTCTCCATAGCAGTTATCCACTTGTGGATATCATCCCCACTCTGGTAGGGAGGAACAACCTTGCTCAGGTTCCTATGGTCAGGAATATATTCTCTGCCTCTAGGGACACTGTTGCTGCCACCAGGGGGTTCTAACCCCTCTTTTCTAGAAGCTCTCTGGATCTCCAGGGCTTCTCTATCCAGTGCCAACTGCTTGGTTCTGAGGGCCACTCTGGCTTCCTCATACTGGAGCAGTTTGCACCTTCTCTCAGAGGAGGTCTCTCTTAAGGAAAAGTATGAGCTCCTCTGCTGGACAAATTCTCTGCCAGAGTGATAAGAGTGGTCAGATTCCCTGGAAGGGGATCTGTTCCTCTCCTCCTCTCTGTCAGTTCTCTTAGGGAGAATTCCTCTGTCCTTTTCAGGCTCCTTGGAGCCTGGCCCTTCAATCACAGAGTCTTGGTCATTCTGATTTTCATCATCTGACCCAGATACTATGACTGACCCACCCACTGATTCAAACCCTTTAGCTCCTAGAGCCAATCTAAGGTCATCTGCTGTCAGCAGATCTATCAGGTGGAGTGTTGAGGGACTCTGTCCTAGTCTCAGGTGTCTGTCAACACACATGGCTCTCAAGTCAGAGAAAGCCATGTCCTTATACTGAGGCTGAGTGGATCCACTGGGTCCACCCTTTAAGGACATTCTAGTGTTGTGCAGTGTTGTACTACCTACACTAGTTTGTGGCCTACTGATCCTAGCTTGAGCTGTGGAAAGGGTGTGCTATCCCTTGGCACACAGCTCTAAGTTCAGTAGAACTTATTGATACTAAGCTTGACTTTATATGTACCTTGAGTACCTATAATGGTTTTCAGTTAGTAATTCAAATAGAGATTTTCTGGTAAAACAATGGCAAGCTGGAATCCCACACGCTGCCCACCAATGTGAGAAGTTGGCCTGGTATATGCTGTTCACTAATTAAAGTGGACACCTTGCACCAGGGCAAATCGACTCTTATGGTAGATAGGTTTAAGACAACCTTTTAAAGAAAGCTATCCTAGTGGTAGCTGTGGAGAGCAGCCTTCAGGCTAAGTCTCGGAGGAATGTAAAGCAGCTTGTTTTACCATATAATCTCTTGAATCACCAAATGAAAAGACACCACACAGGTATATATATCAAATATATATGTATTTATTTCTAAATAACTCTCTACTAATCTCTTTATGAGATTAGAAGACAAACATATGCACAAATCAACGTTTCACAATAAGTTAAGCACAAGATATGGCTGGGGCCCTAGGGGCGTACCAGACCATATACTAAGTAAGAGACTTAGAAACAACGACTTGCAAGGAGACAAGGCCTAGGGCCTTCAGAAGTGCTGGGGCCTCACGAAACCACCCAAGGCAGGTAAGTAAAGGACCCACGGGGGACGCGTGCAGTGTGGATACACAGGCGCGAATCGCCGTTAACTTCAATGGGGCAAGTCGCGGTTGGAAATAAAGAGTTTTAGGATACTTCGGGAGAACCTACAAGCAAGTCACTTACAGGGTAAGTAGTTCTAGGGCCCACACCCACAGGAGCACCGTAGTGCTGGAGTTACCTCACCCAGGGAAGCCGGGTGCACAGGTGTCCTTTGGTGTCGGGTCGCGGCGTCGTTTTCAATGGCGAACAAAGAAGACTTGCTGCTTGCGGGAGCTGAAGAAGTGTCCGGTGGAATCCAAGCCTGGATTCTGAAGAAGGATGACCTGAAAGCAGAGGGGACAGTGTTCAAAGTCACTTGGCAGTGACCCGGGGCAAGGAAGATGGATGCCCACCGTCGTCGGTCGCTTCAGGTCGGTTGCGGGTGCCTTGACTCTTCAGCCACGTGGTCCAGGAGGCGTCGACGACAACCAGGAGCTGGATTCGGTGTGTCCCTCGACGTCTGCAGCTGACTGCGGTGTCGGCAACTCGATCGGAGCCAACAAGCCTTGGCAGCCGCAAGTCTCGGGGAGATGGAGAAAAGTCGATGGCGCAGACCAGCAAGGTCTGTGGAACTCACCCAGCGAGGGTAAGTCAGGGCAGGCCTGGAGCAACCAGGGAAGCCCTTTGGTTTCTTTAAGAAGTCTTCTGGGGACCCACAAGCCGGCGGGCAAGGGATCGCGAAGACACCTCGGGCGGAATCACTCAACAGGGGCCCACGGTCACTCGGGACGGTGTAGGCCTCTGATCTTCGGAGGGATTCCTGCTGGAGGTCGGGACCACACGTTTTCCAAAGCACAAGTTTGTAGAACGTTGTGAAGGGGTTGCACTCGACAATAGTGCACGGTACCCAGGGGTCGCGGTTCCTCGTTACTCGTGGGGTCCACTTGCCTCAGCTTCGCTGGGGACTCACGATGGCCTGGGAGAGGTCAGGAAATCCACTTCTTGGGCTGCAGGGACTTCGGACTCCGGCGGGAGCGGCGTAGTTTGCGACCGTCGTTGTCGTTTTTGGTGCCTGCCAAGCAGGGGAGTCACTCCTTGACTCCAAGGGAGATTCTTCTGTCTTCCAAAGGTAGTGGAACGTCGAAGGGCCAGGATTCTTCTGTAGAGTGTCGTCCAGGGGTTATCTGCTTTGCAATGGCAAGGTTCCCCCTCTTATACTAAAAAGAGGGGATGGACTAGCTCTATGACCCCACCTATGGGAGGGTCAAGGGAGGGGGTGGCTACACCCACTTCCCTTTGTCCAGTTTCGCGCCAGAGCAGGGGCAGGTAGCCCCTGAGCTGGTTTGAACTGGCATATGCACAGAGGAGCCTTCTGCTCCCCCAGTGCAGGACTTCAAAGCACTCTAAGAGTGCACCCACCCAGCCCCAATACACTAAACCCTGTCTGGAAGGTGGTTACACCTCCCTGTGACAGGATGCCTATTGTTGGGCTTCCTCCACTGCGAGTTTCGGTCATCAGCAGGAGGGCAGCCCAGTGTCTGTGACTGGTGGCATCCATTTTGTGATGCCAGGGCTCTTTAGGATTCTACCGCGTTTCCACAGCAGGTACATGTCTTATCCCTCTAGAAGGGTGGAATGCTACCCCCGCCGCCAAGATTGGCGGGGGGTAGTATTCCAAGATGTTTGACACCAAACACGACATGTTTTGATGCAGCCATTCCAAAGTTAGCATTTACCGCGAGGATATAATGCACTTAATAGTATATGGTTTAACCGCATCCACAAACAGCACCAGAGAATAGACTCTGAGAGCTGCAGAGGGGCCCTGCTCAGGCAGAGGCACCCCCTCACATAGAAGCCAAGCACCCTGCCCTCAGGATTGATAGGGCCTGCCTTAGGGGTGACTGATAGGTTTATATGTGTGTGCAGGAGAGATATAGGTAACCTATATCTCAGTGAGGGGTGCTAGCACCACCTCACCCAGGCTGCAGTAGCAGGCCTGTGGTGTCAGATTTAGACTGCTTCCCAGGGGTGGCATAACACATGCTGCAGCCCCTGGTAGGCCTGTGAAGTACCTATGCCCTTGGCACCTAAGGTACCATATACTAGGGACTCATAAGGCACCACAGTATCCAATCACTAGTGCACCTAGAGTGCACTCCATGTCGTTTAGAGAGAACAGAGAGGCTGGGGCCCTGATTGGCAGGGACCCAGCCAGACTATAGCCAGAAACCAGTGCTAACATCAGAAAAAAAGTGGGGGCAACATAAGAGGCAGATCCTACTCTCCTACAGTCTCCATAGACTTTTAAGGGATCATCATGTGTAGAAGCATTGTTTGCCTCCATAGACTTCAATGGGATCATTATGTGTAAAAGCGTTGTTTGCCTCCATTGATGTCAATGGGATCATCATGTGTAAAAGCGTTGTTTGGGGCAAAACCAAAGGGGATGATGGACGGAGTGTTGAACATTGCAAGCACTCACCCCCAGTCAACTGATCTGGGTTTAATCCATCATCATTCTTTAGCTCACTCCGCCACCCCAGTTCAGACATGGCTATATGCAAATCAGTCTGACCCTGTACCTCATGGGAACAGTCCAGCCCGAACTGCCAAGCCATGTCTTCCCTGGACCGGAAACAAGCATCCTGGGACCGGTTTCGGGCTCACAGCCCTCATCAGCCAGGCTATCTTGAATCCAGTGGCAAAATGAGCAAGGGACCCACGTCTGGGCATACCCTGCCAACTTAGGGCGAACAAAGCAAAACCAAAGGGGATGATGGACGGAGTGTTGAACATTGCAAGCACTCACCCCCAGCGTTGTTTGCCTCCATTGATGTCAATGGGATCATCATGTGTAAAAGCGTTGTCTGCCTCCATAGACTTCAATGGGATCATCATGCATAAAAACGTTGTTTGTCTCCATAGACTTTAATGGGATCATCATGTGTAGAAGCGTTGTTTGCCTCCATAGACTTTAATGGGATCATCATGTGTAAAAATGTTGTTTGCCTCCATTGATGTCAATGGGATCATCATGTGTAAAAGCGTTGTTTGCCTCCGTAGACTTCAATGGGATCATCATGTGTAAAAGCGTTGTTTGCCTCTATAGACTTCAATAGGATCATCATGTGTAAAAACGTTGTTTACCTCAATAGACTTCAATGGTGTCATCATGTGTAAAAATGCAGTTTGCCTTTCGTAGAATTCAAAGGGATCATCATGTGTAAAAGCGTTGTTTGCCTCCGTAGACTTCAATGGGATCATCATGTGAAAAAGAGTTGTTTGTCTCCGTAGACTTCAATGGGATCCTCATGTGTAAAAGCGTTGTTTGTCTCCATAGACTACAAAGGGATCATCATGTGTAAAAGCGTTGTCTGCCTCCATAGACTTCAATGGGATCATCATGCATAAAAAAGTTGTTTGTCTTCATAGACTTTAATGGGATCATCATGTGTAGAAGTGTTGTTTGCCTCCATAGACTTCAATGGGATCATCCTGTGTAAAAGCGTTGTTTGTCTCCATTGATGTCAATGGGATCATCATGTTTAAAAGCGTTGTTTGTCTCCATTGATGTCAATGGGATCATCATGTGTAAAAGCATTTTTTGCCTCCATTGATGTCAATGGGATCATAATGTGTAAAAGCGTTGTTTGCCTTCATAGACTTCAATGGGATCATCATGCATAAAAACGTTGTTTGTCTCCATAGACCTTAATGGGATCATCGTGTGTAGAAGCGTTGTTTGCCTCCAGACACTTCAATGGGATCATCGTGCATAAAAACGTTGTTTGTCTCCATAGACCTTAATGGGATCATCATGTGTAGAAGCGTTGTTTGCCTCCAGACACTTTAATGGGATCATTATGTGTAAAAGCGTTGTTTGCCTCCGTAGACTTCAATGGGATCATTATGTGTAAAATCGTTGTTTGCCTCCATTGATGTCAATGGGATCATCATGCATAAAAACGTTGTTTGTCTCCATAGACCTTAATGGGATCATCATGTGTAGAAGCGTTGTTTGCCTCCAAACACTTCAATGGGATCATCATGCATAAAAACGTTGTTTGTCTCCATAGACTTTAAAGGGATCATCATGTGTAGAAGCGTTGTTTGCCTCCATTGATGTCTATGTGATCATCATGTGTAAAATGCTGTTTGCCTCCATAGACTTTAATGGGATCATCATGCATAAAAACGTTATTTGTCTCCATAGACTTTAATGGGATCATCATGTGTAGAAACGTTGTTTGCCTCCATAGACTTCAATGGAATCATCATGCGTAAAAAACATTGTTTGCCTCCATAGACTTCAATGGGATCATCATGCATAAAAACGTTGTTTGTCTCCATAAAATGTAATTGGATCATCATGTGTAGAAGCGTTGTTTACCTCCATAGACTTCAATGGGATCATCATGCATAAAAACATTGTTTGCCTCCATATACTTCAATGGGATCATCATGAATAAAAACGTTGTTTGTCTCCATAGACTTTAATGGGATCATCATGTGTAAAAGCATTGTTTGCCTCCGTAGACTTCTGTTTGCCTCCATAGACTTCAATGGGATCATCATTTGTAAAAGAGTTTTTTGATTCCATTGATGTCAATGGGATCATCATGTGTAAAAGCGTTTTTTGCCTCCATTGATGTCAATGGGATCATAATGTGTAAAAGCGTTGTTTGCCTTCATAGACTTCAATGGGATCATCATGCATAAAAACGTTGTTTGTCTCCATAGACCTTAATGGGATCATCGTGTGTAGAAGCGTTGTTTGCCTCCAGACACTTCAATGGGATCATCATGCATAAAAATGTTGTTTGCCTCCATAGACCTTAATGGGATCATCATGTGTAAAAGCATTGTTTGCCTCCATAGACTTCTGTTTGCCTCCATAGACTTCAATGGGATCATCATTTGTAAAAGAGTTTTTTGATTCCATTGATGTTAATGGGATGATCATGTGTAAAAGCATTGTTTGCCTCCGTAGACTTCAAAGGAATCATCATGTGTAAAAATGTTGTTTCACTCCATTGACTTCAATAGGATCATCATATGTAAAAGCGTTGTTTGCCTCCATAGACTTTAATGGGATCATCATGCAAAAAAGTTTTTTTTGCCTCCATGGACTTCAATGGGATCATCATGTGTAAAAGCGTTGTTTGCCTCCATAGACTTCAATGGGATCATCATGCATAAAAACGTTGTTTGTCTCCATAGACTTTAATGGGATCATCATGTGTAGAAGCGTTGTTTGCCTCCATAGACTTCACTGGGATCATTATGTGTAAAAGCGTTGTTTGCCTCCATTGATGTCAATGGGATCATCATGTGTAAAAGCGTTGTTTGCCTCCATTGATGTCAATGGGATCATCATGTGTAAAAGCGTTGTCTGCCTCCATAGACTTCAATGGGATTATCATGCATAAAAACGTTGTTTATCTCCATAGACTTTAATGGGATCATCATGTGTAGAAGTGTTGTTTGCCTCCATAGACTTCAATGGGATCATTATGTGTAAAAACGTTGTTTGCCTCCATTGATGTCAATGGGATCATCATGTGTAAAAGCGTTGTTTGTCTCCATTGATGTCAATGGGATCATCATGTGTAAAAGCGTTTTTTGCCTCCATTGATGTCAATGGGATCATAATGTGTAAAAGCGTTGTTTGCCTTCATAGACTTCAATGGGATCATCATGCATAAAAACGTTGTTTGTCTCCATAGACCTTAATGGGATCATCATGTGTAGAAGCGTTGATTGCCTCCATAGACTTTAATGGGATCATCATGCATAAAAACGTTGTTTGTCTCCATAGACTTTAAAGGGATCATCATGTGTAGAAGCATTGTTTGCCTCCATAGACTTCAATGGGATCATTATGTGTAAAAGCGTTGTTTGCCTCCATTGATGTCAATGGGATCATCATGTGTAAAAGCGTTGTTTGGGGCAAAACCAAAGGGGATGATGGACGGAGTGTTGAACATTGCAGGCACTCACCCCCAGTCAACTGATCTGGGTTTAATCCATCATCATTCTTTAGCTCACTCCGCCACCCCAGTTCAGACATGGCAATATGCAAATCAGTCTGACCCTGTGCCTCATGGGAACAGTCCAGCCCGAACTGCCAAGCCATGTCTTCCCTGGACCGGAAACAAGCATCCTGGGACCGGTTTCGGGCTCACAGCCCTCATCAGCCAGGCTATCTTGAATCCAGTGGCAAAGTGAGCAAGGGACCCACGTCTGGGCATACCCTGCCAACTTAGGGCGAACAAAGCAAAACCAAAGGGGATGATGGACGGAGTGTTGAACATTGCAAGCACTCACCCCCAGCGTTGTTTGCCTCCATTGATGTCAATGGGATCATCATGTGTAAAAGTGTTGTCTGCCTCCATAGACTTCAATGGGATCATCATGCATAAAAACGTTGTTTGTCTCCATAGACTTTAATGGGATCATCATGTGTAGAAGCGTTGTTTGCCTCCATAGACTTTAATGGGATCATCATGTGTAAAAATGTTGTTTGCCTCCATTGATGTCAATGGGATCATCATGTGTAAAAGCGTTGTTTGCCTCCGTAGACTTCAATGGGATCATCATGTGTAAAAGCGTTGTTTGCCTCTATAGACTTCAATAGGATCATCATGTGTAAAAACGTTGTTTACCTCAATAGACTTCAATGGTGTCATCATGTGTAAAAATGCAGTTTGCCTTTCGTAGACTTCAAAGGGATCATCATGTGTAAAAGCATTGTTTGCCTCCATAGACTTCTGTTTGCCTCCATAGACTTCAATGGGATCATCATTTGTAAAAGAGTTTTTGATTCCATTGATGTTAATGGGATGATCATGTGTAAAAGCATTGTTTGCCTCCGTAGACTTCAAAGGAATCATCATGTGTAAAAATGTTGTTTCACTCCATTGACTTCAATAGGATCATCATATGTAAAAGCTTTGTTTGCCTCCATAGACTTTAATGGGATCATCATGCAAAAAAGTTTTTTTTGCCTCCATGGACTTCAATGGGATCATCATGTGTAAAAGCGTTGTTTGCCTCCATAGACTTCAATGGGATCATCATGCATAAAAACGTTGTTTGTCTCCATAGACTTTAATGGGATCATCATGTGTAGAAGCGTTGTTTGCCTCCATAGACTTCACTGGGATCATTATGTGTAAAAGCGTTGTTTGCCTCCATTGATGTCAATGGGATCATCATGTGTAAAAGCGTTGTTTGCCTCCATTGATGTCAATGGGATCATCATGTGTAAAAGCGTTGTCTGCCTCCATAGACTTCAATGGGATTATCATGCATAAAAACGTTGTTTATCTCCATAGACTTTAATGGGATCATCATGTGTAGAAGTGTTGTTTGCCTCCATAGACTTCAATGGGATCATTATGTGTAAAAACGTTGTTTGCCTCCATTGATGTCAATGGGATCATCATGTGTAAAAGCGTTGTTTGTCTCCATTGATGTCAATGGGATCATCATGTGTAAAAGCGTTTTTTGCCTCCATTGATGTCAATGGGATCATAATGTGTAAAAGCGTTGTTTGCCTTCATAGACTTCAATGGGATCATCATGCATAAAAACGTTGTTTGTCTCCATAGACCTTAATGGGATCATCATGTGTAGAAGCGTTGATTGCCTCCATAGACTTTAATGGGATCATCATGCATAAAAACGTTGTTTGTCTCCATAGACTTTAAAGGGATCATCATGTGTAGAAGCATTGTTTGCCTCCATAGACTTCAATGGGATCATTATGTGTAAAAGCGTTGTTTGCCTCCATTGATGTCAATGGGATCATCATGTGTAAAAGCGTTGTTTGGGGCAAAACCAAAGGGGATGATGGACGGAGTGTTGAACATTGCAGGCACTCACCCCCAGTCAACTGATCTGGGTTTAATCCATCATCATTCTTTAGCTCACTCCGCCACCCCAGTTCAGACATGGCAATATGCAAATCAGTCTGACCCTGTGCCTCATGGGAACAGTCCAGCCCGAACTGCCAAGCCATGTCTTCCCTGGACCGGAAACAAGCATCCTGGGACCGGTTTCGGGCTCACAGCCCTCATCAGCCAGGCTATCTTGAATCCAGTGGCAAAGTGAGCAAGGGACCCACGTCTGGGCATACCCTGCCAACTTAGGGCGAACAAAGCAAAACCAAAGGGGATGATGGACGGAGTGTTGAACATTGCAAGCACTCACCCCCAGCGTTGTTTGCCTCCATTGATGTCAATGGGATCATCATGTGTAAAAGTGTTGTCTGCCTCCATAGACTTCAATGGGATCATCATGCATAAAAACGTTGTTTGTCTCCATAGACTTTAATGGGATCATCATGTGTAGAAGCGTTGTTTGCCTCCATAGACTTTAATGGGATCATCATGTGTAAAAATGTTGTTTGCCTCCATTGATGTCAATGGGATCATCATGTGTAAAAGCGTTGTTTGCCTCCGTAGACTTCAATGGGATCATCATGTGTAAAAGCGTTGTTTGCCTCTATAGACTTCAATAGGATCATCATGTGTAAAAATGTTGTTTACCTCAATAGACTTCAATGGTGTCATCATGTGTAAAAATGCAGTTTGCCTTTCGTAGACTTCAAAGGGATCATCATGTGTAAAAGCGTTGTTTGCCTCCGTAGACTTCAATGGGATCATCATGTGAAAAAGCGTTGTTTGTCTCCGTAGACTTCAATGGGATCCTCATGTGTAAAAGCGTTGTTTGTCTCCATAGACTACAAAGGGATCATCATGTGTAAAAGCGTTGTCTGCCTCCATAGACTTCAATGGGATCATCATGCATAAAAACGTTGTTTGTCTTCATAGACTTTAATGGGATCATCATGTGTAGAAGTGTTGTTTGCCTCCATAGACTTCAATGGGATCATCCTGTGTAAAAGCGTTGTTTGTCTCCATTGATGTCAATGGGATCATCATGTTTAAAAGCGTTGTTTGTCTCCATTGATGTCAATGGGATCATCATGTGTAAAAGCGTTTTTTGCCTCCATTGATGTCAATGGGATCATAATGTGTAAAAGCGTTGTTTGCCTTCATAGACTTCATTGGGATCATCATGCATAAAAACGTTGTTTGTCTCCATAGACCTTAATGGGATCATCGTGTGTAGATGCGTTGTTTGCCTCCAGACACTTCAATGGGATCATCATGCATAAAAACGTTATTTGTCTCCATAGACCTTAATGGGATCATCATGTGTAGAAGCGTTGTTTGCCTCCAGACACTTTAATGGGATCATTATGTGTAAAAGCGTTGTTTGCCTCCGTAGACTTCAATGGGATCATTATGTGTAAAATCGTTGTTTGCCTCCATTGATGTCAATGGGATCATCATGCATAAAAACGTTGTTTGTCTCCATAGACCTTAATGGGATCATAATGTGTAGAAGCGTTGTTTGCCTCCAAACACTTCAATGGGATCATCATGCAAAAAACCTTGTTTGTCTCCATAGACTTTAAAGGGATCATCATGTGTAGAAGCGTTGTTTGCCTCCATTGATGTCTATGTGATCATCATGTGTAAAATGCTGTTTGCCTCCATAGACTTTAATGGGATCATCCTGTGTAGAAGCGTTGTTTGCCTCCATAGACTTCAATGGGATCATCATGCGTAAAAAACATTGTTTGCCTCCATAGACTTCAATGGGATCATCATGCATAAAAACGTTGTTTGTCTCCATAAAATGTAATTGGATCATCATGTGTAGAAGCGTTGTTTGCCTCCATAGACTTCAATGGGATCATCATGCATAAAAACATTGTTTGCCTCCATATACTTCAATGGGATCATCATGAATAAAAACGTTGTTTGTCTCCATAGACTAATGGGATCATCATGTGTAGAAGCGTTGTTTGCCTCCATAGACTTCAATGGGATCATCATGCATAAAAAACATTGTTTGCCTCCATAGATTTCAATGGGATCATCATGCATAAAAGCATTGTTTGCCTCCGTAGACTTCAAAGGGATCATCAAGTGTAGAAGCGTTGTTTGCCTCCATAGACTTTAATGGGATCATCATGTGTAAAAATGTTGTTTGCCTCCATTGATGTCAATGGGATCATCTTGTGTAAAAGCTTTGTTTGCCTCCGTAGACTTCAATGGGATCATCATGTGTAAAAGCGTTGTTTGCCTCTATAGACTTCAATAGGATCATCATGTGTAAAAACGTTGTTTACCTCAATAGACTTCAATGGTGTCATCTTGTGTAAAACGCAGTTTGCCTTCCGTAGACTTCAAAGGGATCATCATATGTAAAAGCGTTGTTTGCCTCCGTAGACTTCAATGGGATCATCATGTGTAAAAGCGTTGTTTGTCTCCATAGGCTACAAAGGTATCATCATGTGTAAAAGCGTTGTTTGCCTCCGTAGACTTCAATGGGATCATCATGTGTAAAAGCGTTGTTTGCCTCCGTAGACTTCAATGAGATCATCATGGGTAAAAGCGTTGTTTGCCTCTGTAGACTTCAAAGGGATCATCATGTGTAGAAGCGTTGTTTGCCTCCATAGACTTTAATTGGGTCATCATGTGTAAAAATGTTGTTTGCCTCCATTGATGTCAATGGGATCATCATGTGTAAAAGCATTGTTTGCCTCCGTAGACTTCAATGGGATCATCATGTGTAAAAGCGTTGTTTGCCTCTATAGACTTCAATAGGATCATCATGTGTAAAAACGTTGTTTACCTCAATAGACTTCAATGGTGTCATGTGTAAAAACGCAGCTTGCCTTCCGTAGACTTCAAAGGGATCATCATGTGTAAAAGCGTTGTTTGCCTCCGTAGACTTCAATGGGATCATCATCATCTGTAAAAGCAGTGTTTGCCTCCGTAGACTTCAATGGGATCATCATGTGTAAAAGCGTTGTTTGTCTCCATAGACTTCAATGGGATCATCATGTGTAAAAGCGTTGTTTGCCTCCGTAGACTTCAAAGGGATCATCATGCATAAAAGCGTTGTTTGCCTCCGTAGACTTCAAAGGGATCATGATGTGTAAAAGCATAGTTTGCCTCCGTAGACTTAAATGGGATCATCATATGTAAAAGCATTGTTTGCCTCCGTAGACTTCAAAGGGATCATCCTGTGTAAAAGCGTTGTTTGCCTCCGTAGACTTCAAAGGGATCATCATGTGTAAAAGCATTGTTTGCCTCCGTAGACTTCAATGGGATCATCATGTGTAAAAGCGTTGTTTGCCTCCATTGATGTCAATGGGATCATCATGTGTAAAAGCGTTGTTTGCCTCCATTGATGGCAATGGGATCATCATGTGTAAAAACGTTGTTTGCCTCCGTAGACTTCAATGGGATCATCATGCATAAAAATGCAGTTTGCCTTCCGTAGACTTCAATGGGATCATTATGCATAAAAACGCAGTTTGCCTTCAGTAGGCTTCAATGGGATCATCATGTGAAAAAGCGCTGTTTGCCTCCGTAGAATTCAATGGGATCATCATGTGTAAAAGCGTTGTTTGCCTCCATAGACTTCAATGGGATCATCATGTGTAGAAGCGTTGTTTGCCTCCATAGACTTCAATGGGATCATCATGCATAAAAAACATTGTTTGCCTCCATAGACTTCAATGGGATCATCATGCATAAAAGCGTTGTTTGCCTCCATAGACTTTAATGGGATCATCATGTGTAAAAATGTTGTTTGCCTCCATTGATGTCAATGGGATCATCTTGTGTAAAAGCTTTGTTTGCCTCCGTAGACTTCAATGGGATCATCATGTGTAAAAGCGTTGTTTGCCTCTATAGACTTCAATAGGATCATCATGTGTAAAAACGTTGTTTACCTCAATAGACTTCAATGGTGTCATCATGTGTAAAAACGCAGTTTGCCTTCCGTAGACTTCAAAGGGATCATCATATGTAAAAGCGTTGTTTGCCTCCGTAGACTTCAATGGGATCATCATGTGTAAAAGCGTTGTTTGTCTCCATAGGCTACAAAGGGATCATCATGTGTAAAAGCGTTGTTTGCCTCCGTAGACTTCAATGGGATCATCATGTGTAAAAGCGTTGTTTGCCTCCGTAGACTTCAATGCGATCATCATGTGTAAAAGCGTTGTTTGCCTCCATAGACTTCAATGGGATCATCATGTGTAAAAGCGTTGTTTGCCTCTGTAGTCTTCAAAGGGATCATCAAGTGTAGAAGCGTTGTTTGCCTCCATAGACTTTAATGGGATCATCATGTGTAAAAATGTTGTTTGCCTCAATTGATGTCAATGGGATCATCATGTGTAAAAGCGTTGTTTGCCTCCGTAGACTTCAATGGGATCATCATGTGTAAAAGCGTTGTTTGCCTCTATAGACTTCAATAGGATCATCATGTGTAAAAACGTTGTTTACCTCAATAGACTTCAATGGTGTCATGTGTAAAAACGCAGTTTGCCTTCCGTAGTCTTCAAAGGGATCATCATGTGTAAAAGCGTTGTTTGTCTCCGTAGACTTCAATGGGATCATCATGTGTAAAAGCGTTGTTTGCCTCCGTAGACTTCAATGGGATCATCATGTGTAAAAGCAGTGTTTGCCTCCGTAGACTTCAATGGGATCATCATGTGTAAAAGCGTTGTTTGCCTCCATAGACTTCAATGGGATCATCATGCATAAAAACATTGTTTGCCTCCATAGACTTCAAAGGGATCATCATGCATAAAAGCGTTGTTTGCCTCCGTAGACTTCAAAGGGATCATCATGTGTAAAAGCATTGTTTGCCTCCGTAGACTTAAATGGGATCATCATATGTAAAAGCATTGTTTGCCTCCGTAGACTTCAAAGGGATCATCATGTGTAAAAGCGTTGTTTGCCACCGTAGACTTCAAAGGGATCATCATGTGTAAAAGCATTGTTTGCCTCCGTAGACTTCAATGGGATCATCATGTGTAAAAACGTTGATTGCCTCGGTAGACTTCAATAGGATCATCATGTGTAAAAGCGTTGTTTGCCTCCATTGATGTCAATGGGATCATCATGTGTAAAAGCGTTGTTTGCCTCCATTGATGTCAATGGGATCATCATGTGTAAAAACGTTGTTTTCCTCCGTAGACTTCAATGGGATCATCATGCATAAAAATGCAGTTTGCCTTCCGTAGACTTCAATAGGATCATTATGCATAAAAACGCAGTTTGCCTTCCGTAGGCTTCAATGGGATCATCATGTGAAAAAGCGTTGTTTGCCTCCGTAGAATTCAATGGGATCATCATGTGTAAAAGCGTTGTTTGCCTCCATGGACTTCAATGGGATCATCATGTGTAGAAGCGTTGTTTGCCTCCATAAACTTCAATGGAATCATCATGTGTAAAAGCGTTGTTTGCCTCCGTAGACTTCAATGGGATCATCATGTGTAAAAGCGTTGTTTGCCTCCGTAGACTTCAAAGGGATCATCATGTGTAGAAGCGTTGTTTGCCTCCATAGACTTTAATGGGATCATCATGTGTAAAAATGTTGTTTGCCTCCATTGATGTCAATGGGATTATCATGTGTAAAAGCGTTGTTTGCCTCCGTAGACTTCAATGGGATCATCATGTGTAAAAGCGTTGTTTGCCTCTATAGACTTCAATAGGATCATCATGTGTAAAACGTTGTTTACCTCAATAGACTTCAATGGTGTCATCATGTGTAAAAACGCAGTTTGCCTTCCGTAGACGTCAACGGGATCATCATGTGTAAAAGCGTTGTTTGCCTCCGTAGACTTCAATGGTACCATCATGTGTAAAAGCGTTGTTTGTCTCAATAGACTACAAAGGGATCACCATGTGTAAAAGCATTGTTTGCCTCCGTAGACTTCAATGGGATCATCATGTGTAAAAGCATTGTTTGCCTCCGTAGACTTCAAAGGGATCATCATGTGTAAAAGCGTTGTTTGCCTCCGTAGACTTCAAAGGGATCATCATGTGTAAAAGCATTGTTTGCCTCCGTAGACTTCAATGGGATCATCATGTGTAAAAACGTTGATTGCCTCTGTAGACTTCAATAGGATCATCATGTGTAAAAGCGTTGTTTGCCTCCTTTGATGTCAATGGGGTCATCATGTGTAAAAGCGTTGTTTGCCTCCATTGATGTCAATGGGATCATCATGTGTAAAAACGTTGTTTGCCTCCGTAGACTTCAATGGGATCATCATGCATAAAAATGCAGTTTGCCTTCTGTAGACTTCAATGGGATCATTATGCATAAAAACGCAGTTTGCCTTCCGTAGGCTTCAATGGGATCATCATGTGAAAAAGCGTTGTTTGCCTCCGTAGAATTCAATGGGATCATCATGTGTAAAAGCGTTATTTGCCTCCATAGACTTCAATGGGATCATCATGTGTAGAAGCGTTGTTTGCCTCCATAGACTTCAATGGGATCATCATGACTAAAAGCGTTGTTTGCATCCATAGACTTCAATGGGATCATCATGAGTAAAAGCGTTGTTTGCCTCCATAGACTTCAATGGGATCATCATGAGTAAAAGCGTTGTTTGCCTCCATAGACTTCAATGCGATCATCATGTGTAAAAGCGTTGTTTGCCTCCATAGACTTCAATGGGATCATCATGAGTAAAAGCGTTGTTTGCCTCCATAGAATTCAATGGGATCATCATGAGTAAAAGCGTTATTTGCCTCCATAAACTTCAATGGGATCATCATGTGTAGAAGCGTTGTTTGCCTCCATAGAATTCAATGGGATCATCATGAGTAAAAGCGTTATTTTCCTCCATAGACTTCAATGGGATCATCATGTGTAAAAGCGTTGTTTGCCTCCATAGACTTCAATGCGATCATCATGTGTAAAAGCGTTGTTTGCCTCCATAGACTTCAATGGGATCATCATGTGTAAAAGCGTTGTTTGCCTCTGTAGACTTCAATGGGATCCTCATGTGTAAAAGCGTTGTTTGTCTCCATAGACTTCAAAGGGATCATCATGTGTAAAAGCGTTGTTTGCCTCCGTAGAATTCAATGGGATCATCATGTTTAAAAACGTTGTTTGCCTCCATAAAAGGCAATGGGACCATCATGTGTAAAAAATGTGTTTGCCTCTATAGACTTCAATGGGACCATCATGTGTATAAGGTTTGTTTTCCTCCATAGACTTCAATGGGACATTCATGTGTAAAAACATTGTTTGACTCCATAGACTTCAATAGGACCATCATGTGTAACAGCGTTGTTTGCCTCCAAAGACTTCAATAGGATCATCATGTCTAAAAACATTGTTTGCCTCCATAGACCTCAATGGGATCATCATGTGTAAAAGTTAAAACATTGTTTGCCTCCTCAGACTTCAATGGGATCATTATGTGTAAAAATGTTGTTTGCCTCCATAGACTTCAATGCAATGATCATCATGTGTAAAAACATTGTTTGCTTCCATAGACTTCAAGAGGATTATCTCTCACTTGCGGCTGACTTCACCCACCTTGGACGGACAATATGGGAGTGCTACGGAACGTCCACTATGCAGTGAGCGTGCTGGGGAGTGGTGGCTGCCATCTTCGCATGCTTGGCATCTGCATAACACCTTTCCTTCTGTACTGCTAAGAAATCAAAATGGCTGCAATTGTGCTCCACAATGCCTGGCATGATAATTACAGTGTAATTTAATCTGAAATATTACATACATCTGTCACAGTGTGACCTTGGACCTATTTTACGATGCCCAAATATTCGCCCACAGTGAACTTCAGATGTTCAGTCATATGTGCATGTTTACCAGAGCTGATAACACCCAAAGAGGCTCAATAAAAGTTTATTTGTTTGGCTGCTGGTGTTGGCAAAGGCTTGTCATTTCCACGGCCTGTTAGAGTAAACAGGCAGGCAGCCATAAGCTGTATCCATCTGAATAATCTGCATTGATTTATCTCAGCCAATTATTTTATTTTATTCTATTGCTAAGATTGTTGAAGTGCAAAACCACCCTTTAGACATCATAGGGGTGTCACGATTAGATGATATACAACACTCCCTGTTAGTGAAATATAGTCTTCGTAGCAGACACACAAACAACTCTTAACATAATCAATAAAAAAACATGAATAACATAACTTACCATCTCAGTACATGACCTAGAAGTACCCACTTTCAAGTTTTTATTCTGTGAGAGAAGATATCCGAGGTGTGGTATGGGATGTCTGTATCATCTATAACTTTAGGGTCAGGCATTCAGGCACAGGTCAAGCAGCAATATTCAACCCACGTGCCTTCCACATGTGGCTTTCCAGGTCATTCTTAAATTCCAAAAAGTCTAGTTTTCCATGAAGCAGCATGGCATCCCAGAGACAAAACTCTTCATGCAGGAAGATAATCAGAAAACATTGGTATCTTGGAGGGAGTAGGAACTTGGTGACCTTGAAGCTGTACTTTAGTGCGTAGACTCAGAATGTGTCCAAGCACCTGTTTCTCCTGAAATTGCACTGCCTGCAGCAAATACTAGGAAACACAGAGCAGTTATTGTCTAATCATGTTTCCAGACTCTACTGTCTACAGCTCTAAGACTAGGGGCCCAATTCCGATCTCGCTAGGAAAGCCCTCCATACGACTCGGATCCAGAGGGCTTTCCGAGCGAAACGTGCTTTGGGAGTCCGACCGAGCGAGTACGATGCATCCGTATGCTTACGGACTCAGTTCGCTCGGACTCCCATTGATCTCTATGGGAGCCTGTGTACCAATGCGTACACAGGCTCCCATAGCAAAAAGGGGTGGGTGGGGAAAAACGTACACCCTGTGGCGGGCACCCCATGGTGCCTGCCACACTGTGCGTGCTTGGATCAGGGGGACCCATGGACACCCCCGTGACAGATTCGGAGGGCCCCGGGTGAGGGGGGGCCTGCTACGGCCCTCAAAGTACGATTCCGACAGCCGTTTCATCTCGCTGAGACCGAGTCGATGCAGCTGTACGAATCGTGCATCGTACTCGCTCGATCGGAATCTGGCCCCATTGCGCTGCACGATTCGGCTACGAACGAGTTGTACGGCCAGGATCGGGTTCGGAAATGATTCGGTCGCCGCATACGCGATCTTCACATCGTACTTGGTTGTTCGGACCTGTGTACGATTCGGACAGAAACAAGGGCTACGAATCGGATCCGGGAAAGCCAAATCCGATTTGGAGGCCTTCCAAACGACATCGGAATCGGGCCCTAACTTGGAGGTTTAGGTTTTATGACTCAATGTATGTGCTAAAAGCAGTATGGTTTCAGCAAAACCGGCAAACAAACCCTTTCTAGGCCTGCACATGGACACTGAAGATGTCCCTGATAAGGCACTTGGGGCCAGATGAACGACCCTTGTCTGCGGCCGCAAACGGGAGATCCTCCCGTTTGCGACTGCAAAAAAGGGTAATGGCATGTACAAATACTCTTTTGCGAGTCACTGACTCGCAAAATAGCATTTGCGACTCTCGCTATTAGGAAGGGGCGTCCCTTCCTAATAGTGAGTCACCATGCTATGTACTATTGTTTTGCGACCACATTTGCTGCCGCAAAACACTTGGGGGCATATTTACAAGCCCCTTGCGCCACTTTTGCGCCGCCGTTGCGTCACGCATGTGACGCAGCGGCGACGCAAACCATGCGCCGCGTTGCGCTATATTAACAACGTGACGCATCTAGGGAGATGCGTCACGTAGTAAACCCCTGCGCCACATGAAACTTGCGTCAGGTTTCATGTGGGCGTACCGGCGCAGGGGGGGGCATTCCGGCGCAGGTACGCCTCGGAAAAGTGACGTAGTGAAATCTACAAGATTTCACGCAGTCACCTTTCCGACGCTGGTGCGCCAAATCCTTACGCCTGCTTCAAGCAGGCGTAAGGATTGACGCACCATGTTAGGGATAGGGAAGGTTGGGACAGTGCTGGAGTTGCGTCGCGCTTGCGACACGACTTCAGCACTGCGCCAACCTTCCGCCGGCAGATGCGATACGCATCTGCTTATCCTTGCGCCACGATGCGCCGCATTGTAAATGCGGCGCATCGGACGTGGCGCAAGGGTAATCTTGCGTGACGCATTTTCCCTGGCGCATCCCTGCTGATATGCAGGGATGCGCCAGGGAACGTAAATATGCCCCTTGCAGTTTACCACCTACTTCAAGTAGGTGGTAAACCACTCGCAAACAGGAAGGGGTCCCCAGGGGACCACTTCCCCTTTGTCAATGGGTGCATAAATATTTTATAAGCAGTCAGTGGTCCCAGGGACCACTGCCTGCCCTAAAAAATGAAACTGAAAAGTTTAATTTTTCTTTTTAAAGGCATCCCGTTTTCCTTCAAGGAAAACGAGCTGCATTTTTTTTAAAACTGCTTTATTTAAAAACAGTGCCAGACATGGTGGTCTGCTGACCCCAACAGGCCACCATTCCTGGGAGTGCTAGCCATTCCCAATGGGGTCGCAAATTGCATGAGCCTCATTAATATTCATGAGGCATGCAATTTGCGACCCCATTGGGAATCGCAAACAGTGTCTGAGACACTGTTGTACATCCCAATTGCGAGTCGCGAATTGCGAGTTGCAAATGCGACGCAAATTGCAAGAAGCAAATTGATGGGTCGTACATATGGCCCTTGATCGTTCTGATTGAGAGTATGTGGTTCATACAGGCATGCTGCTTTTCAGACCATCATCAAGTAAACCTGGGTATAGGAGTGTCAGGTGTAGTGTTTTATGGGAGGACGTTGATTCTGGTGGAACTCATGTGCACAGTGAACTGATATCAGAGCGTTGACAAAACAAAGCTCTGCAACACTCTCAGTGAATGAGGATGCCATTATTAAGGTTCTGCTTGCCCTGGACAGAAATACTGCTCAGAGTTCAGCTGTGAACCTGCTGGCCACTACATAACAACATACAGTGAAGAGTGAGCTAGGGTCCCATAATGAGAATGAGGTAGGTCCAGGAGGTCCACCAACCTTGCAGGTGGTTGGATGTGTATATTAGGTGGCAAAGCATGGTTCGAGTCGATCATAACAGGAGCTTAAAATCACAGAAAAGAGCTTAAATTTAGCGGCTGCACCTTTTCTGTTTGACCACGGAGGGTGTCAAAGTAGTAAAGGTGCAGCAAAATCTGGTGTTTTCCACTTTCTACTGAAAAGCACACCCTTGGTGGTGATTTATCAGTATTAATCGGTTTTAACTGAAACCTGGAAACCCTATTGTTAACTCATTGAGCTTTTCCAGCAATATCTGGCTTCTGTCGTTTTTGAAACAACAGAGAATACTTACTTTAAGAATTTCCCTCCTATGTCAGGACTTGATAGGGTCACCGACCTCAAGGAGAATGACGGTCACATCAAAAAGAGGGTGACAAACAGGGTAGGACTGAAAGGACTTGACAGCCATTTGGTGAAGGGCCATGGTGGTAGGAATGCCTTTTGACTGACCAAGCTTTGAAAATATGTCCACAGCCAGTCCCAGATGACTGTGCAGGGGGAAAAGGCCAAGTGGAATACATCTTTATCAGAGGGGATGTGAGGGGAGGTCTGGAACCAGGACGACAGCTCCCCGTATTTCAGCTATGACGGCCCGGGCAACGAGGGAGGGAAAGAGTTAACTAAAGCAACTCCCTCCTCCTCACAGGAAGAAGGAAGCGTCAGGGAGGCAGATAACGAATGGGGATCAATGAAGCGGCCGGAAGAGGAGGGACTGACAGCACGTAAGAGGACTGGAGCAGAGGAAGAGGCGACGGCGTGGAAGAACCCGGAAGACGCGGAGCTGAGGATGAGACCGGAGTACAAGGACTCAGGAGAGGAACTGCCAAAGAACCGGGAGAAAAATACCGCGGGAGAGGCAGAGACCGGGGAAGACGTGGAACGCTGGTGTGAGGACTGGTGGACGCCCTCCGGAGATTGCCTTGAAGCCGCCGCAACTCAGGAGAGTTGCGGCAGACGCGGTGACTGCTACGGACAGGGGTAGACAAATGAGGGGGCTGCTAAGAGTGGTGAGAGAGGGGACCGAAAAGGAGTTCATATTTTATTTGGTTAAAAGGTGCTAAGCAAACACTGACGCCACCTGTTTAAAGGAAGACACCACCCTGCATGCATAAGTGCACCCTTTTCTTTCATACTCGGGTCGAAAAGGATTATGTTGTTTTTTCTTTTAAAGTAGAAATAGCTCGCATGTTTTCTGCGCGTTCATTGTTCTGGAGAGTATTCATTCACTAAAGAAACATCCTTGCAATATAATACTGAGTGTATCATCCCTTTATTTCAGTTCATGTATATGGTGAAGTATGAGGAGATAGTAGTTTTCCCTCCTCCCCCAAGGAGACAGTACCTGAATGTTCTACTTTTCCCTTACTTTATGGTCTTTTGGGGATAAGACTGTTTTGGAAGTCCCCAGGGTATCTTCCAGACTGGCGCTAGTTATTTCTTTCCATCCCTCTCCACCTATACACCGGGTGTGGTGATGGTACTTCATACTTAAGACAGGGACATTCCACTTACCGCTGTTTTCTTCTCTTTGGAGAGACTCCGGGGTTACGCCACCCTGACCACACTGGGCAAAGGTCCTAGAAGACGAAGAGAAAGAAGAATAAAGAAAAGAACGACCTAAGGAGAGTCCTTATCCTTAAGTTTGATGGACTTTACTACCTTATACAACTAATCAATAAAAAGTTAGTGAAAATTGAGCCACATATCAAGCCTCTTAGATTTTGTTTCTGCCCATCCCTCCAACAGGGGTCCTGTTGCATCGTCTCCTTACCTGTGTCCTGTACTTTCTGTGCAGCAGTACAGGGTGTGCAGTCACTGCAATGCATTTATTTATGGTCAAGATCTAGATTACACCAGGGGGCTCAAATTTGGAGTCACATGGAACGGTTTCCTCCAAGGTTTGTCCCAACGGATAAGAGAAAGATGAGAGAAAAAATATCCTGGGCAGAAGCAGTATTAGGCATGTTGGCTTTAGAGATGGTAGGCTGTAAGGCTGAAAGTCCCTGACACAAATCCCTGTGTCCTCTTGCACCATGTTTCATCACTCATGCTCCCTGGGAATGTTTCCTGCACAGAAGATCATGGACGTCAATTCACCAAAATGCCAGGGATAGCGGAAGTGACATCACACGCCCTTTGATCTCAGCTTTCACTTACACACACATACTTACACTTACACACAAATTCACACATATACACTCTCTCACACATAAACACTCTCACCCACAAGCACACACACAACATACATTTAAGGCATTTTTACTTACCTCAGCTGCCATGGAAGGGCATATTCCAGCTTATTGAACTCTATGTTCATTACACTATTAGTGAATAATATACTTTATTTATTCACTATTAGTGTAATAAACAAATTGACAGAAAATAAAGTGAGTGGATCCCCAGCTGCCCTTGTGTTCCTGGCACTGAGTTTGCCACCTCTGAGGCCAGGGGTCGCAAAGGCAGTGCTAGGGGCAGCAAAGGTCAAGCCAGGGGTCGCAGCTGCGACCCCTGGCGACCCCTAAATGATGTCCATGCAGAAGATCCATATCATGAGCCCCTTTGCAGGAGCTCTGCATCGCCTTTTGTTGCCCTTCACACAGTAGAGTTCTGACTGAACCCAAAACGAGTTCCTCAGTAGACATTAAGTGATGCATGAAGTTACCATGGAGACCACAGTGACCTTGCACCTTCTGGAAAGCTGGTTTCCATGGAGCTGTGCAACACCTTCAGAAAGGCCATCAGTACAGTTTGAGACCCCTAAATGTTTGAGCACAAATTCGAATTCAAGTTGACAACATATCCACTGCTTCTGAATGTATGCTGGGCCTGAAAGGCCAGTACTGAATCTAACATTTCCTTTGCAAAGAATTCTGTGCACCAGTAGAGAAGAAAGGACTTGTCCAGAGGCAGAAAGATTAGCCACCTTCACTGAATGAGTAGGGAACATTCTCCAAGGCTTTGGAAAAAAAGTTTCGAAGGACCTTCCTTATTGAGCCCAGAACTACATTCCAGAATTTAACATGTGCAGCTGTGAGGACCTCTGGCTGCCTTGCGCCAATGTATGCACCCGTGTACCATGGTGCAAGGTGCCTCCGTTGCAAGCAGGCACCTTCCTGCACAAAAACAATCCCCAGAGGCGTTTGTTTTCTTTTCATGTGTGATAAAGAATGCAGCAGACATAGAAAGAGGAAAAAACAAGGAGAAATAAAAATATTTCTCCTTGTTACGCCTCTCCTTGTTATGCCTGCTCTTGGGAGGCGTAAGGTTTTGGTGCTTCCCCAGGTTTACGTGATTAAATTAATCTGGGGCAGCGTCAAACTCCATGGGTGTTGTGTGGGAAAGCCCACCGCAACGCCCACGGAACGCCTCTTGATGCAGAGTAAGACAACGCAGAGACTTGCCCTGCTTTGTCTTACTCCAAAGCCAAGCAGAGTGGCTTTGCATCGCCTCAAAGATATGATTAAGAAGCTTGCACCGACGGATTCAAAAAGTGACGCTCTGGCAGCGGTACATCTCATAAATAAGCCCCCAGCTTTTTAAGACTGATCTGCGCAGCGCATATATTTATTCAGCAATGTCTTGCACTATATCTTCCAGGTACGTAGAAGTGCAGCTAGGATAGTAAATCTAAACTTCTCTGTGTTGACATACTTCCATTATACATTGATACTATATATTGCGGAGTCAATATAAGTTTCTGTTGATATTCCTGTCCTGGATATTTCGACATCCATCCATATCTGGTTCATATGGTAATGTTTTCCCCAAGGATTGCCAATTGCCTCTATGCCAGGGTCAGAGAGAACTAGCCTGAGAGGAAGAACCTTCCTTCGAGACCCTACATATTGGGAAACCCCACATTAAGATAACAGTCTGTGTATCAGGGACAGAGACACTTATACACACCTTGAAATGAAACCTAAGAGCCTCTGAAGACGCGTACACAGGTGAGGGGAGATTGCAACACCTGCCCACACTTTGGGGGTCCTTAACAAGGCTGAGACACACACAGCAGCGCCAAGAAGCCAAGGAATATGTGTATTATCTATTTCATTTTTAATAATGAATTGTGTGTAGGGCCAGCATGTCACCCTCCAGGCACTGCGGCACTGTGGAGGCTGGTCAGTAAGCAGTGGTTAATCCACTTCCAGGTAGGTTTTATGTTCCTCACATAGGTGTGCTTTGGAGACAAGTGTTGACCAGGCGGGTGGCCTCTGGTGATGACACAGGACCCATCCAGTTGGAGGGGGAGTTGAAAGGCGTTCTGAAAGGTAAAATGGAACCTAACAACAAAACTATGTCAACAAAGACGGACTGGGGATTGAACTAGTTCAAGATTAGTAGATAGAAAAAGATGCAAGTTTATAAAGTCTGTAACTGATTCAAAACTACTTCAGGGGCAAAGGAATTACTTGCACAAACGCCCAATCTGAGACGATTTCAGAACCGGCACTTTTTTCCTCATCTGACTTTGTCCTAGAGCTAGAAAGAACAAGCATTTGCAATGCAATAGGTCTCGCTTTTACCCGAGTTTGATCTATTGGCATTGTAAATGACAATGCCTTTTTTTATGTTTTGTTTTTTAAAACATAAATAATAGGCATTGTCATTTGCAATGCCAATAGCTCAAACTCGGGTAAAACCGAGACCGATTGCATTCCAAATACTTGAAGGCATCGCTGAGTTGACCTCTTCTGTCTCCCGTGGCCCCTGAAGAGCTTCTCATTTGCTACCAGTTAAATAAACAAGCTGGTGGTCGCAACTGCGCACGAGAGACTCTCGTGCCCTCCTGCAGTAAGAGAAACTCATTAAAGAATCAAGCCTAATAACGAATCAGAAGACCTCATTTACGAAGGACAATGACACAAGCCAATGACAAATATAGGCGGGGCTTCAAGTACATACTCCAATACAGCATGGCTCGCAGAACAGCGCATGCGCTGCCCAGACTCAACCTAAAAATGAAACCCCTTCCCCTCAGTACAATCCCCAGACGACTAGAAGTGCCAAGCAGCAGCAAGCTTAAAAGCAGCTTTACGACAGCAAACGGATTTACAGAGTAGCATGTGTGATTTAAAAGAAAAAAAAGTTGTGCAGCGTGCAGAGCGCTTTTAACTGCTTTGCTTGTTGTTTAAGTATCCAGCTGGGGAGGAAGTGCTATTGCGCTGACTTCCAAAATAGATGTTCAACCAGAAAGTGGGGCAGAATAAAGCAAAACCTCTCCCTTTCCGCTCAAACAGCTCCACTAGAGCTGCGGCAGACCGAAGGGTAGGTAAGGAGTAGTAAATATTAAAAAAAGAAACCCCTTCCCTTCAACACAATCCCCAGATGGCTATAAGTGCTGAGAAACAGCAGCAAGCTTACAAGAGCATATGTAATGTAACTGGTCCTTTTGTAAAGCGCTATGACACCTTCGGGTAAAGTTTGCGCTATATAAAATCGCATTAAAATAAATAAAATAAAATACAATCCCCAGATGGCTATAAGTGCCAAGAAGCATCAGCAAGCTTACAAGAGCTTATGTAATGTAACTGATTATGTAATGTAACTGGTCCTTTTGTAAAGCGCTATGACACCTTCGGGTAAAGTTTGCGCTATATAAAATCGCATTAAAATAAATAAAATAAAATACAATCACCAGATGGCTATAAGTGCCGAGAAGCAGCAGCAAGCTTACAAGAGCTTATGTAATGTAACTGATTATGTAATGTAACTGGTCCTTTTGTAAAGCGCTATGACACCTTCGGGTAAAGTTCGCGCTATATAAAATCGCATTAAAATAAATAAAATAAAATACAATCCCCAGATGGCTATAAGTGCCAAGAAGCATCAGCAAGCTTACAAGAGCTTATGTAATGTAACTGATTATGTAATGTAACTGGTCCTTTTGTAAAGCGCTATGACACCTTCGGGTAAAGTTTGCGCTATATAAAATCGCATTAAAATAAATAAAATAAAACACAATCCCCAGATGGCTATAAGTGCCGAGAAGCATCAGCAAGCTTACAAGAGCTTATGTAATGTAACTGATTATGTAATGTAACTGGTCTTTTTGTAAAGCGCTATGACACCTTCGGGTAAAGTTCGCGCTATATAAAATCGCATTAAAATAAATAAAATAAAATACAATCCCCAGATGGCTATAAGTGCCAAGAAGCATCAGCAAGCTTACAAGAGCTTATGTAATGTAACTGATTATGTAATGTAACTGGTCCTTTTGTAAAGCGCTATGACACCTTCGGGTAAAGTTTGCGCTATATAAAATCGCATTAAAATAAATAAAATAAAATACAATCCCCAGATGGCTATAAGTGCCGAGAAGCAGCAGCAAGCTTACAAGAGCTTATGTAATGTAACTGATTATGTAATGTAACTGGTCCTTTTGTAAAGCGCTATGACACCTTCGGGTAAAGTTTGCGCTATATAAAATCGCATTAAAATAAATAAAATAAAATACAATCCCCAGATGGCTATAAGTGCCAAGAAGCATCAGCAAGCTTACAAGAGCTTATGTAATGTAACTGATTATGTAATGTAACTGGTCCTTTTGTAAAGCGCTATGACACCTTCGGGTAAAGTTCGCGCTATATAAAATCGCATTAAAATAAATAAAATAAAATACAATCCCCAGATGGCTATAAGTGCCAAGAAGCAGCAGCAAGCTTACAAGAGCTTATGTAATGTAACTGATTATGTAATGTAACTGGTCCTTTTGTAAAGCGCTATGACACCTTCGGGTAAAGTTTGCGCTATATAAAATCGCATTAAAATAAATAAAATAAAACACAATCCCCAGATGGCTATAAGTGCCAAGAAGCATCAGCAAGCTTACAAGAGCTTATGTAATGTAACTGATTATGTAATGTAACTGGTCCTTTTGTAAAGCGCTATGACACCTTCGGGTAAAGTTCGCGCTATATAAAATCGCATTAAAATAAATAAAATAAAATACAATCCCCAGATGGCTATAAGTGCCAAGAAGCATCAGCAAGCTTACAAGAGCTTATGTAATGTAACTGATTATGTAATGTAACTGGTCCTTTTGTAAAGCGCTATGACACCTTCGGGTAAAGTTTGCGCTATATAAAATCGCATTAAAATAAATAAAATAAAATACAATCCCCAGATGGCTATAAGTGCCAAGAAGCATCAGCAAGCTTACAAGAGCTTATGTAATGTAACTGATTATGTAATGTAACTGGTCCTTTTGTAAAGCGCTATGACACCTTCGGGTAAAGTTCGCGCTATATAAAATCGCATTAAAATAAATAAAATAAAATACAATCCCCAGATGGCTATAAGTGCCAAGAAGCATCAGCAAGCTTACAAGAGCTTATGTAATGTAACTGATTATGTAATGTAACTGGTCCTTTTGTAAAGCGCTATGACACCTTCGGGTAAAGTTCGCGCTATATAAAATCGCATTAAAATAAATAAAATAAAATACAATCCCCAGATGGCTATAAGTGCCAAGAAGCATCAGCAAGCTTACAAGAGCTTATGTAATGTAACTGATTATGTAATGTAACTGGTCCTTTTGTAAAGCGCTATGACACCTTCGGGTAAAGTTCGCGCTATATAAAATCGCATTAAAATAAATAAAATAAAATACAATCCCCAGATGGCTATAAGTGCCAAGAAGCATCAGCAAGCTTACAAGAGCTTATGTAATGTAACTGATTATGTAATGTAACTGGTCCTTTTGTAAAGCGCTATGACACCTTCGGGTAAAGTTCGCGCTATATAAAATTGCATTAAAATAAATAAAATAAAATACAATCCCCAGATGGCTATAAGTGCCAAGAAGCATCAGCAAGCTTACAAGAGCTTATGTAATGTAACTGATTATGTAATGTAACTGGTCCTTTTGTAAAGCGCTATGACACCTTCGGGTAAAGTTCGCGCTATATAAAATCGCATTAAAATAAATAAAATAAAATACAATCCCCAGATGGCTATAAGTGCCGAGAAGCAGCAGCAAGCTTACAAGAGCTTATGTAATGTAACTGATTATGTAATGTAACTGGTCCTTTTGTAAAGCGCTATGACACCTTCGGGTAAAGTTCGCGCTATATAAAATCGCATTAAAATAAATAAAATAAAATACAATCCCCAGATGGCTATAAGTGCCAAGAAGCATCAGCAAGCTTACAAGAGCTTATGTAATGTAACTGATTATGTAATGTAACTGGTCCTTTTGTAAAGCGCTATGACACCTTCGGGTAAAGTTCGCGCTATATAAAATCGCATTAAAATAAATAAAATAAAATACAATCCCCAGATGGCTATAAGTGCCGAGAAGCATCAGCAAGCTTACAAGAGCTTATGTAATGTAACTGATTATGTAATGTAACTGGTCCTTTTGTAAAGCGCTATGACACCTTCGGGTAAAGTTCGCGCTATATAAAATCGCATTAAAATAAATAAAATAAAATACAATCCCCAGATGGCTATAAGTGCCGAGAAGCAGCAGCAAGCTTACAAGAGCTTATGTAATGTAACTGATTATGTAATGTAACTGGTCCTTTTGTAAAGCGCTATGACACCTTCGGGTAAAGTTCGCGCTATATAAAATCGCATTAAAATAAATAAAATAAAATACAATCCCCAGATGGCTATAAGTGCTGAGAAGCATCAGCAAGCTTACAAGAGCTTATGTAATGTAACTGATTATGTAATGTAACTGGTCTTTTTGTAAAGCGCTATGACACCTTCGGGTAAAGTTTGCGCTATATAAAATCGCATTAAAATAAATAAAATAAAATACAATCCCCAGATGGCTATAAGTGCCGAGAAGCAGCAGCAAGCTTACAAGAGCTTATGTAATGTAACTGATTATGTAATGTAACTGGTCCTTTTGTAAAGCGCTATGACACCTTCGGGTAAAGTTCGCGCTATATAAAATCGCATTAAAATAAATAAAATAAAATACAATCCCCAGATGGCTATAAGTGCCGAGAAGCATCAGCAAGCTTACAAGAGCTTATGTAATGTAACTGATTATGTAATGTAACTGGTCCTTTTGTAAAGCGCTATGACACCTTCGGGTAAAGTTCGCGCTATATAAAATCGCATTAAAATAAATAAAATAAAATACAATCCCCAGATGGCTATAAGTGCCAAGAAGCATCAGCAAGCTTACAAGAGCTTATGTAATGTAACTGATTATGTAATGTAACTGGTCCTTTTGTAAAGCGCTATGACACCTTCGGGTAAAGTTTGCGCTATATAAAATCGCATTAAAATAAATAAAATAAAATACAATCCCCAGATGGCTATAAGTGCCAAGAAGCATCAGCAAGCTTACAAGAGCTTATGTAATGTAACTGATTATGTAATGTAACTGGTCCTTTTGTAAAGCGCTATGACACCTTCGGGTAAAGTTTGCGCTATATAAAATCGCATTAAAATAAATAAAATAAAATACAATCACCAGATGGCTATAAGTGCCGAGAAGCAGCAGCAAGCTTACAAGAGCTTATGTAATGTAACTGATTATGTAATGTAACTGGTCTTTTTGTAAAGCGCTATGACACCTTCGGGTAAAGTTCGCGCTATATAAAATCGCATTAAAATAAATAAAATAAAATACAATCACCAGATGGCTATAAGTGCCAAGAAGCATCAGCAAGCTTACAAGAGCTTATGTAATGTAACTGATTATGTAATGTAACTGGTCCTTTTGTAAAGCGCTCTGACACCTTCGGGTAAAGTTTGCGCTATATAAAATCGCATTAAAATAAATAAAATAAAATACAATCCCCAGATGGCTATAAGTGCCGAGAAGCAGCAGCAAGCTTACAAGAGCTTATGTAATGTAACTGATTATGTAATGTAACTGGTCCTTTTGTAAAGCGCTCTGACACCTTCGGGTAAAGTTTGCACTATATAAAATCGCATTAAAATAAATAAAATAAAATACAATCCCCAGATGGCTATAAGTGCCGAGAAGCATCAGCAAGCTTACAAGAGCTTATGTAATGTAACTGATTATGTAATGTAACTGGTCCTTTTGTAAAGCGCTATGACACCTTCGGGTAAAGTTTGCGCTATATAAAATCGCATTAAAATAAATAAAATAAAATACAATCCCCAGATGGCTATAAGTGCCGAGAAGCAGCAGCAAGCTTACAAGAGCTTATGTAATGTAACTGATTATGTAATGTAACTGGTCCTTTTGTAAAGCGCTATGACACCTTCGGGTAAAGTTCGCGCTATATAAAATCGCATTAAAATAAATAAAATAAAATACAATCCCCAGATGGCTATAAGTGCCAAGAAGCATCAGCAAGCTTACAAGAGCTTATGTAATGTAACTGATTATGTAATGTAACTGGTCCTTTTGTAAAGCGCTATGACACCTTCGGGTAAAGTTTGCGCTATATAAAATCGCATTAAAATAAATAAAATAAAATACAATCCCCAGATGGCTATAAGTGCCGAGAAGCAGCAGCAAGCTTACAAGAGCTTATGTAATGTAACTGATTATGTAATGTAACTGGTCCTTTTGTAAAGCGCTATGACACCTTCGGGTAAAGTTCGCGCTATATAAAATCGCATTAAAATAAATAAAATAAAATACAATCCCCAGATGGCTATAAGTGCCGAGAAGCAGCAGCAAGCTTACAAGAGCTTATGTAATGTAACTGATTATGTAATGTAACTGGTCCTTTTGTAAAGCGCTATGACACCTTCGGGTAAAGTTCGCGCTATATAAAATCGCATTAAAATAAATAAAATAAAATACAATCCCCAGATGGCTATAAGTGCCGAGAAGCAGCAGCAAGCTTACAAGAGCTTATGTAATGTAACTGATTATGTAATGTAACTGGTCCTTTTGTAAAGCGCTATGACACCTTCGGGTAAAGTTCGCGCTATATAAAATCGCATTAAAATAAATAAAATAAAATACAATCCCCAGATGGCTATAAGTGCCGAGAAGCAGCAGCAAGCTTACAAGAGCTTATGTAATGTAACTGATTATGTAATGTAACTGGTCCTTTTGTAAAGCGCTATGACACCTTCGGGTAAAGTTCGCGCTATATAAAATCGCATTAAAATAAATAAAATAAAATACAATCCCCAGATGGCTATAAGTGCCGAGAAGCATCAGCAAGCTTACAAGAGCTTATGTAATGTAACTGATTATGTAATGTAACTGGTCCTTTTGTAAAGCGCTATGACACCTTCGGGTAAAGTTCGCGCTATATAAAATCGCATTAAAATAAATAAAATAAAATACAATCCCCAGATGGCTATAAGTGCCGAGAAGCATCAGCAAGCTTACAAGAGCTTATGTAATGTAACTGATTATGTAATGTAACTGGTCCTTTTGTAAAGCGCTATGACACCTTCGGGTAAAGTTCGCGCTATATAAAATCGCATTAAAATAAATAAAATAAAATACAATCCCCAGATGGCTATAAGTGCCAAGAAGCATCAGCAAGCTTACAAGAGCTTATGTAATGTAACTGATTATGTAATGTAACTGGTCCTTTTGTAAAGCGCTATGACACCTTCGGGTAAAGTTTGCGCTATATAAAATCGCATTAAAATAAATAAAATAAAATACAATCCCCAGATGGCTATAAGTGCCGAGAAGCAGCAGCAAGCTTACAAGAGCTTATGTAATGTAACTGATTATGTAATGTAACTGGTCCTTTTGTAAAGCGCTATGACACCTTCGGGTAAAGTTCGCGCTATATAAAATCGCATTAAAATAAATAAAATAAAATACAATCCCCAGATGGCTATAAGTGCCAAGAAGCATCAGCAAGCTTACAAGAGCTTATGTAATGTAACTGATTATGTAATGTAACTGGTCCTTTTGTAAAGCGCTCTGTCACCTTCGGGTAAAGTTCGCGCTATATAAAATCGCATTAAAATAAATAAAATAAAATACAATCCCCAGATGGCTATAAGTGCCGAGAAGCATCAGCAAGCTTACAAGAGCTTATGTAATGTAACTGATTATGTAATGTAACTGGTCCTTTTGTAAAGCGCTATGACACCTTCGGGTAAAGTTCGCGCTATATAAAATCGCATTAAAATAAATAAAATAAAATACAATCCCCAGATGGCTATAAGTGCCGAGAAGCAGCAGCAAGCTTACAAGAGCTTATGTAATGTAACTGATTATGTAATGTAACTGGTCCTTTTGTAAAGCGCTATGACACCTTCGGGTAAAGTTCGCGCTATATAAAATCGCATTAAAATAAATAAAATAAAATACAATCCCCAGATGGCTATAAGTGCCGAGAAGCAGCAGCAAGCTTACAAGAGCTTATGTAATGTAACTGATTATGTAATGTAACTGGTCCTTTTGTAAAGCGCTATGACACCTTCGGGTAAAGTTCGCGCTATATAAAATCGCATTAAAATAAATAAAATAAAATACAATCCCCAGATGGCTATAAGTGCCAAGAAGCATCAGCAAGCTTACAAGAGCTTATGTAATGTAACTGATTATGTAATGTAACTGGTCCTTTTGTAAAGCGCTATGACACCTTCGGGTAAAGTTCGCGCTATATAAAATCGCATTAAAATAAATAAAATAAAATACAATCCCCAGATGGCTATAAGTGCCAAGAAGCATCAGCAAGCTTACAAGAGCTTATGTAATGTAACTGATTATGTAATGTAACTGGTCCTTTTGTAAAGCGCTATGACACCTTCGGGTAAAGTTTGCGCTATATAAAATCGCATTAAAATAAATAAAATAAAATACAATCCCCAGATGGCTATAAGTGCCGAGAAGCATCAGCAAGCTTACAAGAGCTTATGTAATGTAACTGATTATGTAATGTAACTGGTCCTTTTGTAAAGCGCTATGACACCTTCGGGTAAAGTTCGCGCTATATAAAATCGCATTAAAATAAATAAAATAAAATACAATCCCCAGATGGCTATAAGTGCCGAGAAGCAGCAGCAAGCTTACAAGAGCTTATGTAATGTAACTGATTATGTAATGTAACTGGTCCTTTTGTAAAGCGCTATGACACCTTCGGGTAAAGTTCGCGCTATATAAAATCGCATTAAAATAAATAAAATAAAATACAATCCCCAGATGGCTATAAGTGCCGAGAAGCATCAGCAAGCTTACAAGAGCTTATGTAATGTAACTGATTATGTAATGTAACTGGTCCTTTTGTAAAGCGCTATGACACCTTCGGGTAAAGTTCGCGCTATATAAAATCGCATTAAAATAAATAAAATAAAATACAATCCCCAGATGGCTATAAGTGCCGAGAAGCAGCAGCAAGCTTACAAGAGCTTATGTAATGTAACTGATTATGTAATGTAACTGGTCCTTTTGTAAAGCGCTATGACACCTTCGGGTAAAGTTCGCGCTATATAAAATCGCATTAAAATAAATAAAATAAAATACAATCCCCAGATGGCTATAAGTGCCGAGAAGCATCAGCAAGCTTACAAGAGCTTATGTAATGTAACTGATTATGTAATGTAACTGGTCCTTTTGTAAAGCGCTATGACACCTTCGGGTAAAGTTCGCGCTATATAAAATCGCATTAAAATAAATAAAATAAAATACAATCCCCAGATGGCTATAAGTGCCGAGAAGCATCAGCAAGCTTACAAGAGCTTATGTAATGTAACTGATTATGTAATGTAACTGGTCCTTTTGTAAAGCGCTATGACACCTTCGGGTAAAGTTCGCGCTATATAAAATCGCATTAAAATAAATAAAATAAAATACAATCCCCAGATGGCTATAAGTGCCGAGAAGCATCAGCAAGCTTACAAGAGCTTATGTAATGTAACTGATTATGTAATGTAACTGGTCCTTTTGTAAAGCGCTATGACACCTTCGGGTAAAGTTTGCGCTATATAAAATCGCATTAAAATAAATAAAATAAAATACAATCCCCAGATGGCTATAAGTGCCGAGAAGCAGCAGCAAGCTTACAAGAGCTTATGTAATGTAACTGATTATGTAATGTAACTGGTCCTTTTGTAAAGCGCTATGACACCTTCGGGTAAAGTTCGCGCTATATAAAATCGCATTAAAATAAATAAAATAAAATACAATCCCCAGATGGCTATAAGTGCCAAGAAGCATCAGCAAGCTTACAAGAGCTTATGTAATGTAACTGATTATGTAATGTAACTGGTCCTTTTGTAAAGCGCTCTGTCACCTTCGGGTAAAGTTTGCGCTATATAAAATCGCATTAAAATAAATAAAATAAAATACAATCCCCAGATGGCTATAAGTGCCGAGAAGCAGCAGCAAGCTTACAAGAGCTTATGTAATGTAACTGATTATGTAATGTAACTGGTCCTTTTGTAAAGCGCTATGACACCTTCGGGTAAAGTTCGCGCTATATAAAATCGCATTAAAATAAATAAAATAAAATACAATCCCCAGATGGCTATAAGTGCTGAGAAGCATCAGCAAGCTTACAAGAGCTTATGTAATGTAACTGATTATGTAATGTAACTGGTCCTTTTGTAAAGCGCTATGACACCTTCGGGTAAAGTTCGCGCTATATAAAATCGCATTAAAATAAATAAAATAAAATACAATCCCCAGATGGCTATAAGTGCCGAGAAGCATCAGCAAGCTTACAAGAGCTTATGTAATGTAACTGATTATGTAATGTAACTGGTCCTTTTGTAAAGCGCTATGACACCTTCGGGTAAAGTTTGCGCTATATAAAATCGCATTAAAATAAATAAAATAAAATACAATCCCCAGATGGCTATAAGTGCCAAGAAGCATCAGCAAGCTTACAAGAGCTTATGTAATGTAACTGATTATGTAATGTAACTGGTCCTTTTGTAAAGCGCTATGACACCTTCGGGTAAAGTTTGCGCTATATAAAATCGCATTAAAATAAATAAAATAAAATACAATCCCCAGATGGCTATAAGTGCCGAGAAGCAGCAGCAAGCTTACAAGAGCTTATGTAATGTAACTGATTATGTAATGTAACTGGTCCTTTTGTAAAGCGCTATGACACCTTCGGGTAAAGTTCGCGCTATATAAAATCGCATTAAAATAAATAAAATAAAATACAATCCCCAGATGGCTATAAGTGCCGAGAAATAGCAGCAAGCTTACAAGAGCTTATGTAATGTAACTGATTATGTAATGTAACTGGTCCTTTTGTAAAGCGCTATGACACCTTCGGGTAAAGTTCGCGCTATATAAAATCGCATTAAAATAAATAAAATAAAATACAATCCCCAGATGGCTATAAGTGCCGAGAAGCATCAGCAAGCTTACAAGAGCTTATGTAATGTAACTGATTATGTAATGTAACTGGTCCTTTTGTAAAGCGCTATGACACCTTCGGGTAAAGTTCGCGCTATATAAAATCGCATTAAAATAAATAAAATAAAATACAATCCCCAGATGGCTATAAGTGCTGAGAAGCATCAGCAAGCTTACAAGAGCTTATGTAATGTAACTGATTATGTAATGTAACTGGTCCTTTTGTAAAGCGCTATGACACCTTCGGGTAAAGTTCGCGCTATATAAAATCGCATTAAAATAAATAAAATAAAATACAATCCCCAGATGGCTATAAGTGCCAAGAAGCATCAGCAAGCTTACAAGAGCTTATGTAATGTAACTGATTATGTAATGTAACTGGTCCTTTTGTAAAGCGCTATGACACCTTTGGGTAAAGTTTGCGCTATATAAAATCGCATTAAAATAAATAAAATAAAATACAATCCCCAGATGGCTATAAGTGCCGAGAAGCAGCAGCAAGCTTACAAGAGCTTATGTAATGTAACTGATTATGTAATGTAACTGGTCCTTTTGTAAAGCGCTATGACACCTTCGGGTAAAGTTCGCGCTATATAAAATCGCATTAAAATAAATAAAATAAAATACAATCCCCAGATGGCTATAAGTGCCGAGAAGCAGCAGCAAGCTTACAAGAGCTTATGTAATGTAACTGATTATGTAATGTAACTGGTCCTTTTGTAAAGCGCTATGACACCTTCGGGTAAAGTTCGCGCTATATAAAATCGCATTAAAATAAATAAAATAAAATACAATCCCCAGATGGCTATAAGTGCCGAGAAGCAGCAGCAAGCTTACAAGAGCTTATGTAATGTAACTGATTATGTAATGTAACTGGTCCTTTTGTAAAGCGCTATGACACCTTCGGGTAAAGTTCGCGCTATATAAAATCGCATTAAAATAAATAAAATAAAATACAATCCCCAGATGGCTATAAGTGCCGAGAAGCAGCAGCAAGCTTACAAGAGCTTATGTAATGTAACTGATTATGTAATGTAACTGGTCCTTTTGTAAAGCGCTATGACACCTTCGGGTAAAGTTCGCGCTATATAAAATCGCATTAAAATAAATAAAATAAAATACAATCCCCAGATGGCTATAAGTGCCGAGAAGCAGCAGCAAGCTTACAAGAGCTTATGTAATGTAACTGATTATGTAATGTAACTGGTCTTTTTGTAAAGCGCTATGACACCTTCGGGTAAAGTTCGCACTATATAAAATCGCATTAAAATAAATAAAATAAAATACAATCCCCAGATGGCTATAAGTGCCGAGAAGCAGCAGCAAGCTTACAAGAGCTTATGTAATGTAACTGATTATGTAATGTAACTGGTCCTTTTGTAAAGCGCTATGACACCTTCGGGTAAAGTTCGCGCTATATAAAATCGCATTAAAATAAATAAAATAAAATACAATCCCCAGATGGCTATAAGTGCCGAGAAGCATCAGCAAGCTTACAAGAGCTTATGTAATGTAACTGATTATGTAATGTAACTGGTCTTTTTGTAAAGCGCTCTGTCACCTTCGGGTAAAGTTTGCGCTATATAAAATCGCATTAAAATAAATAAAATAAAATACAATCCCCAGATGGCTATAAGTGCCAAGAAGCATCAGCAAGCTTACAAGAGCTTATGTAATGTAACTGATTATGTAATGTAACTGGTCCTTTTGTAAAGCGCTATGACACCTTCGGGTAAAGTTTGCGCTATATAAAATCGCATTAAAATAAATAAAATAAAATACAATCCCCAGATGGCTATAAGTGCCGAGAAGCAGCAGCAAGCTTACAAGAGCTTATGTAATGTAACTGATTATGTAATGTAACTGGTCCTTTTGTAAAGCGCTATGACACCTTCGGGTAAAGTTCGCGCTATATAAAATCGCATTAAAATAAATAAAATAAAACACAATCCCCAGATGGCTATAAGTGCCAAGAAGCATCAGCAAGCTTACAAGAGCTTATGTAATGTAACTGATTATGTAATGTAACTGGTCCTTTTGTAAAGCGCTATGACACCTTCGGGTAAAGTTCGCGCTATATAAAATCGCATTAAAATAAATAAAATAAAACACAATCCCCAGATGGCTATAAGTGCTGAGAAGCATCAGCAAGCTTACAAGAGCTTTACAACAGCAGCAAGCTTTACAAGCAGAGCAGCATGTGTGCTTTAAAAGAATAAAAAGCCGTGCAGCGTGCGGAGCGCTTTTACCTGCTTTGCTTGTTGTTTAAGTATGCAGCTTGGGAGGAAGCGCTATAGCGCTGACTTCTAAGATGGATGTTCACCCAGGAAGTGGGGCAGAGTGAAGCAAAACCTCTCCCTTTCCGCTCAAACAGCTCCACTAGAGCTGCGGCAGACAGAACGGTCGGTAAGGAGCAGTAAATAGAAAAAGTGCTTGATTTCTCGTAATGTCCTCCATACACCCGCTATTCTACAGCCAGTAACCACAAGCATTATTATTAGCAACGCCAATAGCTCAAACTTTAAGTAATGCAAGACCTATTGCATTGTAAATGCTTGTTTAATGCCAACTGCTTAAATGATGCTGTAGAAAAACAACGTAAACAAGATAGTAATAACCAGGAAAAAGCCGTAACTGTAAGCAACTGAGATTTTGGTCTCAGAAGGTGAGGTGTCCACAATTCCAGATTTCACTCACTGGATCAGGCTGAAACAAACCTTGAGTAGTGAGCCAACTGAAACGTCACACAGTAAGCTGTAACACAAAGACAAAGACATAAGGACATTTGAAGTTCTACGACAGTTTCAGGAGTCAGCAGCCAATTGAAAACATTTATGCAAATATGCAAAGAAAACTTCAATCAGCACCTGGCCTTCTGTAGCACGAACAGGAAGGAGAAGCGAGCGCCAGACAGGACTTGTAGTGTTTTAGAAAGAAAATTCTGAAAGGAACGGGGAGTGGTGGGGGTCTGGAGGAAGTGAAAGGCCTAGTCACCCATCAGAAGAAACAAAGAATTTGACATGAGTATGTCAGCTAGGGCATCATTTACAATAGGCTGTTGCAAACGTGTCTGTCAACATAGTGCCAACATCGGCAACACTCCCCATCCCCCAAACAGCAATCTCCTAGAGAAATAACCAGACAAGACACCTTCTTTGTGGAGAAAACTGCTGCAGGTTTATTATTAGCATTACAAATATGCCAACATGGTGGGTTATCTGACGGGCGATCCCAAGGCAGGCAGCCCCTCACCGCCTGCCACCTGATGAGCCAAATGACACCGTGGCCCTTGCCAATCGGTGTTTGCCAGATTTGGGAGAGGGAAAACCCCTCCCACTGGTGGACCGCCAGTCCACCCCCTTGCTCACGCCCCAGAGGGGGGTGGAGCCTTCCAGGCAACCCCCGGTTGCTCAGGTCCACAACCGCCCGTAGGACTAACGGGGCGCCGTCGCTCCTCCAGGGTCCAACTCGAGGACCTCCCTGGGGATATTTGGCCTTAGCACCCTTGTTGTGCTCCTGCAGAGGGTACCCCTCTGTACCTTACAGCCTCTGGATCACCCTGTAACTCCACCTGCAACACAAAAGAATACGTTAGACAAACCCCCCCCTCCCCCACACCCTGCATGTCCGCCGGGTAAGCGCTTACGCGGTAGGGAGGGAAACGGCGTCAGGGTAGTGGGCAAAGAGGGCGCCCAGTGGGCGGGAGAGGTATATGTACCTCCACCCCCGCCCACTCCCCCCGGACGTGATGCTGGTGCACAGACCCCTGAGGGGGGTCCCCAACACTGGGAGGCTGCCTCCTGTGCCTTCATGTGGCACTAAGGAGGCCGCCCACTTAGAAGGGTCTCCTTCGTGGACTCTGGGCAGCCTGCATAGTGCCAATATCGGCAACACTCCCCATCCCCCATACAGCAATCTCCTAGAGAAATAACCAGACAAGACACCTTCTTTGTGGAGAAAACTGCTGCAGGTTTATTATTAGCATTACAAATATGCCAACATGGTGGGTTATCTTACGGGCGATCCCAAGGCAGGCAGCCCCTCGCCGCCTGCCATCTGATGAGCCAAATTACACCGTGGCCCTTGCCAATCGGTGTTTGCCAGATTTGGGGGAGGGAAAACCCCTCCCACTGGTGGACCGCCAGTCCACCCCCTTGCTCACGCCCCAGAGGGGGGCGGAGCCTTCCAGGCAATCCCCGGTTGCTCAGGTCCACAACCGCCTGTAGGACTAACGGGGCGCCGTCGCTCCTCCAGGGTCCAACGCAAGGACCTCCCTGGGGATATTTGGTCTTAGCACCCTTGTTGTGCTCCTGCAGAGGGTACCCCTCTGTACCTTACAGCCTCTGGATCACCCTGTAACTCCGCCACAGCACTGGGTGTGGCCACCGTCACCCCAGGGCCCCCCACCAAGGTAGGCATCTTTTACCTACATCCTGCTCATTCCCAGGCCTCTCACAGGTCCAGCAAAACAAGGTCCCTGCCCACTCTGGACAGGTGAACCCCCTCTTAATGAAAAATACCCTGTGGACTTGGCATGCTGAAAACCATGCCTTATAAAGCTACACCCCCTCTGTTCAGTGAATTTACGCATGGCACTGTTAACTCTCCTGCGCGAGGATTCCTGGCCTCCCCTGACCGGGCTCCTTGCCCCACTAAGCGAGGGGTTATCCCTGACCCCTATAACTCACATGCCCCCCAATTAGTTGCTTATCTTACGCATGGAGGACTTCTGTTAGGAGGGGAGACACCCCACCGGTCTGTGCCGCAGCTATCTTCAGCAAGCTGTTCTAGCGCAAGCCTAGGCCCCCCAACTGAATTAACTCAGTGGTGGAAACAACCCATGCCTCTGTTTCCTGCATTCCGCCCCTCGTGCCACCCTCAAGATGCACGATAGGCCATATACCCAATCCATTGATCCTGGCAAAATAAAGAAATGCTGGGTTGCTTCACACCCTATATTGAGCACTGCACACCTTTCTATACACTCCGGTTTGCACCTAAGCATCTTTACCTACATTCTGCTGGTTCGAGGGCCTCTCCCAGGTCCAGCAAACACATCCATGCCCACTCTGGACAAGGGTAGGCATCTTTACCTACATCCCGCTGATACCCGGGCCTCTCCCCGGTCCAGCAAACAAGTCCAAGCCCACTATTAGCAGATGAAACCCCGTCTTCTTCAAAGCACCCTGTGGACTAGGCAAGCAAAAGCCTAACTCCCATGCCCCCAATTGTTGCCTAACTAACACTTGGAGGACTTCATCTCTTGCAACAGATCCCTCTCCCCCACGAGAGTCAAGTGTGTACACGGGGCCAGTGCTCTTGGCTAGTGGAGCCCTGTAGTAAATCATACGCAGAACTTGCCTGCCCTTTCTTTTCCTATTGCATGCAAGTCCATCACCGTCTGCAAGCGATCTAAAGATGCTGAGTCACCATGCTACTGTCCCCACCCTGGCGTGAGTGGCCCCGTGCCGAACTTCTGCTGATGTAAACCAGGAAGCCGACAAGTGGATGGTGAGAACGGGAGGACAGTTTGAAACGAATTCCCCCCCAGTCTGACTGCATACTTCAGGGCCCTGCCTGATAAAACCGAACCCCCTCTGTTCAGTGAATCTGCGCATGGCACTGTTAACTCTCCTGCGTGAGGTTTCCCCGGCAACCCCTGACCGGGCCTCTCGCCACCCTAACAGTGGGGTTATCTCTGCCCATCATAACACCCATGCCCACAATTGGTTGCCTAACTTACACCATGAGGATTACATTACTGCCCGCAGTGCCCTCCTACCCGGGAAAGTCAAATCATTGCCTCCCCGGTGTATGACCAAAATGTTGGGAGGGGAGAGACCCCCCCCCCTGGTCCGTGCCACAGCTCCTACAGCAAGCTGTTCCAGCGCATGCCTGGGATCCCCAACCACATAAGTCAGTGGTGGAAAACCCATGCCTCCATTTCTTGAATTCCGCCCGTCGCGTCACTCATAGGACGCACGGACAGCCCTTCACCCAGACCTTTGATCCTGGCAAAATAAAGGAATGCTAGGTTGCTAACACCCTTTATTGAACACTGCTCACCAATTTATACAACTACTCTAGCTGGCACATAGTTGCACAAAAACCTCTGGTGCCTCACCGGGTGCCTTTGGAATACTCAAAGTTCGCCTGTACATGATACCTTAACCTGTCTTCCGGCCACTCCCCTGGGTGGCTGCGGACGGCTGTACCTTATAAAACCTTGGGATTTCCATCGTCCCACCTGCCTGATGCGCTCCGCTGCTGATTGCCCATAGCTAGCTTCAGGGATCACGCGGTTCCTGGCACTGTACCCTTCTGCCCTTGCATGGCCACAGTAAAGCCATGGCATCGCACCTGACCCCCCGTATTCTGTTTCATTTGGCATAACAAACTAGGGGAACCCGCCAGGCTGACTGGTAGAACTAGCGATGTAGCCAATAAGCCCGCGGTTGCTAGGGGTATACCGGCGTGTCCAACAGGGCCCCCTGCTTTTGGCTAGTAGGCCCCTGGAGAAAATAATACGCACAACTAGCCTGTCCTTTTTTTTCCAATTGCCTGCAGGTTCCTCACCGTCTGACCGCAATCTATAGCTGCTGAGTCACCCTGCTCCAGACCCAACCCTGGCGTTAGTAGCCCTGTGCCAAACCTCTGTTCGTGTATACCAGGAAGCAGGCAAGTGGGTGGTGAGAACGGGGGGACAGACTGAACAGACTCCAATCCCCATCCGACTAAGTGTTATGACTGGATGATGTGTAGCCGTACCGGTGCACCCACCCTGGCTATGCTGGGGGATGATCCCGTTAACTGGCCCAAGGTTTGCCCCTACTCCGGATTGTTAATACAACTGTCTTGAAATAATGTTGCGACAGGGTCCAGACCCTGGGGAATTGTCTGTCGTGCCTCCCCAAGTCAGTCCCCTGCCTGTTTGCCCCTGTTCAAAATCTTGCAGTACTACATGCTAATTGGGATGAACGTTAGATAGGCCCAACAGGGAGTGAACCTGTGAAAAGAGGTAGGGACCACCACCACACCCAGCCGGTGAACCGGTCCAGGTTTACTTGCCATGACCCCTCCTATGCCCTAGAGATCACCCTGATCAACCTGCAAGTGGCCAGGTGGCAGGCGCCACGCGGGACCTGCCAGTCCTATTTACCCTTCATCTCTAAAAGCTGGGGGGGGGGGGCACTAAAAGTCCAGCTACCTAACTTCACTTGAATAATGGCTGTGCCACCATTTCTTCATACATTGTAGTCATAGTGCCATAAGTACCTTGTTTCCCCAATTGTGGGAGAGCAGCCCTCCTGCTAGAAGTCAGCTTCCTCCCCCGCCTATCTCTATGGTTGTCCGGGCAGGGAATGCTGTATAACTGAAGCATCCTGTAACATGCCCCGGGGTCCAGTGGCAACTACCGTACTACGAGTTGGACCAGATCTTTGCACAACCCTTTTTGAATCTCGACCATGGCAAACTCATGAATGGAGTCAATCTGGATTGAGGGAAAGTTTGTAATGTGCCCACTATTGCAGTCACTGCACCCCATGTGGGGTGACCACTTACACAGACCATCATGCTTACTTACTGTAGTCCAATCCCAGGAACCCTACCTGCTGACCAACAGTGACCCTTGGTGCTGAATCAACAATAGCCTTTGTTCGCTTTGTATCCCCCAGAATGGCTAGCCCTCCCCAGGAAGTGTGAGAACTGGGCGTGCATATCTATTGAAGGTACTGGAGGATGTATGTAATTTTGCAGGTCTTGTGCTATGCCGTGAAAAGATAAAATTCGTACGCTGAGAGTTTGGCCCCCAAACAATGTAATTTCCTCTATCCCTGGCCTTCAATAACTGTCACCCTCAGTGGAACTTCCCATGACACTGCCAGCCTGCCTGCCTCCGAGCTTCAGGCTCCCTCTCTGCACCCTGCTGGGCCACCTGTCCATCTTAGCCTCTAAAACTGCAGTGACAAAGCCGGCCCAGCAGCAATTACATCATGCTGGTCTCAACCAGTACAACATGACTGGCTGTGCTTAGTGGGAAATAAAATGTGAGACAACAAAATTGCTCCTTTTCACTTAATCGGCTCTTCTGGGAAGCCGCTGCATTCCTGCCTACCCGCCAGGGTGTTGCCACGCCCTGCTGCACAACCTAGCTTGTGCTGGAAGGCAGCACCCCAAAACCCCCTCGTTGGCACACATGCCTGACTGACGCTGCAGGGCCCTTCCCTCCCTGCACATCTCCCCAGGCAGCACCTCGGTTCAACTCCCGGATATCGCAGACAGATACCCTGCCAGATATATAAAGACTCAAATGATCAGCTCACTCCCCAATTGCCATAAGAACGAGTTCACATGCCAGCTTGATTATTTTGCTTCAAGGACATAGATTTTCCCCTTTTGACCCGCACCAAATCCAGCCCCATCTTACCAAGCGGGATTGCTCCTGCCGTGCTGCCAATCCTGGTAACATCGCAACTACTAACCCTGCACTTGTACAAGTGTGACAATTCAGTCTGTTCCAGGCCCCAAAACTATACGAATGGTTTGGGCAGCAGGCACTGCAACGCAATGATAACCGATATTGTAGAGGGCACAGAATAAACAAATGCTTTTATCAGGGACAATCCCCCTGCTAAACCTGGTTTGAGGGGCACGCAAGCTGATGCCGGTCATGGGCTGTCCCATGAGGTCAAACCATTTAACTCTCCCACCACTCGAATTTAGGAGCCTGCGCCAGAGCTGCTTCCCGTCTGGCCATCCATTGGGATGCCCGGGCCAACCGAGGCCGCAGGATGCGTTGCTCTTAGTCACCACTGCTGCCCGCCTGCCTCACTGTGGCAACGGGCAGAAAGAAACAAGCTGCAATGCGACCAGCCCGCTGCAGTTGTGACTGGAATAATGCAAGCTACCACAAAACAACCTCGCCACCCTCGGACTCAGACAGCTCGTGACTACACCCACCCACGCCGCCGGCCACACGCTCGACTCCATCTTTTCCGCAAGCCCACACGTCTCCTTCAACCACACCTCCGAACCCCACTGGACTGACCACCACTGCATCCACTTCACCTACAGGAAGCCCACCACGCACCACCGCACCGAACAAATGCCTCGCCTCTGCTGGAGCAGAGTCACGGAAGACCAGCTAACCACAACCCTCGCCCTGAGCCCACCCGCCGAACACTCCGACCCCGACACCACCGCCCGCAACCTCAGACAGTGGATCGACGACTGCGCCAACACCTCGCCCCGCTCAAGAATCCGCCCAACAGCCACACCAGCAAGAAAGCCACCTGATTCACCGAAGACCTCCAGGCCTCCAAACGAACATGCCGAAAACTGGAGAAGATCTGGCTCCACGAACGGACAGCGGACAGCTACGCCGCCCACAAGAGCGCCACCCGCAGTCACCATCACCTCATCAGATCCGCCAAAAGGGCCTCACTCAAAGACCGCCTAGACAACAACGCACACAACAGCAAAGAGCTCTTCAACATCGTGAAGGAACTCTCCAACCCCAGCTCCAACACCAACGACATCCAGCCGTCGCGAGACCTGTGCGACTCACTGGCCACCTTCTTCCACCGCAAAATCGCCGACATCCATGACAGCTTCAACACCACGACCGCCCCGGCAACCACCGAGACCACTGCCCCCACAACCACCAACCGCCTGCTCTCCTGGACCAACATCAACGACGAGGACACCAGCGAGATCATGAACACCATCCACTCCGGTTCACCGCTAGACCCGTGCCCTCACCACATCTTCAACAAAGCCAGTACAGCCATCGCGCCCCATCTCCGGAAAATAATCAACATCTCCTTCGAGGCAGCAACCTTCCCGGAAAGTTGGAAGCACGCCGAGATCACCGCCTTACTCAAGAAACCCAAGGCAGACCCCAAGGACCTCAAGAACTTCCGACCCATCTCTCTGCTCCCGTTCCCCGCGAAGGTCACCGAGAAAATCGTCAACAAACAACTGACCCGCTACCTCGAGGAGAACAACATCCTGGACCCTTCCCAGTCCGGCTTCCGCAGCAACCACAGCACCGAAACCGCCCTCATCGCCGCCACCGATGACATCAGGACCCTGCTAGACAACGGAGAAACAGCAGCCCTCATCCTCCTGGACCTATCAGCCGCCTTCAACACGGTCTGCCACCACACACTACGAACACGCCTTCACGACGCCGGGATCCAAGAGAAGGCCCTGGACTGGACCACATCCTTCCTTTCCGGCAGAACACAAAGCGTCCGCCTCGCCCCTTCCGATCCAAGGCCACCAAGATCATCTGCGGCGTACCCCAAGGCTCCTCCCTCAGCCCAACGCTGTTCAACAACTACATGGCACCCCTCGCCCACGTCGCCCGACAGCACAACCTCAACATCATCTCCTACGCCGACGACACCCAGCTGATCCTCTCCCTCACCAAAGACCCTCACACCGCCAAAGCCCACCTCCACGAAGGAATGAAGGCCGTCGCCGAATGGATGAGGACCAGCCGCCTGAAGCCGAACTCGGACAAGACGGAGGTCCTCATCCTTGGTTCCAACCCTTCAGCCTGGGACGACTCCTGGTGGCCAACATCACTGGGAACAGCCCCGCCACCCACCGACCATGTACGCAACCTAGGGGTCATCCTCGACCCCACCCTCTCCATGACTAAGCAGGTCAACGCCGTTTCCTCATCCTGCTTCAACACCCTCCGATTGCTCCGCAGGATCTTCAAGTGAATCCCCACCGAAACAAGAAAAACAGTCACCCAGGCCCTCGTCACCAGCAGGCTGGACTACGGAAACGCCCTCTACGCAGGAACGACGGCTAAGCTCCTGAGACGGCTGCAACGCATCCAGAACGCCTCTGCACGTCTTATCCTCGACATCCCCCGACGCAGCCACATCACACCCCACCTGAGAGACCTGCACTGGCTCCCTGTCAACAAGAGGATAACCTTCAAGCTCCTCACCCACGCACACAAAGCACTCCACAACTCCGGACCAGCCTACCTCAACAGACGACTCAGCTTCTACACCCCCACCCGCCAGCTCCGCTCGACCAGCCTCGCCCTCGCCACAGTCCCCCGCATCCGGAAAACGACCGCCGGCGGCAGATCCTTCTCCCACCTCGCCGCCAAGACCTGGAACACCCTCCCCACCAACCTCCGACAGACCCAAGACCTACTGGCCTTCAGAAGACTCCTCAAGACCTGGCTCTTCGATCAGTAGCAGCACCACCCCCTCTTCCCCCAGCGCCTTGAGACCCTCGCGGGTATGTAGTGCGCTTTATAAGTGACATGATTGATTGATTGATTGAACGTAGCAGGATCCGAATCAATAATCCCATTATAATTTAAAAAGACCAACCAGGGCAACTATGGGGCCTAATTCATTCCTACAATGTGGGGAATGCAAAAGTAATCCAATTTGTGGAGAAGCCTAAACGACATAGTTAATTGTATACTAAAATTAGTGTTTGAAAGGACAAGACAGCACCGTCAAAACAGTACAATTTTTTCCACCATGGTCTTATACCTGACCAAAAGTGATTTAGGCATGGTGCACATTACTGTCTGTTAGAGGTAGGACCCATTAATATGAATATCATTGATATAAATGTGCCTTTTATCGCTACCGTACCATATGCCCCAGTCGAACAGCAATGTCGGCGATATGAGGAAACTGTTCCCAAACCTAATTATCGTGGTCAGGGAATCAATTATCACAGAGTTTGGACAGAAAATCTATTTACATTAACACGCAGAGGGGGTTGACTAAAATTAAATTACATATCCTTATTTAACCTTCATGGGTGCAGTGCTTCCCTCATTTGCTAGCCTGGCTGCATGCTTATAAAAGAACAGCTAAAAACGTTCATACCAGGGACATAACTGCACCGGCCAACTTAAGGAATGTTATACATGCCTGTGTATGGCATTCAATATAAAGCGAGCCTAGACAAAAGGCAACTTTATCCTGTACACTGCCAAGTGACTCGTGTGAGAAGGGGATGCGCCTCAGACCATGGGGATGGCTCTTCTGTGCTTGCGCCAGGTACCGAGCAGCACTATTGCGCTGACATGTGCTCCCCCTCCATTCCCCGCACTGCAGGAGAAAGAGGAGGAGGGTGGGCAGCAGTGAGCGCTGACTTCAAACGTCTGGGTGTAGGCGCATACAGTCCCCCCGAGAGAAAGTTCCCCAAAAGGCCCAGACTCACCACAGCGAGCCACCGCCTCTGCGTCCTGGCCCGAGAACACGACAACGCGGAACCAGGTCATCTGTGGAAAACAGCGTGTCTGGTGGGATTAATGAGCCCTCCCAGTAAGAAAGGCCCATTACCCCATGCATATCTCTATTTCTTAATGCCCCCCGGCTTGCTCTGATCAACTGCTCGGCAGGAGCAGTGCCGTTCTACTCCGTGCCTTCTGCCCGCGTAGCAGAAGCGCCTCTTGAGCCCGGCTGGGAGCGCCGCACAACATGCCTCTCCCAGCCGTGGTGCTCTCACGATGCTTTGGCTGCTGCCAGAGTCTTGCACCTATCCAACACCTCTGAGGGGTTGTGTCCGTGGCGCACCCAATGAAAACATCCGCATTAAATAAACCTAGCTAGCTACAGGATGTAAATGGCAGCCCGCGGGTGCACATCAAGCCAGAGGCCAAGTGTCGAGCATCGAACCCCCAGTCCCCCGGTGTGAGGTCAAGGCCCCCGCCGCTGTGCCCTGTCTCTTCCCCCAAAGGCTTTTAGTGGGGCCTCCCATTGCTCGCCTCAGCACACACCCTCAGGCACCTGGCCTAGACGCCCCTCTGTCCCAGGGCACCTATCATGACCTATGCTACAGTCACCATGCCGGAACCACGCGCCGTTGCCCGGTGCGCGCCGCATGGGGGAGGGGGAGCCACGTGCTCGCCGCCCTCCCCCCATATGCAGAACTAACAGCTGGGCACTGAGGAGGGAGCCTGGCGTGCGGCTGCTCCCCCCCCCCACAACTTTCCCCCCTGCCAGGAATCACTCCGGGTGCCAGACAGCGCTGCCCGGAGCCGTAAACCGCGACGGCGAGTTCTGGTTAGCGATGCGAGGGGGAGCCATGCGCTCACCGCCCTCCCCCCGCAACCACCATCCGGTACAGAGGAGGGAGGCCGACGTCGTGCTGCTCCCTCCCCATCCAACTTGCCCACCGCCGGGCCGTCGCCTACTGGCGGGTCCTGAAGCCGCGACGGCGGGTGCCGGTAAGCGCTGCACTGGGGAGGGGGCGCCAAGCGCTCGCCTCCCTCCCCCCGCTTGCCCAGATCCCTCAAGCCTAAGAAAGTTGCACGGAGCCGGGCGTGCCGCTGCTCCCCCGCCCCAATTAAGCCCCACTGCCAGGCCTACCTCCGGAGACTTGCGTTATTACGGACGGAGGAACCCCTTCTGGTGCACCCTCGCTGCAGATTGTGAGGTGCCGCTGTGCTGTTCGTCCCCCTGAGAAAGCACCGGGCGCCTGTGAACAGTGCACAGGGGGAGGGGGAGCCACGCGCTCGCCGCCCTCCCCCCCCTTAGATCAAAACCCTCCAGCCCACGATAAAGTTAAATGCCCAAGGTGGGGCTCGAACCCACGACCGACAGTCACAGGTTCCGCTGCCTGAACACAGGACGGCCATCGGCTGCGTGGAGGCCGAGGTGGGAGCACGGGCGTGCCGCTGCTCACCCCCCCTTCCACAACTGCCCAACCACGGCTAGCGGACGCCCCATCGGTGGCCCCTTGCTGGACAGCGGGAATCGCCAGTGTATGCTAACCCTCGCGGCACTGCCCCCCCCCTGCAGTACTAGCTAGCCTCGCCCGGCTCAAAGTAGAAGCCCCGGCCCTCGCGGAGGGAGGACCGGGCACAAGGAAAGGAGATCAGGCCGCCTCCCTCCTTCCAACACCCCCAGGCCTCCCAGGGAGCCTAGCTGGGCAACCACGGTCGCGACCAGGCATGGCGAGTCCGCCCGACCGGCAAGCTACAGGTCTGTGTCCCCGGGAGCTGTGCTAACAACCCCCCCCACCGCAGACCAATGCGGAAGGCGGCTGCCGGGCACTCGGCTCCTCCGAGTGCCTGCTGGGGGAGAGAAGGGGGGGTGTTCGCACTCACCGCGATGCAGCTCCTGGGAGTTTGCCGCTCCTGGGTGATCCTCGAGCGGATCCTAAACGGCGTCAGGGTAGTGGGCAAAGAGGGCGCCCAGTGGGCGGGAGAGGTATATGTACCTCCACCCCCGCCCACTCCCCCCGGACGTGCCGCTGGTGCACAGACCCCTGAGGGGGGTCCCCAACACTGGGAGGCTGCCTCCTGTGCCTTCATGTGGCACTAAGGAGGCCGCCCTCTTAGAAGGGTCTCCTTCGTGGACCCCGGGCAGCCTGCAGAGCAAGAAAACCGCTCTTCCGAGCAAGCCAAACTCCACAAATAAAAACAATTAATCTGGGGCATTTTAGAAGGAACTGTTAAGAGAAGCACAAAGTTTAGGCCAGTTGTTAGATTGTTGATCAAGCTAGAATATACTGTACACATTTGATACTGCTAAACGTTAAGAATTGAGAGACACAGCACCTTATTTAAAACACGCACAGTTCAATTAAGAAAGGGATTGAGGGAAGGGCATGTGGCAGTGATCAAAGGGTTCTAGCGCTTCTGACACCAGAGACTTACTCGCTGACTGAAGGAGTTTCATACTTTACTGGATTTTACATCCTGTGAAACAAAGCGAAGCTGTAAAGGGTTTTACCCATGTCTATGCTGTACTTCCCCTATGTGAGGGTTGACTGCACTTCTGCTGATCCGTCACCGTACCTGTTCACCACACTTCAGTGTAACTAAAGGCTTTGCTATTGCTCGATATTTGATTCCCCCGGCTGCAAGTGTGTAGCGTAGCGAAGCGGTGCTGTGGAACAGTTTTCCCTCGACACAAATGAAATCCTTTTATTGCACTAAGTAAGGCAGGTCATGCTGCTCTCTGGAAGCCTGCTGATAGCATCTTGTTAGGAGGCAACGAGCTAAACGGGCTGCAATGTTTACTGCCAGCCCTGCTGCAAATGCTTTTCATCTGAAGCAATCGGGTTGCCTACACAGGTCTAACTGCTGCATTTAGAGAGAAGGGATCAGTTCGCCCACTTGATGTTGGTATGAAGGAGTTCTTCCCCCTACGTTCTGAAGGGAGAGAGAGAGGCGGGGACAGGATGCACTCTCACCGGGGAGGAATTTGAAAAAGTGTGGCCTGGACCCATCAAGGCTGAATGGGAGGAGGTGAGGAGGGAGGTGTGTTTACAGGTGTGGTCGTGAGAAATGGTTTGTTATGGGAGGATGACTGACATTCCTCGGATAGAGCCAGCTTCAGCTCTGAGTGTGGTGCGAGACATTACAACACACGCAGACAGCGGTGCGCACGCTCGGTGCTTCCCTGTTGCAGCAGCTCAAGCGCAAAAGTTAAATGTACCCAAGGATTTCCTGCTGCTTACAAGCACAGTGGAACTCCGCTCTACTATGTTACACGTGGGCTAAAATGTTCCGAGGCAGCGGCGTTTGAGAATCCTGCACTGTGCTCATTCGAAACCACGCCGCCGGCATATGGTATAGGGAGATCCTTGTTTTGTCAAAGCTACTTTGCTGGTCTCAGGCATAATAAATTATGTCCCTCGGTAACTGGAGGCATACTTCCGTGTCCTCCCTAATTGCCGCGGAGTTTACTTGTGCCCACCGGGGAGGAGGGGCCATCATGCGCTGTGCGAGGAGGAGGATGGCCAACAAAAACTAGCGCGCGCGCCTCGCGCTCAAAGTAAAAAAAAAAAAAAAGTTTGATTAGAGGCAGCAGGGGGAGGGGAGAGAGGAGGGGGCCTGCGCCTGTTTCCCTTGCGGAAGCGAGCAGGAACCATCTGTTAATTACAAACAGATGGTCTGAAAGCTCGCTCCTGCAAGGGAGTCGCCAAACGGTCACGCGTTGCCATTCAAAGCAATGCAATGCGTGCACGTTTTTGACTGCAAAACTGAATCAATTTCAAAAGGTCTTTTTCCTAAGCAACGCATGCGTGCTGCGTAGGCGAGACCTAAAAACACACAAAAGGGGCAAAGAAGGAGGAGGAGGAAGACGGGAAAACAGTGATGAAGAAAGCAGGAGTGAAAAACAACATGAAAGAGTGAAATAAAGGGGCAGAGAGAGTCTGGTGGTCGATGGACGTGGAATGAGGTGGAATCTAGACAAGGTGGCAATGATATCTGATACCACTAGCTCTGGCTTCAGAGCAAAACTTTGAGCCCCAGCACTTATTCCTTTACAAATTAAGAGCTGAATGATTCAGATGTGTTGATGAGGTTGCAGGAATCATGAAAGGCAAGGAATGAGTAACCATACATGTGGTATAGTTGGTGTATATGTGGTTTTGTTAATGGGGAGTGTGCCTTTATCTTTAGAGAGTGATGACGTAGGAAGGTTCTGAAAGAGATTGGCCAGAGAAGTGGTTGGTGACTGACTGTGTCTTCTGGGCTCTTTATGTATACGTCATGTACTTCAATAAACCTTTGATGGGTAACTTCTGATGTGCCTGTGAGTCCCTCCCTACAATATTGGCGACGAGGTTGAGTAAATTCACTTTACTGCCTCTAATTTAAGTTTTGTACATAATACATTAGCAATCAGCACCAAACTCATAAACTTCCTTCTTCCGGGTAGCAGCCACATCTACACCCACACTTTCATGTCGTTTTCAAGACTAAAAAACGCAAAGATCACTATCCTGTTTCATCCTCAAGGAACACTTGTGGCCTGCAAGTGCTGGCACACGTTGTGTGTCTTGGTCCATTCTTCTTGCTCTTTGGAGAAACTTAAAAAGCCCATGTCCAACTGCTCCTTTAGGTGTAATTGTTGGGTGAAAGGGCATGTGAGTACATTGTCTTACATAGTGGCACTTCTTAAGTCTGAGGAACAACTGCGCAAATACTCTTTGAAGTATCAATGGCAAATCCCAATGACAGAAAGAAATGTTGTAATACACGTACACATGTTCTTGCACAAAGACATTTTACAACAGTTTCAAGATATGAGTGAGCGACATGCCCTATACGTGTCCATTTCCCAGTTGCCGCTGGTATGTATTACCCACCATGGAGAGGCGCCCATCTCCCAGCCGGTGTATATCTCGTCCATCATTAAATAAGCACAGAGAGGGGGCTCAATGGAAACCCAAGTGCAACTGTTAAAGTCCTTTTTTTGGAAAAGGGAAACATCCTTAATACGGACAGCGCTCTAACACGGCTTTAGTAGTCACAGGCTCTCACACCCCTCACAGAGTAGCAGTCACGCCGTACTGTATGCATTCATACTCTCCTAACCAGTTAGCAGTGTCTCTCTACTGACTGCACTGCCACACTCATCAGAGGACCTATCACTCCTGCTCCCCTCTAAGGGTACTTTTGTGGCAAGTCCTAAACCGTTTGGTAGGAATGACTGTGAGAAGGTCTTGCTTGCCTCCCGACCCTTGGACAGTAGTTTCAGCCAACAAAAGAGACACACTTTGGGAAAGAGAATAGGTTTAGCTTGCATTTTTTATTAAAAGCCACAGCTATTGGCATTGTTGATGCTTGTTGAGTTTCAGCGGAAGCTCTGAGGAAGGGTATTGAATGTCAGCCAGGTTATATTGATTTTATTTTGTCTTCGTCATGAACCATGTCATCGCACCGCATGTAGTCGCCCTCTGCTCAGTAGTGTCACAGGGCAAGGAGAAGTGTTGTGACATGATGCTCAATTGTCTACCTCCCTGGGTAGAATAGGCTTGGACTGAAATACAGCAGGATAAACCACTACTTTCCACTACCTGAGAAACAACAGAACACCCAAGAGTCAACATCGGATGTGTAACCAGGTGCTCCACCTCCCTGACAGCGCAAGACAGGGTGACATCACGATGCGTGACGTGACAGCGGCACCTGGAGGATGGGGCCGGTCTCCTTCTACTGCTGCGGTGATGGAGGGACAAAGCACCGCCACAGATGCTGCTAAGTTGCCCCCATCATCGGTATTAAGACAAAATGTTGGCAAAAAAATATCAAGATGCAAAAATATCAAGTTGTAAATATCGTGACGCCCAAATATCGTGACGCCCAAATATCGTGACGCCCAAATATCGTGACGCCCAAATATCGTGTGCAAAAATATTGTGGGCAAGAATATCGATTTTAAGGTAAATGATATCGATATTAAAAATATCTATGTTGTTAATATCGATATTAAAAATAACTTTGTTGTGAATATTGTTTACAAAAATATTGCTGTTAATAATATCATTTATAATAATTTTTATGTATTTTGGTATGTTTTTATTGTAAATGTCATAAATTGTTTATATAATTATTGTTAATATTTTTGAATATAGTTTGTCAATTCTTAGTTGTTTTGAAACTTAATTAAATAGTTTATTGTTATTTTTAGTGCCGTAGTGGGTTTTAGAGTTTGTTGGGGTACAGGGTGGGAAGTAAAATATGTATAATTAATTAATAATTAACTTGTAATTAACTTAAATTATTTAATTGTTAATTATGAAAATTGTGTAATTATTTATTTTAGTGTGTTAAGTTTCAGGTGCGGGCTGTGGGGTTTGTAAGGGTTTAGGGTGGGAAGTAATTTAATTATAAATAATTTTTAATTAATTTTTTAATTGATAATTAATTATGTAAATTGTGCAATTAATTTTTTTTTTTGGTGTGGGTTGTGGTTGGTGTAGGGGTCAGTGGTGTGAAGGAAAATAATTGAAATGATTAATAATTAATAATAATAAATAATAATTATTAGATTTGAGAGTTAATTATGTAAATTGTGTGATTACGATATTTTTTAAATTGATATATCAGGTGTGGGTTGTTGGGTTTGGAGGGGAAAGGGTGGAAAGTTAATTAAACATAATTATTTCATTATTAGTTAATTACTGTTAATTGTTTAATTGATAATTAATTATGTAATATGTGTAATTATTATACTTTTTAAGATGTATATTTTAGGTGTGTGTTGTTTAGTTTGTAAAGGTATAGGGTAGGAAGTTATTTAAATTTATAATAATTGTAAAAATATGTATTTGTTTTTTTTAAAGTGGGTTATTTTTTATGTGATATGTTGATTATTTTATACTTTTTAATTGAAAATAACATATTTGTTGGCTGTTCTTATTGTGAGAATATAGTGTAGTACTTTAATTATATTTATAATATTTGTTTTAATTTGAAATATTTATTAAGCATTGTAATAAATATGTACTTTTTATATTTTGTAAACATTTTTATATATATATATATCTTATATTAAAATATTTATATTTCTTGTTATTTAATGTAGTTGTTAAAATATGTTATTTGTTTGAACTGAACTACTCTCTCTCTACTGTTACACAGACTGGAGTGGGAATAGTAATTTGTGCCCCTCCTGAGTCCAACTCTCTCTCTACTGTTGCAGAGATTGGAGTGGGAATAGTATATGTATTATTGCTACAATGTTATAGTTCTGTTTATGTTGTTTACATTGACATTATTATGATGTTCCTGTGTATTTAAAATGATATTATTATATTATTTTTATTTAATGATGTTTGTAATATGTAATATATTTTTAGTAAAATGTAATTTTTTTATATTGTTTACTTTTAAATGTGTAATTAAATTTTAAAAAATAAAAATAAATTCCAGTTCATTTCTTATAGTTTTTAGTATATATATATATTCACTGAAAAAACCATAGGTTTTAGGGACAGTTATAGTTAGTTGGACATTGCAGTCGTACAAAACCCGTGAAATTCCCCCGTTATAGTTAGTTCAGCTAACTATAACTCGCTTCCCCGCAATGCACTGCTGATGTCGTCACATATTACATCACTCATGACATGGTCAGTGACATCACTGATGACATCACTGATGATATCTCAAATGACATCACTGATGACATCATCCAGTGACTGTGTTTCTGTAAAGTTTAAATATTTTTAATATATATTGGGAAAGGCGTATTGAAGAATGAGTGGGTGTATAAGTGTCTGTATGGATGATTTAGTAGGTGCATGACTAACTCTATAAGTGAGTGATTAAACGTATCTTACTGAATGCATGGGTTAGTGACTAAACTGGGTGAATGTCTGTATCCGTCTGTCTGTTGCTGTGTAAGTGGCTGCATGGGTTTGTGAATACCTACATGAGTGTCTATATGAGTTATTGATTGGTTGTCTGAGTATCTGTATGGGTGCCTGAGTGTTTGTGTGGGTGGGGTGTGTGCGACTCTGTGCATAGATGTGTGAGTGGGTGATTCACTGGGTGGATGGTTTCAAGAGTGCATCTGTGATAGACTGTATGGGTGGGTAAGTGTGTGTAAGAGTGTGTTAGTGAGTGAATGTATGTCCCAGTGGTACATGTGTGAGTAACTACATATGTGAAAGGCAGTATATATGTGTGTTGGAGTATATAAATAGCTATAAGCTTAGAGTGTGTGATTGTGAGAGTGACTGTATGGATGAGTGTGTGCTTGTATCAGTGATTGTATGAGAGCGTAAGAATGTGCTAGTATTTGTATGAGTAAGTGAGCTGGTGTGTGTATAACTGTATAGGTGAGTAAATGGCAGTGTGTTTAATTATTTGCATGACTGACTAGGTGTGTGAGTACCTCTATGGATGAGTGGCGGTGTTTGAGTGTCTATATAGGAGTATGAGTGCATATGATAGTCCTGTACTGAGTGACCGTAAGTATGAGTGACTGTACGGGTGAGTGAGTGGATGTGTGTGTGTAGACCTAAGAATCAGTGAGTGGGTATGTAGTTATTGGTGTTGGAGTGTCTATGGTTTTGCGAATGGCAGTCTGTAATTTAGAGTGGGTGTATCAAAGGTTATATTAGGGTGTGAGTAGGTGCATCAGATTATCACGTGGATGATGTCATCAGTGATGTCATCAGTGATGTCATTTGGGATGTCATCAGTGATGTCATCAGTCTTGTCACTGACCATGTCATGAGTGATGTAATATGTGACGTCATCAGCAGTGCATTGCGGGGGCGCGAGTTATAGTTAGCTGAACTAACTATAACGGGGGAATTTCACGGGTTTTGTACGAGTGCAATGACCAACTAACTATAACTGACCCTAAAACCTATGGTTTTTTCAGTGAATTTGTAAGGTTTTTTAAATGCTAATTCCTAACTATAACATATCTGAAACCTATGGTTTTTTTCAGTGAATTTCAAAGGTTTTGTAAATGACAATTTTTAAATGTATTAATTGTTATATTTATTTTTTTGATACTGATTTACTACATTTTTTTAAACTATTTATTTTTAGATATTTTATTTTTTAAATTACATTGTAATTACATTATACATTACATTACAAAATATACTTTCTCAGAATGAATTACTTTAGTTTAAATACTTTGCAAATAGGCAATAGACTTTTAAGTACAGTAGTTACAGTTGTTGCAATGGGCAACACAATTTCAAACACAGTGCAACATTGAGCTCAATGTGAATTTCTAGTTAAATGCAATTAGTTACTTTATGGATTACTTTTCTAACCACAGGACTGGATCCTAGATTCAGTCCTGGGACATCTCCTGTAAACAGTTGAGTAAAAGCGTTTTGGTTACAGTAGTGATTTTTAAGGAATATTATTGTATTTTAAAACTTGACACAGAGAAACTTTTTCACATAGAATCACCAATGTTATCCTATGGGAGGAAATTCACTTAGCAGGTAAGTAGTGTTATCGTTACTTTTTCTTACTCAGTGGTGGATCCTGGATCCAGCACTGGTGCATCTCCTGTAAACAGTTGAAAGAATGCGTTTAAGTCATACAGGCGATTTTTAAGGAATATTTGTAGTTTGTGAAAATCGACACTTTGAAACTTTTCTGCTGAAAACCAGACAATGGATTCCTATGGAAGGAAATACAACTTACTGGTAAGTACGGTTAGAATTACTTTTTAGGGTCAGTGCTGGGCTAAAAGATGCAGCACTGGGTTCTCGCCTGATAACAGGTGTGTAAATCGGAATTCATAGTTCGGCTGATTTTAGAGGAATATTATAAAGTTCCAAAACTCCACACTTAGAAGAATTTCCAAGTGAAACCAGTCAATGTTAGCCTATGGAAGAAAATTCAAGTTACTGGTAAGTACGGTTAAAATTACTTTTCAGGATCAGTACTGGGCTCAAAGATGCAGCAATGAGGTCTCTCCTGATAACATGTGAGTAAATCGGAATTCGTAGTTCGGCTGATTTTAGAGGAATATTTGCACAATGGTGAAGGAAGGGGGTGGGGCCTGAGGTGACATGTCTGCAAACACGCCCTGTGTCGCGTTTTAAGTTGGAGAATTAATTCCTCCTCAATACCGAGGGTCCCTAGGGGCCAACTAGCCCACCAGATACCTCCAGTATCTGGTGGGCTAGTTGGCCCCCAGGGACCTGGGGGTCCCTGGTGGGCTAGTTGGCCCCCAGGGACCCCCAGTATTGAACGGGAATTATTTCCCCAATTTAAAACGCGCCACAGGGCGCGTTTGAAGAGTGGTTAAGGGAGGGGGCGGGGTCTGACGCTCGATCGCGTCTTTTTTTTTTTTTTTTTTTTTAAGGGGGGCTGTGTGGCCCCCCTTCTTTTTTACTTTTTGGGGCCCTGGGGACCCCATCCCCCAGGGCCTGTTGCCTTTTTTCTTAAAAAATACTGTACGGGAAGGGGGCCGCGTGGCACCCCTCCCATAGCCGATTCCGGCCCCGGGGACCCCATCCCCCGGGGCATATCCACTTTTCTTACTCTTATTTTTGGAGGAGGGGGGCTGCGTGGCCCCCCTCCTAAGGCCTCTATTGGCCCCGGGGACCCCATCCCCCGGGGCCGGCCTTTATTTTATTTTTTTTTAAATTATTTTTGGGGAGGGGGGGCCGCGTGGCACCCCTCCCGGGCCACTACTTGCCCTGGGGACCCCATCCCCGGGGCTGGCCCTATCCTTTGGGGTCCGTGGGGGGACCCCAACTCCCCCACGGACCATGCCGGCTCCCCGCCTCCTGCGGGAACCGGCATTGCTTTTCCACATGGGGAGCTGCTAACATGCAGCTCCCACTGCTAACATGCAGCTCCCCGTGTGGAAAAGCAATGTGCTTTGGATATTGGAAGCGAGAGCAGGTTTCCTGCTCTCGCTCTAATATCCAAGCAGTTTGCAATGACAGGGCGGGAGCCGCGAGGCTCCCGCCCTGTCATTGCAAACAGCAGTGTCCCGGGTGGGCACCCCGGGACACTGCAGGAGCCGGCCCTGGGGGTGGCGGTCCCCAGGGCCATGGAGGGCTCCAGGAGGGGCCGCGCGGCCCCCTCCCAACCTTTGCAAAGCCCCGGGGAGGTGGGGGTCCCCGGGGCTCAGGGGTCCGTAATGGACCCCCCAATTTGCATATTTAGGGCCCCGGGGAGATGGCGGTCCACGGGGCGTGTGGGGGGGCTCGAGCCCCCCCACACAGGTGTTCAATTTTTTTTTTTAAAAAGCCCCGAGGGTGGCGGTCCCCGGGGCAGTGGGGGCCGTGTGCCCCCCCACCATAAATTTATTTAAGCTCCGGGGGGTGGCGGTTGCCGGGGCTTGGGGGGGCCTTAGAGGCCCCCCCATAAAATCAATTTATAAACCCCCGCATGCCCCCGGGACTTGGCCTACCCGGGGGCCAAATAACAACGAAGCGCGGGAGCCCGCGCTTCGTTTTTTTTTTTTCTGTGGGATCCGCGCACCCTAAGCGCATCTTGCCGATTTGTTTTTTTTTTAAATGCTTTTTTCTGCCCTTGGGGTCCTTGTGGGACCCCCTGAGCAGACCTAGGGGGTCAGGGTGTTTCTACCCTGCCCCCTTTGTGCGTTTTGCGCACTTGTTTCTTCTGCCTCGGTTCTACCGAGGGACAAAATGGCTGCCAACACTTCCTGATTTGGAGTGTTGACAGCCACTTGACAGCCAATTAACATGCAGCTCGTGATCAGGACGGTGCGCGCAGGGTGCGCTCAGGGTGCGCGGATCCGACGCGGCCATAGATATATATGTGATTTTACTTGTGATTTTCTCAGAAACTACTGAACGGATTTACACAATTTAAGCAAAAGGAACGACTCTGAACCAAGGGCTACCTTTTTGCCAAATTTGGTGTAATTCCGTTCAGCAGTTCGGGCTGTCGCTGCGACTAAAGGTTCCTATGGAAAAATGAATGGGGAAAACATGTTTTGGGACCCCCCTTTTTTCTCGGCCCCCGCTTGACGAATCACCCCGAGACTTTCAGGATAGGAGCGGACCGGAGAGCCCCAACAAGTTTGAAAATTTCGCGAAGATTCGTCAACCGGCGCCAAAGTTATTTCAAATAGAATGTTGCGGATTTCCTATGGAAAATAGGTCCTAACTATAACTATCTACTGGCGACCGCCAGTAGATAATATATATATATATATATATATATATATATATATATATATATATATATATATATATATATTTTTTTTTTATATATATAGTCCAACACTCCATTCCCCATATGAATGGGTCCGACACTGCTCGGGTGAATTGACAAGTGGATTTATTAAAACCAAAATGATGACCGTGGCGCATAGTCAGTATGCTCGTGAAACGCTATGGAAGACGCTTTTCAGCCGTGCTGCCTTCCTCAATATATATATATTTATTTTTTTACGGAAAAAACAAAGGTTCATGAGTGGAGTTCGGTGTTCCCAGACCTCCACCCATGGATTCTGAAGCATTCCTAGATTTATCACTTCTGGTAGACCTGGGAATGTGTCAGAATAGTACGCCTTCCCAGTGGAGGCAAAACGAGGAGAAATATCATTATTTCTCCTGATTTGTTTCTCTTTCTACATGTGCGGCATTTTGCCACACACGTAGAAAGAGGAAAAAGCCTGAGAGGATTGTTTTTTACAGGAAAGAGTCCCTTCCGGCACAGAAAAACAATCCTAGCTGTAACGCAGGCACCCTTGCACCATGGTGCAAGGCAGGGCCATACTGGCCGTAGCTGGAACCGGGCGTTTTGCCAGTAGGCGGGAAGGATAGGGGCCGGGTTCGAGCAGTGGGGGGGCTGGTTTTCTTACAGGGGGCTGGTTTTGCAGCAGTCAGTGCTGCAATATCAGCCCCATGTGACAAAAGTGGCAGCAGTGCTAAACCAGCAGCATTGCTACCCACTAGCAACCCCCTGTACCCTCTGCGTGGCCAGGCCTGATGAATTGCCAGGGCTGGTCTGTGTTCCTAGTCCAGCCCTGGAGCAAGAGTGCCTGCATTAGCACTAGACAGCCAAGAGTGTGCTGGCACAGGCAGAGGACAGGAATTCCCCACATCTTGATAGATATGGCACATTCCTGCCCCTCCATTTCACGCAGCACAGCAAGGTGTCTTGCTGCGTTGCATTGCGCTGCGTGAAAAAATGATAACTATGGCCCTAATTTTAAGTCTTGACTCACGTAGGCCTCAGTTGTGTATCTCAAGTGGTCCACTGCGGAGTACACCTCCCCAGTCCATTTGTCTCACAAGGAAGACCAGAGTGGGCACGAGTGAGTCAACTCCAGCAATGTATTGTAAAGACCCCGGGTACCACTCCAGAGACTGAGCTCCAGCTCCCTTGACCTTTCTGAATTTGACATATCTGAAAGAGCCTTGATGGCCCGCGTTTTGATTAGCGCTATATAAAACTGCCACTAGTTGAACAATTTATCAAATCATACAGCCAATTATCGGAGCTGTTCTTTGACCTTTATTTACAGATTCTACTCATCTGAATACATAAACACAGTTTTTACTATTATTAAGCAATAAACGTATTAATGTACTTTAAAGAGAATGAATAGTTGGATAAAATAGAAACAGCACATTAAATCAATGTTGGCTTCTCAAATATGCAGACTTTTGTGGAAACATTTATAAAAGTGAATATTCTTGAACATCAGGAATGTACCAAAAAACAAGCATTCATAAAGCCAATCGGTTTTGCTACTTTTTTAAGAAGCCACGCCTATTAAGATTAGGGGCGCGAGGTAGAAAGTGAAATGAAGGAATATTGGCTTTGACGCTCATCACACAAAGTACATTTAATCAGATCTGACTCCATAACCCGGTGCTCCAGGTCCAGTCTAGATGCCACGGGGAGAGGATGCGCTGAAGGTGGTTTCTTTATATGATCACAAATGAAGCTCCTTCTCACTATGTTGATGCAGCACATTAAGCCCTCACAGGGGATCCATATAAATAACTTAACACCCCCACTTCAAGGTCGGCGTAAGATACCTGCTCTCCAGAGGTGGTGGTAGGTCAGCTGAGGTGGGTTTGATAGGCTAGGTATGATAGGTAGCTATGGGAGTGTAAATAAAGCACATTACATGTGTTCAGAAAGTACAGAAGGTTAGGAGTGGTTGGTAGGTAAGTTATGATACCTAAGTTTTTTTTTGGTATGTTAGGTATGTGGGTCTGGTAGGTACTTTGATAGGTAGGGCAGGTTAGGTATGATAAGTGAGGTGTATTAAGTATGCATGGCATGTATGAGCAGTGTGGTAGGCTAACTTTGGTAGGTATTTTTGGTTAGTTAAAGGAGGTTATGGATGGTGGGCACAGTAGGTATGTGCAGAAGATAAGTGGGCAGGGTTGGAAGGTAATGTAGGTAGGTATGGTAGATTAGGTATGTTAGGATACCTATGACAGGCAATTGAAGTAGCTAGAATAGGTATTATAAATTAAGTGTGGTACGACTACTACTACTACTACTACTACTACTACTACTACTACTGCTACTACTACTACGCTTCGTTTTTTTTTTTTTCTGTGGGATCCGCGCACCCTAAGCGCATCCCGCCGATTTGTTTTTTTTTTTTAATGCTTTTTCTGCCCATGGGGTCCTTGTGGGACCCCCTGAGCAGACCTAGGGGGTCAGGGTGTTTCTACCCTGCCCCCTTTGTGCGTTTTGCGCACTTGTTTCTTCTGCCTCGGTTCTACCGAGGGACAAAATGGCTGCCAACACTTCCTGATTTGGAGTGTTGACAGCCACTTGACAGCCAATTAGCATGCAGCTCGTGATCAGGACGGTGCGCGCAGGGTGCGCTCAGGGTGCGCGGATCCGACGCGGCCATATATATATTTGTGATTTTACTTGTGATTTTCTCAGAAACTACTGAACGGATTTACACCATTTAAGCAAAAGGCATGACTCTGAACCAAGGGCTACCTTTTTGCCAAATTTGGTGTAATTCCGTTCAGCAGTTCGGGCTGTCGCTGCGACTAAAGGTTCCTATGGAAAAATGAATGGGGAAAACACGTTTTGGGACCCCCCTTTTTTCTCGGCCCCTGCTTGATGAATCACCCCGAGACTTTCAGGATAGGAGCGGACCGGAGCGCCCCAACAAGTTTGAAGATTTACGAAGATTCGTCAACCGGCGCCAAGTTATTTCAAATAGAATGTTGCGGATTTCCTATGGAAAATAGGTCCTAACTATAACTATCTACTGGCGACCGCCAGTAGATAATATATATATATATATATATATATATATATATATATATATATATATATATATATATATATATATATATATATATATATCTATCTAATGGCGGTCGCCAGTAGATAGTTATAGTTAGGACCTATTTTCCATAGGAAATCCGCGACATTCTATTTGAAATAACTCTTGCGTCGGTTGACGAATCTTCGCAAATTTTCAGACTTTATGGCCCGCTCCGGTCTGCTCCTACCCTGAAAGTCTCAGGGTGATTCGTCAAGCGGGGCCGAGAAAAAGGGGGTCCCAAAACGTGTTTTCCCCATTCATTTTCCCATAGGAAACTTTAGACACAGCTACAGCCCGAACTGCTGAACGGAATTACACCAAATTTGGCAAAGAGGTAGTTCTTGGTTCAGAAAGAACCCTTTTGTTAAATGGGTGTAAATCCGTTCAGTAGTTGCGGAGAAATTAAAAAATAAGAGTCAAAAATCAATTTCCCATAGGAAACTTTATGCAAGGCTACAGCCCGAACTGCTGAACGGAATTACACCAAATTTGGCAAAGAGGTAGTTCTTGGTTCAAAAAGAACCCTTTTTGTTAAATGGTGTAAATCCGTTCAGTAGTTGCTGAGAAAATCAAAAGTAAAAACACATATATATCTGGGCGGAGCCTAACCACACATGTCATCGTGAGATCTGATTGGCTGTCAGCACTTCATCCTGGAATTGCTGGCAGCCATCTTGGGACCAATATAAATTATAGTACCCCATTGAAATGCATTTTAGTGAATCGAAGATTTTGAGGGTTACCAAAAGGAGAACTATAAAGGGTGATAACAGACTTTAGTTACATTAGAATTCATTTGTTGATGGTACCATACTAATTTCAGGAATTGTGGTGTGTTCTAAGGTGATTTTACCCTGTGAAAAACCTTCTGCTGGGATATCATGAATCATGTTTGAGAGAAAACTATTTTCACATGCTTGTCCCATACAGTTTTGGAAGGTGCTCCAGAAGCTAAAATGAGAGCATATTTTCTGTAAATTCACATTATCTTTCTCAGTCATGTGAGAATGAAGTCTGACATTCTCAGTAAAACATGTACATCCAAAAGGGCAGAGACTGTCAGTTGATTCCTTTGTGTTCTACTGCAGCTTCCCAGAGTGTTCTAAAGAACAACTAGAGCGCTAACAGCCTTACTTATGACAAAAGTATGGCACACCTGAAGCCATCTTGATTGGAATAAACTGGTAACACTTAAAACATTTAATTTAAAAAGGAACAAAATGATGGGGTTCATCTTGTCATAGAAATTATGGTTAGTGCTCTGGAAAGAAAAATTAGGACATGTTTCAAGTGTGATCTCAAATATCTTCCTGTTATATTTCAAAAGGAGCAGCCTGTCAGTTGATGCCTTTGTGTTCTACTGCAGCTTCCCAGAGTGTTCTAAAGAACAACTAGAGCGCTAACAGTCTTACTTATGACAAAAGTATGGCACACCTGAAGCCATCTTGATTGGAATAAACTGGTAACACTTAAAACATTTAATTTAAAAAGGAACAAAATGAGGGGGTTCATTTTGCCATAGAAATTATGGTTAGTGCTGTAGAAAGAAAAATTAGGACATGTTTTAAGTGAGATCTCAAATATCTTCCTGTTATATTTCAACAGGAGCAGCCTGTCAGTTGATGCCTTTGTGTTCTACTGCAGCTTCCCAGAGTGTTCTAAAGAACAACTAGAGTGCTAACAGCCTTACTTATGACAAAAGTATGGCACACCTGAAGCCATCTTGATTGGAATAAACTGGTAACACTTAAAACATTTAATTTAAAAAGGAACAAAATGAGGGGGTTCATTTTGCCATAGAAATTATGGTTAGTGCTGCAAAAAGAAAATTTAGTGCATGTTTTAAGTGAGATCTCAAATTCTCTTCTATTTCATTAGAAAATTCTGATATGCAGACTGAAACAATCACTTTCAATACCAGCAGTAGACTTCCGGTTAACTCCTTGGTGAGCAGTAGCTTTACTACAGTGATCTAATGAAAAACTAGAGTAATAACATTCTGAATTTATGGCAAATGTGTGACACATCTGAAAGCCTTCTTGATGGAATCAAAGTAAAAACTGAAAGCATTTCCTACTGAGGAGACTGCAGTAAATGAGGAAATTAGGAAACTTCATAACAAAGAAGTCTTCCAAGATGGCCACCAGTGAAAAAAGAGCCCAAATGTAGCACAAATATTACCCAGATGTAGCCCACATATAGCCCAATGACAAAAGTGTGCAAAACACTTTTTATTTTTAGTTTTTGCAGTTTTATGTAGTGCAGACTGGTCAGGTATTGGAGCGTTGCATCTTAAAACATGACCCCTACACTACAAAACACCACTGCACTACCCTAAACCCTAAAACACTACCCCAGCAAGACCCCCTACACTACACAAGCACCACTGCACTATCCTAAACCCTAAAACACTACCCCCAGCATGACCCCCTACACTACACAAACACCACTGCACTACCCTACCCTAAACCCTAAAATACTACCCCAACACCACTGCACTAACCTAAATCCTAAAACACTACCCCCAGCACGACCCCCTACACTACCCAAACACCACTGCACAACCCTAAAACATGACCCCCTACACTACACAAACACCACTGCACTACCCTAAACCCTGAAACACTACCCCCAGCACGACCCCCTACACTACACAAGCACCACTCCACTACCCTAAACCCTAAAACACTACCCCCAGCACGACCCCCTACACTACACAAACACCACTGCACTACCTTAAACCCTAAAACACTACCCCCAGCACGACCCCCTACACTACCCAAACACCACTGCACTAACCTAAATCTTAAAACACTACCCCCAGCACGACCCCTACACTACCCAAACACCACTGCACTACCCTAAAACATGACCCCCTACACTACACAAACACCACTGCACTACCCTAAACCCTAAAACACTACCCCCAGCACGACCCCCGACACTACACAAGTACCACTGCACTAAACCCTAAAACACTACCCCTGCACGACCCCCTACACTGCCCGAACACCACTGCACTGCCCTAAACCCTGAAACACATACCCTAGCACGACCCCCTACACTGCCCGAACACCACTGCACTGCCCTAAACCCTGAAACACCACCCCCTTCACGACCCCCTACACTGCCCGAACACCACTGCACTGCCCTAAACCCTGAAACACCACCCCCAGCATGACCCCTACACTGCCCGAACACCACTGCACTGCCCTAAACCCTGAAACACTACCCCCAGCAAGACCTCCTACACTGCCCGAACACCACTGCCCTAAACCCTGAAACATCACCCCCAGCAAGACCCCCTACACAGCCCGAACACCACTGCCCTAAACCCTGAAACACCACCCCCAGCACGACCCCCTACACTGCCCGAACACCACTGCACTGCCCTAAACCCTGAAACACCACCCCCAGCACGACCCCCTACACTGCCCGAACACCACTGCACTGCCCTAAACCCTAAAACATCACCCCCTGCACGAACCCCTACACTGCCCGAACACTACTGCACTGCCCTAAACCCTGAAACACCATCCCCAGCACGACCCCCTACACTGCACGAACACCACTGCACTGCCCTAAACCCTGAAACACTACCCCCAGCAAGACCCCCTACACTGCCCGAACACCACTGCACTGCCCTAAACCCTGAAACATCACCCCCAGCAAGACCCCTACACTGCCCGAACACCACTGCCCTAAACCCTGAAACACCACCCCCAGCAAGACCCCCTACACTGCCCGAACACAACTGCACTGCCCTAAACCCTGAAACACCAGCCCCAGTACGACCCCTACACTGCCCGAACACCACTGCACTGCCCTAAACCCTGAAACACCACCCCCTGCACGACCCCCTACACTGCCCGAACACCACTGCCCTAAACCCTGAAACACCACCCCCAGCACGACCCCTACACTCCCGAACACCACTGCACTGCCCTAAACCCTGAACACCACCCCCTGCACGATCCCCTACACTGCCCGAACACTACTGCACTGCCCTAAACCCTGAAACACCACCCCCAGCACGACCCCCTACACTGCACGAACACCACTGCACTGCCCTAAACCCCAAAACACTACCCCCAGCAAGACACCCTACACTGCCCGAACACCACTGCCCTAAACCCTGAAACACCACCCCCAGCAAGACCCCCTACACTGCCCGTACACCACTGCACTGCCCTAAACCCTGAAACACCACCCCAGCATGACCCCCTACACTGCCCGAACACCACTGCACTGCCCTAAACCCTGAAACACCACCCCCAGCACGACCCCCTACACTGCCCGAACACCACTGCACTGCCCTAAACCATGAAACACCAGCCCCAGCACGACCCCCTACACTGCCCGAACACCACTGCACTGCCCTAAACCCTGAAACACCAGCCCCAGCACGACCGCCTACACTGCCCGAAAACCACTGCACTGCCCTAAACCCTGAAACACCAGCCCCAGCACGACCCCCTACACTGCCCGAACACCACTGCACTACCCTAAACCCTCAAACACCAGCCCCAGCAGGACCCCTACACTGCCCGAACACCACTGCACTGCCCTAAACCCTGAAACACCAGCCCCAGCAAGACCCCTACACTGCCCGAACACCACTGCACTGCCCTAAACCCTGAAACACCACCCCCAGCAAGACCCCCTACACTGCCCGAACACCACTGCACTAAAGCCTGAAACACCACTCCCAGCAAGACCACCTACACTGGCCGAACACCACTGCACTGCCCTAAACCCTGAAACACCACCCCTGCACGACCCCCTACACTGCCCAAACACCACTGCACTGCCCTAAACCCTGAAACACCACCCCCTGCACGACCCCCTACACTGCCCGAACACCACTGCACTGCCCTAAACCCTGAAACACCACCCCTCAGCACGACACCCTACACTGCCCGAACACCACTGCACTGCCCTAAACCCTGAAACACCACCCCCAGCACGACCCCTACACTGCCCGAACACCACTGCACTGCCCTAAACCCTGAAACACCACCCCCTGCACGACCTCCTACACTGCCGGAACACCACTGCACTGCCCTAAACCCTGAAACACCACCCCCAGCACGACCCCTACACTGCCCGAACACCACTGCACTGCCCTAAACCCTGAAACATCAACCCCAGCAAGACCCCCTACACTGCCTGAACACCACTGCCCTAAACCCTGAAACACCACCCCCTACACTGCACGAACACCACTGCACTGCCCTAAACCCTGAAACACCACCTCCAGCAAAACCCCTACACTGCCTGAACACCATTGCTCTGCCCTAAATCCTGAAACACCACCCCCAGCACGACCCCCTACACTGCCCAAACACCACTGCACTGCCCTAAACCCTGAAACACCACCCCCAGCACGACCCCCTACACTGCCCGAACACCACTGCACTGCCCTAAACCCTGAAACACCAGCCCCAGCAAGACCCCCTACACTGCCTGAACACCACTGCACTGCCCTAGACTCTGAAACACCAGCCCCAGCAAGACCCCCTACACTGCCCGAACACCACTGCACTGCCCTAAACCCTGAAACACCAGCCCCAGCATGACCCCCTACACTGCCCGAATACCACTGCACTGCCCTAAACCCTGAAACACCAGCCCCAGCACAACCCCCTACACTGCCCGAACACCACTGCACTGCCCTAAACCCTGAAACACCAGCCCCAGCACGACCCCCTACACTGCCCGAACACCACTGTACTGCCCTAAACCCTAAAACACCAGCCCCCGCATGACCCCCTACACTGCCCGAACACCACTGCACTGCCCTAAACCCTGAAACACCACCCCCTGCAGCACCCCCTATACTGCCCGAACACCACTGCACTGCCCTAAACCCTGAAACACCACCCCCTGCGGCACCCCCTACACTGCCCGAACACCACTGCACTCCCCTAAACCCTGAAACACCACCCCCTGCACCGCCCCCTACACTGCCCGAAACACCACTGCACTGCCCTAAACCCTGAAACACCACCCCCAGCACGACCCCCTTTACTGCTCGAACACCACTGCACTGCCCCAAACCCTGAAACACCACCCCCAGCACGACCCCCTACACTGCCCGAACACCACTGCACCAAACCCTGAAACACCACCCCTCAGCACGACACCCTACACTGCCTGAACACCACTGCACTGCCCTAAACCCTGAAACACCACCCCCAGCATGACCCCCTACACTGCCCGAACACCACTGCACTGCCCTAAACCCTGAAACACCACCCCCTGCACGACCTCCTACACTGCCGGAACACCACTGCACTGCCCTAAACCCTGAAACACCACCCCCAGCACGACCCCCTACACTGCCCGAACACCACTGCACTGCCCTAAACCCTGAAACATCAACCCCAGCAAGACCCCCTACACTGCCTGAACACCACTGCCCTAAACCCTGAAACACCACCCCCTACACTGCACGAACACCACTGCACTGCCCTAAACCCTGAAACACCACCTCCAGCAAAACCCCCTACACTACCTGAACACCATTGCTCTGCCCTAAATCCTGAAACACCAGCCCCAGCACGACCCCCTACACTGCCCAAACACCACTGCACTGCCCTAAACCCTGAAACACCACCCCCAGCACGACCCCCTACACTGCCCGAACACCACTGCACTGCCCTAAACCCTGAAACACCAGCCCCAGCAAGACCCCCTACACTGCCTGAACACCACTGCACTGCCCTAGACTCTGAAACACCAGCCCCAGCAAGACCCCTACACTGCCCGAACACCACTGCACTGCCCTAAACCCTGAAACACCAGCCCCAGCATGACCCCCTACACTGCCCGAATACCACTGCACTGCCCTAAACCCTGAAACACCAGCCCCAGCACAACCCCCTACACTGCCCGAACACCACTGCACTGCCCTAAACCCTGAAACACCAGCCCCAGCACGACCCCCTACACTGCCCGAACACCACTGTACTGCCCTAAACCCTGAAACACCAGCCCCCGCATGACCCCCTACACTGCCCGAACACCACTGCACTGCCCTAAACCCTGAAACACCACCCCCTGCAGCACCCCCTACACTGCCCGAACACCACTGCACTGCCCTAAACCCTGAAACACCACCCCTGCGGCACCCCTACACTGCCCGAACACCACTGCACTCCCTAAACCCTGAAACACCACCCCTGCACCGCCCCCTACACTGCCCGAAACACCACTGCACTGCCCTAAACCCTGAAACACCACCCCCAGCACGACCCCCTTTACTGCTCGAACACCACTGCACTGCCCCAAACCCTGAAACACCACCCCCAGCACGACCCCCTACACTGCCCGAACACCACTGCACTGCCCCAAACCCTGAAACACCACCCCCAGCACGATCCCCTACACTGCCCGAACACCACTGCCCTAAACCCTGAAACACCACCCCCTGCACGACCCCCTACACTGCCCGAACACCACTGCACTGCCCTAAACCCTGAAACACCACCCCTACACTGCCCGAACACCACTGCACTGCCCTAAACCCTGAAACACCACCCCCAGCACGACCCCCTACACTGCCCGAACACCACTGCACTGCCCTAAACCCTAAAACACCACCCCCAGCATTACCCCCTACACTGCCCAAACACCACTGCACTGCCCTAAACCCTAGAACACTAACCCCAGCACGACCCCCTACACTACCCAAACACCACTGCACTACCCTAAACCCTAAAATACTACCCCCAGCACAACACCCTACACTACCCGAACACGACTGCACTGCCCTAAACCCTCAAACACTCCCCCCAGCACGACCCCCTACACTACCCGAACACCACTGCACTGCCCTAAACCCTAAAACACTCCCCCAGCACGACCCCCTACACTACCCGAACACCACTGCACTGCCCTAAACCCTAAAACACTCCCCCAGCACGACCCCCTACACTACCCAAACACCACTGCACTGCCCTAAACCCTAAAACACTACCCCCGCATGACCCCCTACACTACCCAAACACGAATGCACTACCCTAGTCCCTAAAACACTACCCCCGCATGACCCCCTACACTACCCTAAACCCTAAAACACTACCACAGCACGACTCCCTACACTACCAAAAGACCACTGCACTACCCTAAACCCTAAAACATGACCTCCTACACTACACAAACACCACTGCACTACCCTAAACCCTAAAACACTACCCCCTACACTACACAAACACCACTGCACTACCCTAAACCCTAAAAACTACCCCCAGCACGAACCACTACACTACCCAAACACCACTGCATTACCCTAAACCCTAAAAACTACCCCCAGCAGTACCCCTACACTACCCAAACACCACTGCACTACCCTAAACCCTAAAACACTACCCCCAGCAGTACCCCCTACACTACCCAAACACCACTGCACTACCCTAAATCACTACCCCCAGCACGACCCCTACACTACCCAAACACCACTGCACTACCCTAAACCCTAAAACACTACCCCCAGCACGACCCCCTACACTACCCAAACACCACTGCACTACCCTAAAACACTCCCCCAGCACGACTCCCTACACTACCCAAACACCACTGCACTATCCTAAACCCTAAATCTACCCCCAGCATGACCCCCTACACTACACAAACACCACTGCACTACCCTAAACCCTAAAACACTACCCCCAGCACGACCCTCTTCACTACCTAAACACAACTGCACAATTTGTTACAGGCGTTGCAGCGCAGGCCTGTGGTGCTTACTGGAAGTACCTAGTGGGCTAGTTGGGCCCCAGGGACCCTCAGGATTCAAGGTGACCTAATCCCCCAACTTAAAACGCACCACGGGGCGCGTTTGCACAGTGGTGAAGGGAGGGGCGGGGCCTCAGGTGACATGTGCGCAAACACGCCCTGTGGTGCTAATTAAGTTGGGGAATTAATCCCTTTGAATCCTGAGGGACCCTGGGGCCAACTAGCCCACCAGGTACCTTCAGTAAGCACAACAGAGTTGCGTTGCAGAGAGGTGAAAAAGGTGCGTGGCCTCGGAACGCCTCTCTGCAACTCAGCTCTGTGGTTCTAACTGTAGGTACCTGGGGGCTAGTTGGGCCCCAGGGACCCTCAGAATTCAAGGGGACTTAATCTCGCAACTTAAAACGCGCCACGGGGTGCGTTTGCACACATGTCACCTCAGGCCCCCTCCCTTCACCACTGTGCAAATGCGCCCTGTAGCGCGTTTTAAGAGGTAGTTTTAATCCCCCTGCCCTATTATGTACTAGGGACTTGCAGAGGAGGTCATGCTAATCACAGGGGTACCCCAACGCATAGTGTTCCCTAGTGTATGTAGGTGTTTTCACTGTATTCTAAGTGTCTTTTAGCATAGCACTGGCTCTGGTTAGTCAGAGTCAGTTACCACCAGTACCCGTCTGAAAAAGTTGTGGGCACAGGATGATTTTGCAACAAGGCCTCTTTCTGCTCCTCTGTTGGTTCTTTCTGCACATCTTTTGCTTCTTTCTGTGCGTTTTTTTCTTCACATGTCCTACCTCTGTAGGCATAGTTAGAAACTAGCATTTAAAAAACCTTTGAAATTCACTTAAAAATCATAGGTTTCAGGCACGTTATAGTTAGAAATTAGCATTTAAAAACCTTTGAAATTCACTGAAAAACCATAGGTTTCAGACACGTTATAGTTAGAAATTAGCATTTTAAAAAAACCTGTACGGGTGAGTGAGTGGATGTGTGTGTAGACCTAAGAATCAGTGAGTGGGTATGTAGTTTTTGGTGTTGGAGTGTCTATGGTTTTGAGAATGGCAGTCTGCAATTTAGAGTGGGTGTATCAAAAGTTATATTAGGGTGTGAGAAGATGCATGAAATTATCACATGGATGATGTCATCAGTGATGTCATTTTGAGATGTCATCAGTGATGTCATTTGAGATGTCATCAGTGATGTCATCAGTGATGTCATCAGTGATGTCACTGACCATGTCATGAGTGATGTAATATGTGACGTCATCAGCAGTGCATTGCGGGGCGCGAAGTTATAGTTAGCTGAACTAACTATAACGGGGGAATTTCTATGGTTTTGTACGAGTGAAATGTCCAACTAACTATAACTGTCCCTAAAACCTATGGTTTTTTCAGTGAATATATATATATATATATATATTTATCCACCAAATTTGTCCACACGAAGGGCGCACTGTCACACAGCTGGTGCACGCTGCGAGGCCGGACTCGCCTCGAATTAATATTTTTCACCAACAAAAGACGCTGCACTCTTCCAGGGGATTGTTTTAACGGTTTATTGTGCCATGGAACTTCTCCTTCCCTCACCAACGCGTTTCGACCAGCAGGTCTTGATCACGGTGCAAGTATATTTTTTATATATATATATATATTTTTTATATATATAGTCCAACACTCCATTCCCCCATATGAATGGGTCCGACACTGCTCGGGTGAATTGACAAGTGGATTTATTAAAACCAAAATGATGACCGTGGCGCATAGTCAGTATGCTCGTGAAACGCTATGGAAGACGCTTTTCAGCCGTGCTGCCTTCCTCAATATATATATATTTATTTTTTTACGGAAAAAAACAAAGGTTCATGAGTGGAGTTCGGTGTTCCCAGACCTCCACCCATGGATTCTGAAGCATTCCTAGATTTATCACTTCTGGTAGACCTGGGAATGTGTCAGAATAGTACGCCTTCCCAGTGGAGGCAAAACGAGGAGAAATATCATTATTTCTCCTGATTTGTTTCTCTTTCTACATGTGCGGCATTTTGCCACACACGTAGAAAGAGGAAAAAGCCTGAGAGGATTGTTTTTTACAGGAAAGAGTCCCTTCCGGCACAGAAAAACAATCCTAGCTGTAACGCAGGCACCCTTGCACCATGGTGCAAGGCAGGGCCATACTGGCCGTAGCTGGAACCGGGCGTTTTGCCAGTAGGCGGGAAGGATAGGGGCCGGGTTCGAGCAGTGGGGGGGCTGGTTTTCTTACAGGGGGCTGGTTTTGCAGCAGTCAGTGCTGCAATATCAGCCCCATGTGACAAAAGTGGCAGCAGTGCTAAACCAGCAGCATTGCTACCCACTATCAACCCCCTGTACCCCCCTGCGGGCCAGGCCTGATGAATTGCCAGGGCTGGTCTGTGTTCCTAGTCCAGCCCTGGAGCAAGAGTGCCTGCATTAGCACTAGACAGCCAAGAGTGTGCTGGCACAGGCAGAGGACAGGAATTCCCCACATCTTGATAGATATGGCACATTCCTGCCCCCTCCATTTCACGCAGCACAGCAAGGTGTCTTGCTGCGTTGCATTGCGTTGCGTGAAAAAATGATAACTATGGCCCTAATTTTAAGTCTTGACTCACGTAGGCCTCAGTTGTGTATCTCAAGTG